>JARYHS010009186.1:135551620-135812906 GCA_031002005.1 Vandiemenella viatica
TAAACGACAATTCATTGATGAGATACATTACGCAACAACATAAATTTCATCAAAAACATTCAACAAAAAAGAAAGGTAATAAACCAAAAATCTGCAACGTGATTCAGACCGATATTACAACGTTCGAATAGCTGTCATAGTTACACATTGCGGAAATGCGTAATAGCCTCAGTAATATTACTCAGTGAAATCAAAGAAGATTAAAATAAATCTGATAAACTTACATTATTAATTGTAGTGTAGGCTGCACAATTCGAGATGAGTGGGCAACTATTTCGGTTCAAACGAATTAATAATTTCAATAATAGGTACAGTTTAAATTATTTTGAAAAAAGCTAAATTATTCATGCCCTCTGCCGTAGCGTCAAATGCCAGTTGTAATTCTGATCCATTTTAAGTAACACTTTAACCAAATTTTTTTCTACATTGATGCTCGAAATACAAAACTTTTATCTTAAAATATCTATGGACAAAGAATTTAAGGAATACTTCAATATATCAAAAGAATATTACGTAAATATAAGCATCTAATGACTGATATATCGATTTTAAAGCAATACATACTTTTATTTCAGTATTCTGTGAGTTAATTTATTCACTGTTGCTTGGAAATGATATTAAATAACGCGCACTCCCACAAATAATATCGTAAAGCGTGACGTCATAGGTAACGTCATAGCTTGACTTCACCGCGTGACATGACGTAGGTGCGACACCGCTACATCTTGTCTATTATACTAATAGATTATCCGCTTCCTTTCGAACAAAAAACTTAGATACTCAGAATGTTAGTTTCGCTAATTTTAATAGCAGATATTGTAAGTGTCCTCCGTGAATTCCCATGTTGCGATATCTACGTTTATTTAACATAAATAGGCACACAGAAACGGTGCTTTTTATTTTATTTATTTAACTGTACATTCAGATAGTCCGTCCACTAGAGTCTATAACGGACAGTTAAATCATAATGCGATAATAATTAATTCTAATTAGCAAGTTTTTATTGACATAAATCCTATTTACTAAGTACAAAAAACACTGGAAATATTGCTCTCTAGCGCGGGGGGCAAGTATTAAAGTTTGGTCCAGGCATCCGGTAGGACGTTGGTTGTTTTTCCGGTTTAGGCATCCTGATTTTGATTTTTCATTGTTTCAAGAAATCACTCGAGGATGGTTCATTCAAAAAGGACATGATCGAAATCCTTCCCGTTGCTTATCCCTAGCCCTCTCCTATCTGTTACGACCACGATGTCGACGAGACGTAAAGCCAAAAACCGAGCGTGGTGGGTGAGCGGTTAACTCTCTGGCCTCGCATTCGGAGGGACGGCGGTTCGAATCCCCGTCCGGGTATCCAGATTTGGGTTTTCCATGGTTTCCCCAAATCACCCCAGACGAATGCCGGGATGCTTCTTTCAAAAGGAACATGGCCGAATTCATTCCCGTTCCTTGTCCCCAGTCCCACCCCGCCTCTAATGACCTCGACGTCGACGAGGCGTAAAGCCATAAGTAAAAAAAACAAAAACAAAAACGCCAAAAGGAAAATAGTGCTTAACTGA
The DNA here is from genome assembly GCA_031002005.1 of Vandiemenella viatica. Taxonomy (NCBI): domain Eukaryota; kingdom Metazoa; phylum Arthropoda; class Insecta; order Orthoptera; family Morabidae; genus Vandiemenella; species Vandiemenella viatica. The sequence continues at coordinate 135,553,177 of JARYHS010009186.1, forward strand.
AGGAAAGCAATTACAATGGGGGATGAATGTTAGGTATCTTTAATAATGAAATCAGTGTTTATTTTATTTTATCTTCACGACTCTAGCTTGTAGTTGAAATGTGACATATAATTGATTAAAAATTTTCATTTAGGAACTTATAACTCATTCAGGGTCAGTCCTATTTCATCTCAGCATTTAAGTCATCGTTTAGAAACACTTGTCATATTTCAGAACGAGATTCGAGGCTGTTCTTCATATCCAGATTCAATTACGCCCGGCAAGTGGAACAGGGCGATTACACTTAGTCGTCTGGGTGCTGCCGCGGTGTACATAATGTCCATTGAATGTGCTGCGATAGATTATAACAGGCTCAGCTGCAATTACCTGGCTTACTGTGAAGCTAGAGCAGGACACCACAGCGTGAATTAAACAGGGGGCAGTAATGGTGCTTAATAACGAAGTTCCGTGAGAGTTCGGGCGTCGGTAAGTAATTAATCGAACGTGCTTATTTCGTGGTTAGAGATTAAAACACTAGCAACAGTTAAAGATTATTGTATCTCATTGAAGCGTTCCAGTTTTAGACCTGTGTCTGTGCTTCACAACACGCAGTATTCCTTTCTCAAGATTTTCCAAATGCGGCGATTTTAAGATTCAGCAGCAAACATGGCCAATAAATTGTCACATCCGTCCGTATGTCATAGCCTCGCAGTTCCGCCTACTTTGCACTTAATGTGATGAAATTTCCCAGAAAAAATTTATTCTGTTTACACCAGATACATAGAAAATTACCGCCAGAAGATACTTCCAACATAATAGAATAGATGAAATTTTTTTCGCATACTCTTTCAACTATACTGTATTTGTATATGAATACAGAAATGCTATCGATTTAATTTTTAGACGTTTTTATTCAGTTGCATTTTTTGCGAGATATGAGCTCCGAAAGTCGTTAAAAATGTGTCCTTCCCTTCAATTATTTGGCTACAGAATGTTAAGTAGGCGGGCTTTAGATCCCTTTTTTGCGAGATATGAGCTCCGAAAGTCGTTAAAAATGTGTCCTTCCCTTCAATTATTTGGTTACAGAATGTTAAATAGGCGGGCTTTAGATCCCTGTTTCGACAATAGCCTCCGGTGGTTTTATTCGAATCATTATTTTATTGGGTTCTGGCTTCACGTCTTATGGAAGTCATTAGAGGCAGAAAGTCTCATGAAAGTCGTTAGAGGCAGAAAGAGCTCTGAGTGAGGAATGGGAAGGAATTCTGCCATAATGTTTTATAGGAACCGTCCCGGCATTTTCGTGGAGTGATTTGGAGAAATCATGGAAAACCCAAATATGTTAATCATTCGCTAAAAAGATTATCTTCTACATTTTTTGTTTATGGCTTCACGCTTCGTCGAAGTCGACGTCATTAGAGGAGGGAAAGGGCTACAGGCAAGGGATGGGAAGGAATTCGGCCATGGCCTTTTGAAGTAACCATCCCGGCATTCGCCTGGATTGATTCCGGGAATCCATTAAGAACCCAAATATTTTAATCGCTCACCCAAAAGGCTATGTTCTACTTTTTTGTTTATGGCTGTACGCTTCGTAGACTTCGAGGTCATTAGAGGTTGGAAATGGAAGGGAATTCGCCTGAAGTGATAATGGAAACCATGGAAAACCGAACTCTGGATGTTGGAGCGCGGATTCGAATCCTCTAGGCTCACCAGCCACGCTTCCGTACTAAGTATCCATCATCTCGAAATTCAAATAAACAGTCGTTCGAGATGCTGCATCATCTAATGTAAATCTAGATGGCCGTATTTTGGCTGATCATCTGTATAGCATAGTTTCCAGGTCACGAATATAGTGGGGAAAAGAAATGAGTTCTTAGGTTCACTTCGAGAACCGTATAGCCTGATCTGGATACTATACGAACCGTCAGGGCTCCCTCTGCAAAGTGTGAAGTATTTCTGTTGGGTCTGAATAAGAACACGTATGGTCCCAGTATTCAGATCTCCCTTTTTTATTTTTGCCGGTTCTGAGACATAAAAATAGACCATTTCCATGTTTGTAAACAGAACTGCTGTAGAAGTTGACGCGCAAGTTACATTTGGCTCTGTGGAAACAGACAACAAACTTAAAGTGCTAGAATCATTTCCGTCTCGTGAGTGGTGTGTTTTTCGGAGGAAGGCGGCCGAAGTTCAAATAAGCTGCGGATGCGGGGCTGGCTGTGCGAGGAAGTAGGACGGATTTAGAAACTCCACTCATTAAGTCCACTGGACTGCAGCTTTCGCGTTCGCCAGCAGCTGTAAGGACGAGGAGGCAGTAATATGACTTGAATACTACAGTGCACGGCTTCATGTACTGACGGTATATGTCTATAAAGGATTTAGGTTCGTAATACGGAGCAACGATAATTTTCAAAACCTTCAACCGAGCGTAATGATTGAGCGGTAACGCTCTGGCCTCGCATTTGAGAGGACGTGGGTTCGAATCCCCGTCCGGCCGTCCAGATTTGGGTTTTTTATGGTATCCTCAAATTCGAATCCCGGGATGCTTGAAAAAGACCATGGCCGAATTCCTTTCCGTTCCTTGACCCTAGTTGTTTTCCGTCTCTAATGATCGCTACGTCAATGTAGCGTAAAGGCAGAATAAAATACTTTTTTTCAGATATACCACACTAGTGTGCAAAACTTCAAGGACGAGATACATAAAGTATCACAACATATCGCATCGCACAGTGTATGTGGAGGAGCTCTTGGAATGAGAGGATATTTGATGAATCGACTGGCCTGCCCATTCCGCCGAATTAAATCTCATTGAGAAGAATTATTGCAGTACGTCCACATGCGCCAACCACCATCTAGCCGTTGCAAATTACGCTGGTGAAGGGATAGAACGCCCTAAAATAGGAACTTCTCCTAAACCTGCAGCCAGCATGGAAACACATTGCAGAGCATGGATTGCTGTCCGTGGTGACCACATACACTTTTAAAAACCATGTACCTCCTTCCTGTAATGCCTAGGGGACCATCATGAGTCTCAGGGAGTTCGGTATAGCTTATTGTCTCCGTATAAAAGTGTCATTTCTTTTAGTCTCCTCACATATTTCTTTCAATTGCCTTTTGTCTCATACAATAGTATTTCTTTCTGTCTATAGTTCTAGTTTCATCGAGCTATGTTACTTAGCAATGTCATAGCAAGCAAATGTTACTGTCGTCCTTAGGTTTTACACACCGATGTACTTAGAGCGACAATCTACAAATCACTGTAGTTCGGATGTTCTGAAGTTTAATCTGTTTGCCGAAAGATGTCAGCACTAACGTCCTGCATTGCATTAAGACAATTTTTAGTTTGCTATCAGGGCGTCGAAATGGAAATTCTCCGGATTTGATTGTTTCCGCAGCTAGAACAAGGAACTGGGTACTTCATTTTCCAACAGAATGGATCGCCACTTACCTGTTCACGAATATTCGAACGAAAAATTGTTGCAACGATGGATTGTTTGCCTAGTAGATCGCTCTTCAACACTGGCTTAAAGCTTTGACTTGAGCCCCTGCGATTTTTTTTCCCACGGTTGCATATAAAAGTTATAGTGTTTTACCATCACAGCTCGGGGAAATGAAAACAAGAATAACTGCTGTTATCCAAACCGTTAAAGCGGGGATGATGCAAAAAAAAAAAAAATTGGAAAATGGGATGAGTTTGACCAGCGGTTAAATATTGTTCGGATATTTGAATTTTCATAATATTATGATATTTATAACTCACCGGTACAGAGGTGATTGGGCAATTTTCTTCGTTTTTTAAATGCAGCCTTTGAAATGTAGGACATTATTTCGTAGTCACATTGTAATTATTTTAAAATGTACCACAGGTTCGGCGTACTTGCACTTAAAAAAGCACACTGAATACGATACTGAAAAACTAACTTTAAGATCCAAAGACCCCAGAAACTAAGACTACTAAGGAATAGTTGGTAAAAGCCTATCAAATGAAGCGTACAGATGCATTGTCTGTCAGAGAGCCAATTCCTTCCACCTAGGACCTACAGTTTAGCGTGGAACTATCGACGTACATGTGAAGGGTTTTTTAGAGTCTGGTAAAATGAGTACACTACACTAGACCTTTCTCCTCGGAATGTACAGTGCATCTCTACCTATGCCAATTTATCCATAAACTCCTGTCCACCCTCGCCCCCTTTCATCCAATCCAGACAAACTGTTTTAGAAGCGGCAGTCTTCAATTTTTATTTGTTCGAGATATCACGTAATACATTCGGAAGTCAGTATTCTTGTTTGCGTAGTTATTTTGGTCAGTTACCGTAAATGAAACCATAAGATTATATATACTTCCCAATAAAAGTTGGAGATGTATCCTGTAACTATAATGCGCAGCAATCTGTCTGGATAACATGAAAGACGCAACATTGCAGAAGTTTATCTGGTTGTGATTAAGCAAAAGGGCGTTCCCTGAGCAACGACAGAATCTTTCACACTACAAACATCGTCGGATATTTGTAACTGTTCATGTACAGGTGTTCCTGACTCGATAATATGATGATCAAGCTTATCTAATTGCCAGGCGTAATCAGAGATAGACGATAGTAGCAGTAAAGATCTTTATAATTCCCACTTGTGCTAACCGATCACAAAAGAGTTCTTCACAACTTTTTTTTTTTCTATACATTTGCAGCATAAGAGGAAATAGGCATCTATATCAACTTGTCGTCCATTACACAACAGCACTGTAACTAATGGCCATTACCACGCGAGATTTGAGCTATCGCTAGATGCTGAGTCTACGTGATTCACGCAACGTTCGAGATTAACAAAATTGCGGTTGGTTAATATCATCAGTTATTTCAGGCCATAGTGGTTGCGACTGTAACAACCACTTCTTTCTGTGTGCCAAAAGGGAGACGCAGCTTTTAGTTAAACAGTTCATTGTTCGGTTAAGGATAGTTTCCCACTTATATCTATATTATAATATAGATTAATTACTAGATATTGCAAAAGTAAAGCAACACAAGAAATTTAAAAACTTTTGCTTTTAAGTACAGTCTACTTTTTTCAATGGATTTACACGACATATTCCGTAGTATCAAAAGAGAAGAAAATACTTTGACTGCAAATATTTTCATGAGTCTAGCAGGCGGTTCATTTTTTTAAATGTTGCTGGTATAAATTTTATTCCATTTATAGATTCTTGTATTTGCCGTTTCCTTTTGTAAAAAAACTTAATAAAAATGCATCAATCTACACTTCGATATAAATTTACTATATTCATAGCAGTCTACCATGAAACATTGCACGGTGGTAGCCATCTTCAGAATTTATTTTCTCAGGTGCTAAATTAAAATTGCAGTCTGATGTTTAAAGCGTCCGACTGCAGCTCGAAAGGTCCGCGGTTCGAATTCCTATCTCGACGGGGACTTTAATAGGCCCTTAAACCGACCTCCACATTACACAGAAAGCTGTGCCAGAGGTAAAGTAAGCCAAAATGGTTCCCTGGTTCGGATTCCACGATTAACATGTAGGTCCCCTTTACCCGGCAGGGTTGGTAAGGTGGAAAGAAACTTGTCATCAAACCTCTGCTAGAGAAAGTTAGCATGCCTCCTTCGGGTGGGGACCACGCTTAGCTTAAATTCAGATTATGATTTAAATGTGAATGCCCCTTTATATTTTTTCAATTTTCGGTGATCGACATTTGTTTAATGTATCTTTAGAAAAATGTATCTCCAGTTATACATTTACATAAAAGATCTTTCAGATATCACTATCGAAGGTCAAATGATTAAACGGTAAAACTTGTAATTTACCATTTTACCTCCATAAACATTTATTGATGGAAACTGTAAGATGGTGGGGTAAAGGGATTATTAAGTAACAATTATCGACCAGTGACAATTAACATAGTGGATTTCCAAGGCAATATCTGACGCTCGACACTTAAGAGGGATTGCATAAACGTTTATGCATTGACTAGATACGCAAGCTTTTGGCAAGTTACAGTGAGAGAAATTGAAATCAGTTCTGGGTTTATCTACTACCCATGTACGTGGAATACTAGCGGTGACTTTTTGTAGTTTTCGAGTTCAGTGATTTGCTTAAAAACGCTTATCGCTGGAAGTGAGTTTAATTTTTGGACTCTTCGAAGTTCAAGCAATTTGATCAGTTGTTTTGAACCAACCATCAGACCTGAATCCTGCGCAGTAACAAAATGTTGTTGCTGCTACACGTCTTTTTATTTTATTTTTTATTTAATTATTTGGCCTGAAAACATATAGCCAGCATTAAAATTATCATGTGTTTGTCCTTGTATTCTTGCAACTTATTGGGGGCTTCAAATCTTCATTTCGGTGTCTTGGAGGAAGCGGATGATTGCTTTATAAACCTTTACATTCTTTGATTGCAAAATCATATTAACGTTCGATGTAAATTTGACAGGAAGCTGTTCTAGGCGCCTGTAAAATCGCTTGCGTTGTAGCTGAAACCGCGAGCAGGAGAGCATGATGTGGTTGAGGTCTGAGATCTCTTGATCGAAGGTGCATATCGGTGATTCTATTATCCGGAGGCGGCATAAATGTTGGGGATAGCAACCGTGTCCTAATCTCATCCTAATAATGGTTCCTTGTGTCTTCTTGCTAAATGGTGTTGTTTATGTAAACCACAGTGTCTTTGGTATTGTTGGTTGTATTGCTGCATAGTGTTTTCCTCTGAGTAACTGCGTACGGAACCAGTCTTCATTCCACGTAATGCGTGCCTTCCTAGTGACTAGTGGGATAAAATCCTTCCAAGGTAGCTGAATGCCTGCAAAGTGCCTTTCGTTGGTGCTCTGTTTCGCCAGCTGATCGACGACTTCATTGTACAGTATTCCCAACTGCTACACGTTTGCGAATAGGGAAAAGTCGGTCTTCCCCATCATTATAGATTGGCTAAAATTTAAGCTTCACAAAACTAGAGAAACTCGGGCGACGAGGTGTTGCATCAGGAGGAAGATCATTATTTTGATTACATCTCTTTCTTTGGGTGATGTAGATATTTCGCAGAGCAGGCACACTAAACTTATAAGTGCAGAGCATGCCATGAAAGCCGATTTGTAGCCATAGACTCCTATTAGACATTTTTTCATCATAGCGGGCTCTTAAACACTACCCACTGTGGCGACAACATTCGTTCGACCCGCCGCGCCGCGCTGCGGAGAGTGGCGCTTCACGTAACATGACGTCACTTGCCAGCAATGCGGTAAACTCATCAATATGTGATTGTCCACAACATGAGGCCCGCAAAAACCCATCAGTGAAATCTGAACTGAGATTATAATCTTCCTTCATCAGTTTAAAATGACTGATCTGTTAAATTTCATTTCAGCTGGTAAAACATTGATTACTGATGTCTTCTAGAGCAAATAAAAATCCTGTACTGATTCATTGTTAATCCAAGTTCAATCATTGTGTAATAGTCAAGTTTGGTGTCGAAATATTAAGTTATTAATCATATCTATTATTTCTACAAGGCGTTTTTCTGTCACAAGACATTATCTGCCTTCATCCTTAATCAAAATCTGTGAATGAAGAGTCATTTTAAAGCTGATGGTATTCCCTTTGGTCACATAATATTTTAAGAAACAAATTTTTCAGAGTTCGACCCTTAAAGAGCAACAATATCAATATTTCTAAAATGCTGTTTTTTGTGCCACAAGCCATTTATCGACCTAGATACCTAGCTGAAATCGTTAAATGAAGTGCCATTTTAAAGATTAAGATCTCAACCTTGGTGACATCATGTATTATGACAGTAATTTTTCTGAAATCGACCCTTAAAGGGCAAAAGTATTAATATTTCTGCAATGCGTTTTTGTGTCACGAGGCATATATCTCCCTAAATATCTAACCGATATAGATAAATGAGGTGTCATTTTAAAGAATAAGGGCCTTATTACACTAGGCGACTTGGCGGCGCCACCAGCCGGGCCACTGGTGGCTCTGCTCGTCGCTGGGCACAGGGTCTTATGGAGCTTATTACACTAGGGCAGCCAGTGGCGCCGCCAGAAACTGGTGGCTGGCTGGCTGCCCTGCCCGGCGACCAGGCGGGCAACCACTGGTGGCCGAGAGTCGTGGCGGGGCATTGCATCTTACGTAGCTTATTACACTAGGCCACCAAGCGGCGCCGCCAGACTCGCCACCACGCGTTCAGTCTACTGTTCATATGCCCCTTCCTACTTTACAATTTTAAAATTGCAGAGATACTGAGTGACAGGTTTGGTGGGGTGATGGGAGGGAATGAATCAGAGGAGAGTATAAATGACGAACCTACAAAACTTGAAATAAATTCTCAGGAAATTGCGAAGTAATTCAGAAAGCTAAAACTGGTGTAGGTAATATTACTACAGATTTATTAAAGATTGTAGTATACGATATTATACCTTACCTTAAAATTTTGTTTAAAATGAGTTTGGAGACTTGCTGCTTACCAGAGGATTGGAAAAGACCGATAGTAGTACCAGATCATAAAGGAAGGGTTAAAAATATGGTGAAAATTCCTGGTCAATTAGTTTGTCATCAGTGATAGGCAGAATGATGGAGAGATTTATATGCAAGTATATCAGAAATGTCTGTGAAGAAAGAAACGCGTTTTCAGATCGACAACATGGCTATAGGCATGGATATTTTTTTTTTAACTGCTTTACGTCTCTCAACAGCGAGGTCTTTAGAGACGGGAAAGGATGGGGGCAAGGAATGGGAAGGAATTCGGCCATGGCCTTTTGTAGGAAGCATCCCGGCATTTGCCTGGAGTGATTTGGGAAACCATGGAAAACCCAAATCTGGATGCCCGGTCGGGGATTCGAACCGCCGTCCTCCCGAATGCGAGGCGAGAACACTAACCGTTTCACCGCCACGCTCGGTAAGGATATTCATTTGAATCTCAGATAGTGGGCTATATGCAAGATATTTCAAATTAATTGGAAATGGGAGGCCAAGTTGATAGTGTTCACTAGATCTTTTTAAGGCATTTGACAGAGTGAGCCATAAAATGGTTTTAAATAAACTGAAATGTATTGAATTAGATGAAAAAGTTACTTGCTGGGCACAGGAATTCTTAAAAGTCAGAAAGCAAAGGTTTAGAGTAGGAAATACATTATCAAAACAAGTGGAAGTAAATATTGCAGTTGCTGTTCATTATTCTAATGAATGACTGTATTACGGTCAGAATCTAGGTATTTTGCAAATGATACAATGGTATACAATAGGATCAAAACAGGTGAAGACTGAACAGTTGCAGGATGATCTGGATAGAATATCTAAATGGGTAGGTCAGCATGGAATGAAGATAAATGCCAAGAATAGTCGGCTTATAAGGTACTTTGCTACCGGAGTGTTAGCTCCATCGCAATTAAACTGTATTCAGACGACAACAAGTTTTTTAATTATTTAAGAATGTCTAAATCGTCTTTCTTTTAATCACTGTACTTAGTAAAGGTTGATATTACCGGGAAAGATACGAAAATGAGAAATTATTCTTGTTTTACCCCTTTGTCTTCTCTACACTTTCACTTCCACTCATTTCCAAAGTGACATTCTGTAGTTCACTGGACATATTCAACCATACAATTCGCTTACAATGCGAGGATAACAGCAAAGTGACTGCTCCGTTGTGCGAGTGACTGGCTGGCGGCGCCACCAGAATCCTGGTTGCGTCGCCGACAGAGACACCAGTGCCGCGGCTGGTTGCGCCGCCAAGTCGCCTAGTGTAATAAGGCCCTAAGGTCCCCGCCGTGGTCACATCATATTTTAAGACAGGAATTTTTCGAAATTCTACCCTTAAAGGGCAAAATTATCATTATCTCCATAACTTTTTTTATCACAAGCTATTTATCTTCCTTGATATCTAACCGAAATTGAGAAATGAGGTATTATTTTAGAGAGTAAGGTCTCCGCTTTGATCAAGTCATTTTTTAAGAAAGGATATTTTTTTTTCAAATTTGACCCTTATCGGGCAAAATTATCATTATTTCTGTAACGTATTTTTTGTTTTTGTTACGAGCAATTCATCTCCTTTGACACCTAACGCAAATCAACCTATCTAGGGACCTATTTCATGGAGTACTTACAACTTTGTTTATTCAAAGGACACAACACGAGGTTGTAACAGTTTGGATCGTTAGCCTACTCAGCACTGGGTGGTGGCGCGTAGGCGGCGGGTGCGGTGAGTCTTTTTAGCGTGCCTGCGGCGCCTCTCCGGAAGCCATTAGGCGAGATTTACAGACTGGGGGCGGACGTTCCCTATCGGCCAACTGACACGAGGGACCGACCTTCATCGATCAGGGGGCTTCACACCACCAGGGAACGGCCTCACTTAATATAACACGCCAAAGTGCTTCTGTGCCATTCACACAACACTCGCGGGCTACAGGAACACTCAATAACCCAAAACTAACAGTTATACAGAGTGTCCAGGAAAGCAACCGCAGATAGGCCACACCATGTCCTACTATATGACAAAATTTTATTTCAGTAAAAGTCTCGCCATTTTCGATATATTGATTTTTTAGTTTTTTTTCGAGACATATGACAGTTTATTCAAAGCCATTTCTACAAAATAAGACTTTTTAAACCCTGTTTCAATTTACTCAAGGATATTTGAATCTAAAACAATGTTTTTTTCAAAACGTTAAAAAAATTATAAAAAAAACTTTTTTAAAATCACTATCATTTTTTTACTATATGTTTCAAATGTACAATAATATCTTTAGCAGATTGAACTACCATAAAACAATCTAGCTAGATAAAACGTTTTTCGTTTAATTAATTTGGAAGCGAGACATACAATTAATTGTGGACAACATAAGACCAATCACTTTCAGAGTACGAGAATGATGATCCCGGTGGTAAAACGACCGTTGGCAACCATTCATGATGCAACTGTTTAAGTGGAAAGAAAAGCCAAAATACGACTGAAATTAAGAAATACAGTGATCAAAATGCTAAAATACAGAGAAACTGAGATACTGAGGTCATGAATTATTATCATGTTGTTTTTTACAATGCTGCCAACTTAGATACACGGAGCAAGGATTGCGAATTTAATTGTCAGATACCGCATGGAGGAGTAAAACACTAACACACATAAAATGGCTTAGATTTTAGTTTAGACAAAGTGGAAAAGTCAGTTTTCTGTATGTATGAGTATTTTTCCCAACACTTTCGATTCGAACAGAAGAATATGCGAAAGTTTCAAGTTACCAACTTATTCAATTACTCAATCTGAATTTCAAGTAACATGCGCTACTGCTGTGTCTCTCTATGCAGTGATTTAGAAATATTCCGTAAAAACTAGTTTAAATCGATCTTTGTTCTGAAGAGTAGGCAATAAATTTTGGCCAACGTTACAATACATCAATTGCGGAAGTTACTGAAGGACCAACAATTTGGGAGCACACGTTAATGCTTTATCGTATTGGGCTTGGGCAGATACAACACGACCAGGTTCATACCTCGGATCTAAAGTATCGGTCTTCCTCTTACAGACTTTTATGTCGTTTTCCATAATCACCTAAAATCTGTGGACATTCCCGAACTTGCTCCTCAAATAACTATGTACACAGGGAAATAATAATAAAAAATAATAATAATAAATTTAAAAAAAAAATTGTATTTAACGTATCTAACACAACCTACACTATACACAAAAAGCGTTTGGCATTGCTGGCAGGGAGACCCTGAAGGGTGGTTCGGCCGCCGGTTGACCGAGTTTCTAATTGTAGTGTATGCGCTTCTGTCGAGGCTACCGTAAATAGGGCACCTACAGTTTTACGTGGAATCCGAACCACGGAGCGTCCTAGCGTACTTCACATAACAAAGCAAAGGTGAAGTTCAGTTTTTAAGGCCGTAAAAATTCCAGTCGAGACGAGATTAACCAACTAAGACACCAAACCTCTCCACTATCTTCTGACAGACTGTGACAATTATACTTCCACTTCAATGTAATAAAATTGGGGGAGGAAAGAAAAAGCTCAAAACGCCACCACGGAAAAATACTTTCCAGTTTTTTTTATTTATTCTTTTATTATTATTATTTTTTAATGGCATTCGGCTACTGGGCCATACAGCCAGCTCAATGTGATTTGTTGCTATCAAGTATTGACACAAGGACACTACAACACGGACAAGACATTCACAGACACAACACTAAACACCCATGCCCTCGGCCGGACTCGAACCGGCGTCCTTTGGTACGCGGAGATAGCACTCTAGCCCCTACGCTACCGAGGCCGTCTGCTTTCCAGTTGTCAAGAACATATAAGTCAGACACAGGAAAAAAATCAAAATCAAAGCGTAATTAACACTAAACACATTTTTTAAATAAAACGATTGAGATCAAGCAAGCCTTTTTTTCAACTTTGTTTGTTCCGGCAATATATGCTGAAGGGATTGATGGGAATTTTATAGCTTTGAATGCTTAGAATTCTGACTAGTTGTGAATGCGCTAGACTGAACGTAAAATTAAAGTATGATCAAAATATTAACAAAGAGACATAATATGTGACTATCTTAAAGCCATCTATCGATGTTTTTTTTTTTAATATATATATAAGTATCGGGTCTTCAAAGTCGATAGTGTAGCAACAAGTCGGCCTTAACTTAAGTGAGAATAGTAATGATGCATCAGGAAAGTTCGTAGAAAATATTAAAAATATTAATTTAAGTGGAATAAAATAATAACCCGCAGAAAACCATAGAGTCTAATGTTGAGAAAAATTAATGAATTGTACTGATTATAAAGTAACTTTGTCGTTACTTTAGGTATCCGATAATGATCTAAATATTAGCTTTGTTGAAAGACTATTTTGTCTAACTAGTGTCATTGGTTCAATAATAGACGGTGCTAGGCGTAGTTTATACTGAGATATGGCTTCGTGGAGCCTAACTTCTCGGAAAGTAGCAGCAGTTGAATTAAGTAAAAAGATAGCAGTTGCGGTTTTAGTTATACTTAGTTTCAACGGTTTACAAATGGACGCCTTCTACGCAGACAAAGCCGCGAGTAGAATCTAAAAATATACAGCACGTAAGAATTCAATGGTTACATTGAAATTACTTATTCTTTATCTTTATATCGGAATTTCTAATTTATTCATTCTGGTCTTTTGTGAGATGCAGGTTGTGGAAACTCTCAGTCAACCGTTGTGAATTATTATTAACTGACTGTGCAATTGAGTGCGTCCTCAAGGCGTAGTATGAATACTTCGTGCCATTCGCCAAGCTAAGGACGAGTTACCGTTTATGACACTAGGTACATCGAGTTTGTGTAGTTGAACCATATTGCAAATACCACCACGTATTTACCTGTCACAAGCAACGTTAAATTTGAATAAAAATCGCGTAGGCCTACTAGATGTCAGGTCTCGAGAAATTTTTAAGAGGTACGATCTAATTCACCTTGATTCATCTTCCATGTTCACGTTTAGTCAACAGTAAAGAGGTGAAGCCCAACACAGAGTGTAATTTTTTTTCTTCTATGTGTGGTTTATGAAAAGAATTACATTAAACTCTAAGAAAATCTATACGGAGATTTCAACGTTCCTGTTCGATTAATTTCAGCCACCTCAACCAACTGATCTTTGAGATGGCAGCTATTATATCATTTGTTTTAGAACATTATTTGAAATATTATTTACGCCTCTTGTATATGGTTAAGAAATACGTTTTAATGACAGAATATGGATACAGTATAGTAGATACATGTTGTATACTTTAGATGTAAAACTTTGAGATAAAGTGATTAATTGATAACGCCCGTAGTACATTTATGAATTAAAATAAAAAATCTGACATGTTTAAACAGACGTATCATAATAGGATCTGTTCAATCATGCGAATAGTCAATACTTCTATATGATGTAGAATGCTGGGTATTGAAGATGGACTCAACAATTATCGAAATATCGAGTTCATGAATAATTTTAAAAAAAGGTTTAAAGAGGATAAATCAAATTTCTGAAATGAAAAAGGGATCTAGAACTTCTAATCACTATGAAAAGAAACAACTGCCATCATTGAAGAAGATTTTGAATGCATAAGGAACATAAGAAACGTTACGATATCTTGGCAAACAATATACTCCAATGTACTGGATTAGTCTACTAATAGCTGAAAATATGTTAGATACAGCAACAAAATACACGAGAAAGAGGTCATAAAGTTTAATTAATGGATGTAAGTGGTGCAGATGCAGCAATCTGCTGATTTATTAAGAGTATAAAGAATTCATGCCAAATAAAACACAGTTTTAGATAACGCCCAGGAAAAAGCAATCGCAGAAAATTTGAAATAGAAATTCTGAATAACCAGAGTAGAATTTGCACACTACTGTATGTGTAAATAAAACTACTATTAAAAGATACGCCGTTATATTGACTCCAGCAAAAATAAAAAAATGATAGCTTTCGGTTACGATTTTGAAGAAGCTTAAAACATTAGGCAACAGTTCAAAAACTTGCCTCATCAACTCCTCCCCCATTTCGTGACCAGTCTATAAAGAGACATGTGCATTAACATGTGTGGATATTACAAATTCAGTACTTCATTCACCGTCATGAAGAGCCCTGCAGAATTATACAACAAAAAGAAACGAAATTACCAGCTGATGAAAACTTCGTGACATCAAACAAGAGTATACAGTTAACAACAGGGCTCTTAGTGCTGCAAGTGAATTTCCTCATGCGTGAAGGCTGCTGAGTGCAACGAGCTATGAAACCGAAAGAGGCAACTCTAATTGGGATAATGGGAACTAATTTACGACCGCACGTGCTACTAGTGTCGAGAAAGGGGCCATTCATTACTTCATAAAGCTGTCCGCCGGAGATGAAGACATTTCTGCAAAAACTCCTTTCACGTCCACTTCTCACAAGGAATAGATAGAGAAATCACGGGGTACTAAAATTTAGTGGAGAACACTGCCAAACATGAGGACGTAATAACAATAATCTTACTTCGAGTTATAACAACGCGTTTTTTTAATTTTTTCGCTCAAGTTTAAAATTTAATATTTGAAGGCTATTTAATTAATATAAACACTCCCCCCCTCTCTTAATAAAAGAACAACTAAGTACTTCTTGAAAGAAATGAGGTTATCACATATTTGTCGAGTCATATAGTCCAGATAAGCAAATAAAGAGCCATGCTGACTAGCAAATGTGATAACTGGTTACCTTGAACAATTTTTATGTGATTTACACATTACATTAGTGATTGCAGCCAACTTACCAAGTTTTTTTTTATTGTTTTGGGAAGATAGCACTATCTGAAATGAATGTCTTCAAACAAGGAGAAGCAAACAAAATGTTATCCAAACAACATGCCACCCAGAAATCCAGAAAGTTATGCCTGTCAACGTTTAATAAAGATCTAAGTATATTAGCAGTTGGAGTTATTACGGTAAGTTTTAACGTAATTACATATTTCTTAAGGAAATAACATTCGGTCGTAATTGTTCACTGTAATGTATTACATAAAACACAATATTTTTAGCCTCAAGTCTCCCGACAAAAGAGCAGTGTTCAATCTCTCAAGACACCGATTCGTTACCCAACCGTTTGCGTCCCCTTCACTCAACGTGCACGGGGCGAGAGAAATATATTTGACCTCTTCAAGCTTTCTTTGTCTAAAATTTTTCACTCCGTTGTCATTTGAGTACTAGTTGTTTCCAGCCTGACAGTTTTCATATTGGTCCTGATTCTCGAATGCCACCTAGAACTTGGAAGATTTATTCACACAGTTTATCAGAGTCTAGTTCGTACGGTTATTGGAAACGCGAAAATATATGATCCAGATGTACATAAATGTCCGATAAATCCAAAACTACCACAACTAGCTCTAAAACAATCGTTGAAATTACCGAAATGTGACCTTAACGTTTAGTATAATCGTGTGAATCACCTGTAGTGTCAGGGAAACGTGAATTTCCTATCCCAGCCGGTGTTGGGAGTCTCTGGTAGATAGACGACGCACGTTTCGTTTAAACTTATTGGTAAACATGTGTACTCCCACTTTCACTTACGAGTGCAGTGAAATACTTCGTCCACCAACCTATTTGAGCCGGAATGACAGGAAAGATAAGATTAGAGAAATAAGGTGCCGCAATGATTCTTTTCTCCCTCGTACCATTGGGGATTGGAATGCACAACAAAGAGATTAGCTTTGGTGCTGAGCACCCTCGCCCACCCACAATTTTGTGAATTGCGGAGTATATATGTAGATGTTGATGTAGACACTGAACTTATCACAGCCACATATGTCCACTTCGTAGACAAACACTACAAAATTTTCAAGCAGTAGCCAATATTCAATTATTTTCGTGAAATGGAATGTAGCAGCAACAACCAATGTCAGCTGAACTCCTATCACACATATACTGTCCATCCTCATAAGATTTTACGTCTAATATGTGAAATAATAACCCATTTCCATTTCAAAGTGATATAACACAATACAATTATTAAAGGTTTTATGGAATAGTTTCTCCTTTACGATTTTTGCTTTCACCAAAATGTAAAGGTAAGATGACTCAAGGTAGAGTCACTGGGATCGTAGTTATCATATGTATGTTATTGAAAGCATATTTACAGTATAATAATGAATCTAAATATTCCAGAATATGAAGGCATTGTTCGAATTTAGAATAGCAGCACTCAATAGCTTGTAAGATGTAGACCGTCGCAAATCGTGTGTTAAGTGTACAAAGGTAGTACGTAAGTAATAATCATATATATTATTTCTATAAGGAATTTTTTTGTCCCGCGAAATCTCACCAAGGGGGAGGGAGGGGGTCAACGGAAATCTCACGTGAGGTTTTGGAAATATTTTTTGGACTGTAGAGCTAAAAAATAAATAAAAATAAATCGTCTACAAATGACACGTAACTCGAATTAAGGGGTTAAGGTCTCAAAAAGTTGCGGAGGGCGATTTCAAGGGGGGGTCTCACGAACCAGATATCACTAGAAGGGGGGGAGGGAACGGGCTAGATCTCACAAGTCTTACCAGAGTGGGGGGATCCGGAAATCTGGAAAAACAACTCACGTAATTTATGGATGCCCCCTAACGTCATGTTTATTACCAAATTCCATAACCAGACGAAGAACACCCTGCGTTTTTGAACAAATGAACCGGGGAATACATAGTTATATCATGTAAATTTAAGCTGTTACCCGTTCCTTTGGTATTGATTCTCTTATGGGTGGTAATATCAGTGGGGAAGTAATATTAAAACAACAAATGCAATTATAACTATCCAATATCCTCAAAGGACTTAAACTAGCTATCAGCGAAGCACTAGAGCGAAAATTAGATGCGTTGCTGCGAATGGGCAACAGGAGATGAACAATGCCAGAGGTTTTATAATGTGAAATGTCTAAGGGAATGTGTGGAGATGGTCCCCTTACTAACCACTAAGATTCTCCGAGTCGGACTGGAGGGTACAGAGCTCGAATTCCCTTTGGCAGCAGTATGGAGACTGTATCGTCAACGGCTGCTTTAAAGAAGTTTACTTCCTGATAATCTACTGCACTGGAGGTCTGTTCCAGACATTCATCTTCCAACTATCCTCGACTTTCTCGGGGACTATAATAATAATTCCGTGTGGCCGTAATGACCTGGTGACAAGGTTTATATTGGCTGCGTATTCCGGTCCTGTCATAGCCGCCTTAACCTAACACAGTAATTCTACCGTGTACAGGGGACCTACAGTTTAACGTGGAATCCGAACCACAGAAGCTTTCTGGTGTACTTCACATTACACAGCAAGCTGTGCCAGAGGTGAAGGTCGGGTTAAGGATCTATGAAAGCCTCCTATTAGAACCCGGGATCTTTCGAACTCCATTCAGATGCCTTAACACTGAGCCAACAGACCACTCATCTCGGGGACTGAAACACTACTAGATGAGTTACGCCTTCTCTATGCCTCATTGTACAAGGGGTGATCAGAAACGAGTATCAAGTAGCAAGTGATACATGCATTACCTCATTTCAATCAGTTTAGCTTGACTGTAGAAGCATTTTATTTCATTGAAACATACAGAGACGTCGCGAAGTGTTTCACCTCCTCCTCTGAAACTATTCGTTGTCCTCGTAGGTGCTCCTTCAAGTGAGGAAAAAGGTGAAAGTCGCTTGCAGCGAGGTCCAGGCTGTAGGGAGTATGGTCGATGATATCCCCGAGCTGGATCGACCACTGCGATCCTCGATGGTGACGTTTTCTCTTCCGGCCACAAGGATTCGAGACCATTATCGCGACATGCTGACGAGACATTACAGTCTCATCGTAAACCTCTACAAACTGCTGGTGAATTTTAGCTGTTGCTACATGTTTCGCCAACAGAAATAAAGTAACTGAGCGGATTTATTCGCGAGATCATTTTTCCAGACAAGTCACCATTTACGTTTACCTACAACTAGCGCTGTAGGTGGTAGCATGCGGCTGACACACCGCACAGTTGCCGATCGTATATCTAAATGCCCATTCCCATGTCGCGTGGTTTGGCAGTACGCGCCTTTCATCTTTTACCGCCTGGCGGTGGGTCGAGGTGAGCCGTCCTTGCTAGCATATGCGGCAAAGATGAAAGGCGTCCACTACCACGCGCCGAGGGACGCGCCGTGGGAACTTACCTTTAGAATTACCACACACTACCAATTCCTTTATAATGGATGACACTCCAGGATTATCGGCCTTGTAAACTCATTTTCTGATCACCCTTCGTATATGAGCACGGTCCACAGACTGTTGTAAAGGACCTGAACTTACTGTTGTAGTAAGACTACGGGATTGGTGACTAAGCGAATTGTTGGTACCTTGTTGACGGCCGAGTCGTTGGCACGCGCCCTCCTCCTGTGTCGCGCCATGGTGGACACTGGACTGCCGTTCCCAGCCACTCTGGCCTACAACTCGATGGCTGCGGTCCAGCCAGCGTCCGTGGGCGGAACGCAAAGTGGCCCATCCGCCCGGACTCGCAACGCACTTTGCTGACGCAGCTGTTTATAATGTTTCACGCCTCTCACACTCTATGAGCTCCGCTTACACAATACCACTTGCTGTCGTCGCATCCTTCCGCGTGTTGCCTCATGGTATCCATTACCGCGTTATTGGTCTGATGTGTACCTAGACAGGTGTTTTCTGTCACAACTTACCACTTTATTGTCGTTAGCGTTATGGGAATATCGAATGTGCAATACTGGTTTACTGATTTACTACACTCTTCAACACTAGACGGAAGACGAGATTACACTTACACGTAACTGTAAAAAGTGCAAGGCAATGCAAATTAGTAATAAAAAGACCCCGCTTGCTCACGAGTACAAAGTTAACAATTTAGTTGTTGACACGGTGGATTTCCTGAAGTATCTAGGCGTAACAGTACAAAGCAACATGAAATGGGACTTGCACATAACTTCCGTCGTAGGCAAAGCTAATTCTAAACTACGATTCATAGGTCTCATTTTGTGAAGTTGTAATGCTCACAGAATGGAAATAGCGTACAAAACACTAGTGCGTCCGCATTTGTATTACTGTTGTGGAATATAGGATCCGTATCACATGGGATTGATTGACACGTTAGAGAAAGTACAGAAGAGAGCCTCTCGATTAGTGACTGGTAGTTACAGTCCTTACGTAACTGTCACAGAGCTGATACTTGGATTGGGCTGCGATTGTTTGGTGGACAGACGACGTCGTTTTCTATTGAGTTTGTTGGAGAATACGCGAAAATCTTTAATTTAAGAGTGTAATGAAATACTTCTTCCGCCAACCTGTTTAGGTCGCAATGACAGAAGGGATAAGATTTGAGAAATAAGATGCCGTTCTGATACTTTTATGTATCCTTTCTTTCCTCTTTCTGTTTGGGATTGGAATGCACAGAATTAGGATTGGTGCTTAGCACCCTCTGCCACCCACAGTATTTGTGAATTGCATAGATTTAGGTGTAGATGTAGAAGAGGACATATTTTTGTACATATACTGGTTTTCCGAATCTACATAAATATTATATATGTTAAAGTAAATATGCCTGTATGTTACTTTTTTACGACTGACCGATCTTATATAGTATTTACTTGTCAAATTTATTTTTCATTAGGAAGGATATAGGATAATTCTTTGGGATAAATAACATATTTTGTAATGAAATTTTTAAAATTAACTTAACGTTGAATCAGGGAGAATAATATGTGTCAGTCTCTGTAGTTATATCGGTCGCTCAGGCTTTGATTCTCTAGAACTCAGGTTGTGAGACACCTTACACGTGACTTACAACTTTCTATATGCAATTTTAGCAATAAAATTCTAAGTCAACGCGTACGAAGTCGCGGATAACAGCTTCTGTGGTATATTTTTGCAGAGACGCTAACAAGAATGGAAATTGAACAGTAAATGCTTGCAGGAAGGCAGCGTAAAAAAGAGGTCTGATTGCTAGACTGAAGCAGGATCCTTTAAGAGACCCAGATTCGTAATTTGTTGCACTGCTTAGCTCAGGGTTGGCCCGCGGGCAGCATGCGGCCCAACTTCAACATTTTTCCAGCCCGCGAGATTCATCACAATTTTACAAAATCTATTTATTTGATAATTTTATAACGTGAAAACTAATGTATTAAAAAAATACATTACTTGTGCATCCATATATTCAAAAATTAACTGTCGAAATCATGATAAAAATTAACTTTGATTTTAAAATAATATTCTTGCGAATATATAATTTTATATGCGGCCCGCAGAGTTATGATGCATTTCCAAAGTGACCCGCTAGATCATTTGGGTTGGCCACCCCTGAAGCTAGATGTACCTGGTCTGGGAACAGCACTTCTGTGAAAATATCTAAGGATTTGACCACTGCGGGCTTTGTACGAGATCACTATGGCTGGGCGTCTCATAGGATTGGCAGGTGTTCGGAGAAGGAAGACTGTGATTACTGCGCTGCTTGGACCTAATTTTCCATAGTTCTTTGCTATGCGGATCACCTTAGGATATGGCGAGACGAGGCAATCTCAATTATGGCGGGATATATCAAACAAATATGCGCGATTAATATTCCGAATCAGATGGGCTGAAGGCAAAAATAAATCAGGATTGAAGATCTGTAAGGTGGAGAGGACGGTAGTTGGTGGACTGGAGGCATTTATTTAAGAGATAGAGAAGCTAACTAATTACACCTCGCACAAATTTAGAAGGCCTACGTAAAACTGCAGTGGGTTGCGTGTTCAACCATGCCACTAGACACATGAGAAGATATCCAAGTGTTCTTATTTCGCAGTCACGCACGGATGAATTCGAATTCATAGAAATATACAAAAATAAAATATTAGTCAAGACTTATGCAGATTCAGGCTATTCACTGCTAGGATGAATCTTCCTAAGGGTTCCTTTCTGTTCTGGTGCCTGGGGTCATAGTTCGACGTATTCTGATGACCCTTGGAAGATTGTATTCTCCACAGATAGGCCCCTATGTTTAGTTGCGATCTGCAGTTCACACATAAAACCTGAAGCTTGATAATCCAATCAAATGTCACCATAAAAATTCTGTTCATCAGCAAAAAAATGTTTTTAACGAATCACAACATGGAGTTTGCAGACTATAAGTGACTGGTGATAAAATGAGTACTTGTCATCACAAATTCCGGATATAATTCAAGCCTAACAATAACGATATACACTGAAACCTTGCTTTCCTTAAGTGATATTAAACAAGCAATAGCACTGATCAAACATGTTTCACAGCACCACCAGACCCACCAACCACAGGAACGCTGCAAAGAATTGAAAGAATAAACACCGTGTACGAATGTTAGCTTCTTTAACCACACACTATTTGAAAAAATACTATGATCTTAGTTAACTGAGTAATTACGGACTCAGATCTTTCATCTTTAACGTGTTTGAAACCATATACGCTGTAACTTAATGTGGAGGCAGCCTTTGCAATTTGTTTTTTTAAATAACAAGTCGTTTCTATTTCTTTATTGGGTATGAATCGCAGTTTTTACCGTCTCAGCAAATGCGTATTTTTAGTGATTGCATTTACAGTTCTATCTCGCAGATATTCGGTTATCGGAATCCGTTTTTGCACGCTTCCAATTGTAAAGGAATTCGGAATGAAAAAAGTTTCTCCGAAACTTTTAACAGCCTTCCCCAAATATGATCTGAAGAAAAGTAATGAAAGTGGTACATATTACCATAAAATATAATACAACTGTCCGCGGCTATGATTCTAAACGAAGTACTTGGAATATTTTAATTAAAAATTAAAAGGGAATAGTTGGTCAAGGAGAGGTACAGGGAGTTTAACAAGCCACCAGATGGATTTCACGCAAAACGAAGACGAGTTTTCAACGGAAACGTTGTCATCTCATGGCGCACTAGAAGATATTAAAACACACAACGTAGTCACTGAAATCGTTTGCTTCTCATGTAAAAATGAAAATAATTCATGTTTACCACACGGCGTCATCTTCAGGTGGTGAAACAATTTTTGTTTTTAGTTTTACGCCTCGTCGGCATTGACGTCGATAGACGCTGGAGAGGATTGATTAAAGAAAGAAATTTGGCCATGGCCTTTTGGAGGAACCATCCCGGCATTCAGAATGATTCCGGGAAACCACAGAAAACCGAAACATAGCTGCAGATCGGGGCTTTGAACCCCTGCCTTCCCGAATGCCAGGCCAACGAATTACGGCTCACCTACCACACTCAGTCGATGAAATACACACGGCACAAAAATAGATCCTATACTTATGAATGTTTTTTGGGAAACCAACAGAGAAATACATAATACTACTCTGTTGGTTTTCCGAGAAACATTCATAATATACAACGCCGAGAAAACTGCGTTCATTTAAAAGACCTTACACTAATTTTCGATTATGCTGTTATGAGGCAAGCAATTCCAGAACATTAAAAAACTTCTGACTCATTGCCTGGTTATAAAACCACAACCCAAATTCTCATTCTGCTTCTCATATTTGTTTTTACGACATCAACTGATACACTGAGATGTTTTCCTCAAGGTTTTCTGTTAAAATACAAGCTTAATCACTAGCAAAAGACACTACCTCAAGAATTACATTGTTATCTCGTATAAACCCAAACAAATTCATGTTCTTGTCTGCATTAACGTTATAAAATTAGCAGGCTTCCAAGCGGTAAGTATCAGAGGCATGTGAGACATTTTCAAAAGATTTTACAAACATAAACTTCTGTATGATTTGCAAGTGACAGCAAGACTCTCGAATTGACACAAAATGCAATTTATACAATACGTTGATACTATTAAAGCCCACGCCCGCGCCGTTGGCTCAATTTGCTGCGGCGCTGTGATGGTGTCTGGCGCTGACAGAGGGTTAGCTGGTTCGAGTCCTGATGAGGGTAGAAATTTTCATCATCAGGACTTTGCTGACAGGTTAGAAGAGGTGGTGGTGTGCAATTTCTAATCACCAGATTGTGCACTAAAGTCCTGGGTCAAATCCCAAACCTCTCCGCAGCGCTTATTGAATGAGGGCATACGGCACTGTTGATGTTGGTTCAGCGGTCGGGTGGGAATATTAAGCTTGGCACCCACAGGTGTCTTTCGGAAGGAAAGGCCTGGATGGGCCAGCACCGGCTTTCGTCCTCTTACATCTTTCATCTGTCATGCACAACACAAACAACACCATACGATAACTCTTATGAACGCTGTCACAATGGCAAAGGCAACAGGAAACCAATTCAGTTCATCTTCTTAGACGTTATCCACCTCCCCCCTTCCATGGTAACCACCTACGCCCTAATATGTCAATATGAAAAATAATTTTGTATCTCTTATGCATCTGGAACGAAAATTTCTATATCGAGTATCGGGAAATTATGTGTACAAATGGCGATAAGAATTTTGAAAGGTAAAAGGAGACTAACAGCACACATTTATAAATAAAAAAAGTCGATTAATCATTCTGTGTAGTAGGTTTTATTTAGCATATCAGAAAAAAAAATAGAAGTTACCATCTTGGGAAGAACTGAATCTGTCACGAAGAAAATACATTCAGTTTACGATCTTACGACTGACATCTTAGCGAGACAATATTCCCCGACAGGAGTAAACAAATCCACTGATGGAGTTAGAAGCTGTCACTCCTAAAGGTTACTTTTACCGCCACCGAACTAGCCTCCAGCTTTCGAATAACGTCAGATCCGAAAATAAGAAGCTGGCGTTCCGCAACCATAGCGCTCATAGCTATTCAGTAAGGGGAAAGCGTGGATAACAGGCCATGAATTTCGCATGACTGCGGGCGCTGTCAGCGCCTGGAATAGCGCACTAGGTGGGAGCTCAGGTAACGGTTTCAGCGTGGGGGAGGCAATACAGTAGAACACAAACATGATGGAATACCAACACACATACTTCAGCTTGTAGCGCGTTTAGTTAACAGAGGCGGCTCAAGGTCATTCTGCCTACCTGGACACAGTGGTCTGCTTGGAGGGATAGTCAACTGTATGGGGAGATGAGATGAGAAGCAGAGAAAGTGCAATATGCCCTTCAAACTCCAGTTGAGAGTGAACAGAGTATAACTTACTCGAGATAAAACACTTGTGGAAGCAGCAAGATCCCACCAGCTGCGGTAGAAGGGTAGTAAGTTCTTGCCATGCAAAGTGCACTGGAGTTTAAATATTGTATCCATGCTATTATCTACATACTGGATGCCAAAATATAAATCAAACGTACTGTAGCCAACCTTATAGCGGTAACATCAAAATGACAACAATGAAAAAAACTTTCGTAAGTAATTTAGCAAATGCTTGAGTTAAAAATCGTCCTAGAAATTTTTGTGATATTTTTGCATGCGATATTGTAACATGTTTCAGAAAAATTATAAATTCTTTTTTAATTTTCTTATGGCTTTATGCCTCGTCGGTGTCGAGGTTCTAGAGGCGATAAAAGACTGGGAGGCCAGAGAAACCAAGGAAAACCGAAATCTGGATGGCCGGACCAGGATTCGACCCGTGTCCTCCCGAATGAGAGGCCAGAACGTTGCCACTAATCCGTAATTTAAAGCCGAAGGTATAATAAAAACTCATTTTGGTAACCTAACAAAAAATGGACTTTATTGAATGGTTGTGCTGTGTTTTTTTGCTGCAGTGAGGTTTTATTCGAGTTTGATCAGTAATATGTCTGTTCAAGTTTCGCTGTTGTTAATCCGCTATGTATAAATCTCTGAAGAATCGAACAGTCTCAGAAGAAAAACGGGTTAAAAAAATCTCGAAGCACTGAATCGGACGTAGAGAGTAGATTGAGAATACTTTCTCTGGTACCAGCTAAACTGTTCTATTCTTCTCACAGAGACAGGTCGATAAATCCGTGATTCGTTGTAATTAATTCAAAATTAAAATATAAATGTGAAAAATTGTAGTAATGACACTGATAACAATTAATATAGTTATTTTAAACACGAAACAACATCGAATTAAACGATAGCTAATTTGGCTACTGTTTATACACTTTTATCAAAGTCTAGAATTATTATGTGGGTGTAAACACTGATTCCATTCCGTTTTACAAGATTTATTCCTAGTAAAGTCAAGTATAGTTCGTAACTATTCATCTCAATCTAGCTAAATCTATATATCATTTAAGTTATAGCTCAGCGAAATAAAAGATAGCATTCTCCATCATTTTGTAACAGTATATCATGCCAGAAAAAATAGATGGTGGAACATTTAAGTTCAGAGGGAACCAAAATGAAAAGACGAACAAGCCGACTAGGAAGCTTTAAAAAAGATGAAATAACCAGTTTGGACTGAATATAAACCGAAGCAAGAAAAATGATGAAATATAGCAGAAATTATAACAATAATAGTACATGAAAATATAAATATATATAAGTAAATATATAAAAATAATACTATATAAACATTCGGTCGGTGGCAATAGAAAAATTAAGTGAATTCTGCTACTTAGGAAGAAAAATTACAACTGATGGCGGAAGCAGGAGTGATGCTAAAAGAAGAATAGCAGTAGCAATAAGAGTCTTCATGAAAAAGAAAAATCTTCTAGTTTCAAAAATTAATCTAGGATTTTGAAAGAACTTTTTTAAACACTATGTGTGGAGCACAGCATTTTATGGTAGAGAAGCATGGACTTAAGGAATACAAGAAAGAAGGAAAATTGAAGCATTTGAAATCTAGTGCTGTAGAAGGATCCTGAAAATTGTACGTGGACAGATAAAATACGAAATGAACGAGTTTTGGAAATGATGGGTGAAACTTGTGGAAGAAGAGACATGATGTTGGGTCATATTTAGAGACATGCGGGATTGGTTAATTTTTTTAGTGGAGGGAACAGTAGAAGGTAAGAACTGCAAAGGAAGACAGAGATTAGGATATATTAATTGAGGACGTAATTTGTGAGGGGTATCTTGAGATGAAGAGGTTAGCGCAAGATAGGATGAGATGGAGGATTGCATAAAACCAGTAGAGAGACTGATGACAGCAAAATAGATAAATAAACTGTAGTTAGAGATGATGAACAGTACATAAACAAACTAATTGAGAACTTGGATTCGAATGGTTTTGTGGACAATAACAGATATGTTGAGGACAGGAAGAGGCGGGTAACTGTATTGACTCGCCATCAATAGTGTCATACAAACCTCTCTTCGTTCCTTCTGCGGAGAGGTTTAACCCAGGAATTATACACAATCTGGTAATTGTGACTCTGGTCTCACCACATCTTCTACCAATCTGTGCAGAGCATCAACTTTGCGACACTTTGATTCTCCTATGGTTACCACTTGATCAGATTCCCATCTAAATTCAGTGAATATGGGCCGGAAAATCTATAAATCCGAGGAAACTGAATCATTATGAAGGATCTGATTGGTCTGTTGAAGCTACAAATTGTTTCGTAAACTACTCGTAAGGTTAAGAAACCTCATCCATCGCCGTTTACTCTGCGTCTGGTCGTTTCAACTAGTTGGTGATGCAACTGTAACAGATTATTGAGTGTCACTGTCAGCACTTATCGGTAAAAAGCAACTCTATTAATATCTCTGACGCACCAATTCGTATTTACTATCCTTGCAATACATCTTTAAAGATGTTTAAGTGCATAGGATGATAGTATTCTGTATAATATTTGACGACATAGCTTAATTCAACTTGTGTTTATAATAATTAGTAACATAACTAGTCTGATCATAGATTTTTTTAACCTTCATGAGAAATATGAAATATTTTTAAACATCCGCATAAACAAGTAACAAGGTTACTGGAAGGAAGGAATGGCGATATTTAAAAATATGAATGTTCTATATAAATATTTTGGCGAATTTAATTTCGGAAGCCAAAGACCACAAAAAATAATAAATTTAATTCACTAAAAAACATTTCGTGAAACTATTTTTAAAAAGTTTCAATAACAAGTGATTTTAAAATTCATTACTGGTTTTGTAAAAATTGAATTTCAAACGGTGTACAAAAACACACAAAAATTCAGTTTTAATAATTGTAACAGGTCTTAAGAAAGTTTTGAAAAAAAAGTATTTCCTGTATTCTAGTCATCAAATTCTCTCTCGAGTGATATATGTTGTTTTCTTAGACAATATTTCTACTGTTGAATAAAATTTCTTGAAATTAGTCATTTAATATTAAAGGGAATAAAGGAAATAAAGATCACTATTATTTTCCTATAAATTTCAGGAGAATACTTATGACTATAAATTTTGAAATAATATTCCGCACGGTTTGAAATCAAAGGGAGAGATTAGATTTTTCTAATGATTTGCCGATAGTTTAAACTTTTACAGAGTAGCTGGGTCGGCAGCAATTATTTGATACCAATGAGGATTTCCTAAAAAGAAATTTTTCCTTCAACCTTCCACTTTATAATTATTTTCAACTCTGCGAGTTTTCCTATTTTAAAATAGGTTAGAACATATGAATAGTAGCGTTAGTTTCTCAGCGGGAACTCTTTAAACTGATGTTCAGAATTACCAAGCAATAAGAATCACAGTGAAGTGCATTTTCTCAGTACAGAATATTTGACCGGGAAAAAAAGTCCAGTAAAGTGATAGCAAGTAGTCTCTTTATGACCGAAAAAAATAGAGAAATATTCTTGCAAATGTGACCTTAAAAATGGGAAAATATTACCTAAAGATAATAAAAAATGACCAAACATTTAAATTTTCTATACATCAAAACACGCTCAACTATACATCATTTATTACATCTAGTATACAATCATTTGGTCTGTACTAAAAAAAAAAAAAAAAAAAAAAAAAAAAAAAAAAAAAACTCTCAGAATTCCATTACGTAACTTTAAAGTTTGCACTTTCAGAAAATGTTGTTTTCAGCATTGCGGTACTTGCTGATCCACTGCAAATTTAACGATGACTGAGGATTATTATTTTAAAAAGTATTGGCGTCAATGACACTATTGACGCGGATCGAACACAGGCATGCTACTGCTGCTGCATTGTCGAAATTAAAAGGCGGACGGAACATTAACGTGTAGAGGGTGACAATAAAGTATAACTTTACTTCTTGTGAAATCTGACCAATTCACTGACAATTAGTTTTGTTTTTTCCTTCAATGTATAATAGTAGTATAATTCTGTGAACAATTATTTTACTTTCTTCTCATCAACAATTTCTAGCGACTTTCAAGATTTCCTCTCAAAATACGACCATAAATTCTATCGTAATTTGACAACTATAGCTCAAAAAGAAGGCAGGAAGAAATATGACTTGTTATAAAGATCCGAACCCTAATGATTAGATTACGAAGCAGATGAAGAGAGGCGACGGAATCAAGCAGAGGAGACATTCCGGTTAAGGTGATTCATAGTTTATGATAGAGTTTGAGCTGGCCTGTCCGTGCGAGTTGTTTGTGTATCAGTGGACGCCTGACTGGTGATGTGATATGGTCGGTTTATTATGATAGCCGCGCCGCCTGGGACGGACATCCAACTCCAGCCCACTGCTCCTCACAACGAGTCAAACATTCACTCGAAGCAAGGATCGATTATTCTGATGAATTTAAAATCTGGAAAATAATAAGGTAACATTACTATCGCTGCTACCATCAACTTGTGGGCTCATTTGGTGAAATGTGACTATAAAAAATACTTATATTATATTTAGTTTAGTTAATTTGTTCCCTTAAGTAACAGAAAAAATTAGTTGATTCGCATATCTCGCTGCCTGTACGTATGTTTTTGATTGCCAGATTAACTTCACACCTGTCTCAGTCATTCAAACAGTGTTCATTGGCTCACATCCATATCATTGTTCCCCGCATTCGGCATGTCACTGATCACTTATCAGTTAACTTACAATACGTCGGTCGAAAGATCAGGATTTTGACAGTATGTATCCTTAGCCAAAATATCAGAAACTGCAGGGCGTATATTTGTGATGAGGCGTGTGAAGATATTGGTGGAAGAATTGAGATAGGTGCATGGAAGGGAAAAGATGACCATGACCACAACCTGGTACTCGATTTCAGGCATAAAGGTGTGGGAAGATTGTCTTTCGTGGGTAAAGGTGTCAGGGATTAGAATAAATTACCAAGAGCCAAGAGAGATAATGAATAATTTAGTGTTATTGTGAAAGATTGAGCAGGAAAGAAAATAATCCTGATACAGAAAATAGCAGTTTTTTTTTTGGGGGGGGGCAGTGTAAACGTTTGAACCTAACGGATAATAGTGAATGTTGCCATCAATGTGTAAAACTCCTACGGTATTTTGTTTTTCTGCATTGTATTAAGTTTTTGTGTATATGTGTATGTATGCTCGTTTGGGCCAACTAGGACTACATTAAGCCTTTGTGTAGCTTGAATTTTACTGTAGATGTTGTAAGTAATTACATAAACATACTGTTTGGACTCTAATTGGTGGTTATTTTAATTTCAGTCCTCGGTGTAGTACTATTTTTTATGACTTTACGCCTCTTCGACGTCGAGGTTGTAGTGAACAGCGTCACTCCATAGTTTGTTGTGAATGACAAGGTTGGCTGGAGAGACAGGGAATGCCACCTAGTGACGGAAAGATGGTTTTTTTTCTCTGTGCATGGCGCTGTTCTAATGGTGAGGGTTGACCAGCGGCTTAGACACCTTATTGGCCAATGGAATTTCACCCGCCAAAAACAGACAAAGGGTGCGTCGGTTTCCGGAGAAGGACGACACTGGGGCACAGGTGCCTTCCCAAGCAAGACCTCTGTTCTACCTCCCAGTGGTTGCAGATCCGATGCTGTGTTATGAGGTGTAAAGTTACGAGTCTTAAGTGTGTTTTCAGCGGGAAGTAGTGAAGTGGTTGAACCTACGGTTTAACAAAGTCTAAGGTTGCGTGGTGCAGCAGTGCACCAAGCTCATACAGCACTAAGTGAGAAAATTATAAGGTGATTATATTTTACCACTGAAAATGTTTATGGATCAATACTCCAGTAAACGCTCCTGGGTGAAGCAATTCACCAGATAAGAACTTCTCATGCCCATTGAAATTGTTTTTATTATTTGAGCTAGTCGGAAAATTTGTATTGAGTATTAACAGCGTGTAAGCATAAGCATATAGTAGTCTCATGTAGGGTGGCGCCCATGGTATACAATGTTGTTTTACATTTGATCATCATGTAAAGGAAAATAATTGTCAATTCTGTTTATAATCAAAGGTATGTTTTATATGTTAAAATAAATGTTTGCTTTTATAACTAATTCTTTGTTCAGAGCAAATCTGTTCAGTTCCCTGCCAAGATGAAATACTTAAAAAGATATCAATACAAGAAATTTTGATCTAAAATTAAAATATTAAATTTTCATAATTTTCGTTGCTATTTAAGCACAGAGACGGTCGGACCGTCACAAGGTCATTATAGGCGAGATGGTATTGGACCAAGGAATGGGTAGGAATTCGGCCATGACCTTTTGAAGGAAGCATCCCGGTATTCGCCTGGAGTGATTTGGAGAAACCATGGAAAACCGAAATCTGGATGCTCGGACGGGGATTCGAACCTGCGTCCTCCCGAATGAGATGCCAGAGCGTCAACCGCTTACCCACCACGCTCGATGTGTAATACTACTACTAAGTGAAGTTGCAGTTCTTTCGTCACTGTACACAGACCAAGAAATACCTAAATCAGTTTCTAATAAAATACTGAAAGGTCTTCCAACCATTTCGGTTTACTAAGGGGAAGGTTACTGGCGTATAAACACAACGCAACAACAACGTGTTAAGACGTACACAGTACTCGTACATACTTTTATTAATACAGAAACTTGTACACAGTTCGCCAAAATAGACCACCAGTTGATTAAAGACTAAATGACCGGACTCCGTGACTGAAGATTGCACTGTTCGAAAATAAAGAAGTCCCACAAACTTTTAAGTAATTAAAATTTTCCTTTTGAACAGTACCCATTAAAGAAATAGTTTCACTCATTGTTTGTTTCAGGGAACAATCACGACATCCACGATATCAATCAACCACTGTCTGCTTGGCTTACTAATCGGGTGTGCATATTGCCGAGTGCTAAACCGATGAAGCCTGTACACCTCTGCCTTCCATGACAGCCGTTCATCACGTTTCTCCACTCATTTCGAGATAAGCGGCTCTCTTTTTGTGCCCACCTGTTTGGCCTGCAGGCGTTAAGGTAAAAACCGTGTAAGCTAATCGCTAGTATTTCCTGTATGCGGGCTGAATACTATTATGCTGCCGGCTTTAGTAAAGCGGCCATCAGATTATCAACTTGGTAAGAAAATGTAGCCTTTCAACAGATAATACGTATGACGTATACAGACTTCACATATACTTAAAAACTGACAAATAAAACAAAATTGTTAATTATGCGATGAACAGCTTAGGACATCTATCGATAAAAATCAGCCAATTGCTACCTTATTTACAGCATTACTGCATGAAGAATCAGAACTACATCAGTACAAAAATCTTGAAACCAGGTACTAGAGATCACATAAAATAAAGTGTAATCGAATCTTTTAACCATATTGCCTAATACGAATGACCATTTCTTGACGCTATTACTGAAAGGTTCTACCTACAAGTATTTTCTAAAGTTCTTGAGAA
This sequence comes from Vandiemenella viatica, assembly GCA_031002005.1. Classification (NCBI taxonomy): domain Eukaryota; kingdom Metazoa; phylum Arthropoda; class Insecta; order Orthoptera; family Morabidae; genus Vandiemenella; species Vandiemenella viatica. The sequence goes on from JARYHS010009186.1 coordinate 135,585,220, forward strand.
TTCTTCAAAAACCTCGAATCGTTCGACCACTTACTAGAAGGAATAAAGTTTGCAACAATCTAATAACAAACTGTACTTAATTTCGTCATTGCTCACATGATTTTTTTCCTGTTCTTGTTCTATTGGCTTTTTCTACTGTCTCTTTAAGGAGAAAATGTTGATCTCCTAGCCACTCCTTATTTTACCCCTGTGACGTGGTAGTTTTTTTGTGTTGGATCAATTTGGTGAGTGGATAATTGTTGATGGTGTTTTGTAGCTTTGTCACTATTGTGGGATAGTTGTTCCAGTGTTATTTAATCTATCTTCTATTTCGCATAAAGAGGGAAATCTTAACCTTTTAATAGCTACAAATTAAAGCTCCTATTTACTTTTATTTTTATTATGGTAACTTCGATCGGTATTTGAATTCCAAAAGTTAACACGCTTAAGTTTAAATCTAATCTCTGTACAATACTATGATATATATATATATATATTTATTGTCATTTCATTCAACCCCCTTAATGGGGGAAGCGGGCTGGCAGCACACATTACAATACTATGAGCCGTTGGACTTTTTATATTCATCACAGCATACAATTCGATTGCGAGAATCTTTAATCTGGACGCTATTTAATTGATAGGTTCTATTAGGACAAAGACTCATAAACCATGTTTTTATTCATGGAGGAAATATGGTAAAAAGTTTCCTACATATTAACTCATGACATAAACTACGTGCACACACATAGTTTTTTTTAAAAGTAGATAAAAAAATAAGGATTTTGCACATATATCACCTAGAACTATGTTACTGACATATATAGCTGTATTTTATATGTCAACTGATGACATTTCTAACATTTTGGAAAGTTTCCTTAAAATCTGTTAATTATTTTTTGCGAGTGGGACAAAACTTTCAAAATCTACAGCTTTTTTCACTTTATAATCAGGAATTGTGTTACTAATTGGATGAAAAATATCACGTATTTTTTTTCGGTGACATAAGCTATCACTGTACAGTTTCGTTAAAATCTTTCCAATAAGTTTTGCCTGATGAGAGGTTAGACTGATAGAAACATCGAAGCTTACGGTTTTAGATTCTTTATGACCGGTAGTTTGATAACTTAACAAAATAAAAGATATCCTCTGTCCTATATCTTGAAATACGACATAAGCCATTGCTATGTTAATTTCGTTAATATCCGTCCATTAGTTATTGCGCGATGCAGATAGACAAAAATTTCAAAATTAATGGCAAAAAAATAAAAAATAATAAAAAACAACATCGTTGGGAACTATGTAACCTAACGAGACTTTAAAATATGACGCATGCGGAAAGCAGCAAATTGAATATAAATTTTATATAATGTTTGGAGAAACTTGTCTATAGAGTTTTCATGAAATTCCAAGATTGTACTTTTGATGGATAGTTTGTTACCGTGGCCGAGAATATTTCGGACAAAGTAGTCCAGCTTCAGAAACTGCGACGAGAATAGTGAGAACGAATAGTTTTTAGGACCTGAAGAACAGTGGTGGTTGCAAAACGTGCTGGACTAAGCGTCTAAGGAACAGCTGTCTTCTTGGCGTTAACACGTATCACAAAGTCAACGGTGCGTTCAAACTCGTGCCGCGAACAGAAAACATCCAGGAGGCCACAACGGAAAGGTAGATGACCCAAGAGAGGCCAAAAGGTGATTATTAAAATTGCGACAGGCTATAATTTCGATTATCGCTTTAGTCTGGTGAACAGAGAAACATATCACAGACCATCACAGGAATACTTTATTATATTGGTAATGTTATTATATGAAAGAAGTGTGGAAACCATGTGATTCCACAGAGCTTTTTTAAGAGATGTTATTGTACGAGGGTAGGCAGAGAAGAAATTCCCACGAGCTTGTAGAGTGAGAAAGAAAAGACCTTCAGAAGTGCGCCCTGTGGCATGCGCAAGTATCATTCCCCTCTATACGCATGCGCAGGCTTGGAGTCGTTGATTTCATCCAGTGTATTTTGAGAAGCGGAAGTGTGCAAACGTGTTCTAGTGCTATGTCAACGCGAGTTATACAGCGTAGTGTTATCGAACTTTTAACTGCTGAAAAAGTGTCTCCTACTGAGACTCATCGTCGTTTAAAGTCTTTTTGTGGTGACCATGATGTTCACAGATCTCTACGGCTTCCGCCTTGTTTCCTGCGGGGACGGGTGGGCCCGGGCACTCACTGGACACTCGGAGATGGCTGTAGCTATGAGGTCAGGTTTCCTCTTCGGCCTGGTTCGTTGCAGGCGCCGCGTCCCCGTCGTTCCCCGCGGGCACCCACATGGGTGGCGAAGTGTGCTTAGCCTCATCATCCCCGTTGTAATGGCGGGTAGTTCGGAAGAGCCCACTTCCTGAGGTGGTGGTGTAGTGATGGTGGTGGATGGTTGGGGGAGATCCTTGAGGGAGCGATAAATGTTAATTTCGGTTCACCCTTTGTTCGAACTCATCTACCCTCGAGCTTTGTTGTTCGTAGATCTACTGTAAATCGATGGGCAGTAAATATTCGTGTTTGCGAGCCTGGATAATAATTGTTGATAAAAAAAACGCAGCGGACGCCCGATCACTGTCACTGAGTGTATGTGACTGGTTTTCTGCAACGAGCAGCAACGGTAAATTCTTCGAAGTACATACAGCCTCTAAAACACCTCCGACCTCGAGTTTGTCGTGTTAGAGGAAGCCTGACGCCAAAACTCTGGCAACATGACAAAGCTCGTCCACACACCTCGCGTGCAACTGTAAAGGCTCTACCTAACCTGAAGGTTGAACCGATTCCACACCTTCCTTACTCCCTCGATATTACGCCTTGCGATTTTTAATTTTTTTCCTCGAGCAATACCTCAAGGGTAATCATGATATCTGTGACGATGAGGATGAGGTAAGGCAGCTGTCAAATCCTGGATTCGAGAAAAGTAGGAAAATTTTTTCAGTAACGGAATAAAAAAAAATAAATCTTGTTACACGTTGGGAGAAATGTGTCAGCCTTAATGGTGACTGTGTTGAAATATAAATATATGATTTTCAATCTTAAGAATTGCATTTTAATTTACTTTCTGACCGACGTTGCTATTTGTTTTTATTCGTGTTTTACAAACATGTGTGCCTTTTCTTTCCCGCCCTCCATCGTACTTGTAAAGACTTTACACCTGGGAAATGGTTGACAGGGAATGGGAGAGAAACAGAGTACAATCTTCATAATGAAATCATCCTGTCATTGGCCAGGGTTGATTTCAATGAGCCACGCAAAAACCGAAAACTGGATGGCCTGATTGACATTCAGAAGAGGTGAGTTTTACAACCTCCCTTCGACTTTTCATTTCTTCCCGAAATTACTGTTCCTTCAAAAGACAATTGTCTTCAGTCCTCTCCCAGTTGCAATGATTTCGACACTGACAAATCATAAAGCACTAAACTAATACCAGGCGTGAATGTCAAGACGCGTCGTATGGACAGTAGCTTCGTCAATGGTCCACCATAGTCTACTGTGACATATTAATGGGAGACTTATTAAGTAACAACTCATCGACAGCCACGCACAAGGAAAATTTAACGAATTTCTTGTTTCGTGTTTATATTTAGTCAAGTTCCTTGTTGTATAATACACTCGTACCAACAGAACATATCGTTATATAAGTGGTCAAAGAATGTGGCATTAACTCTTTATTGCATTGAGCCTCTCACTGTCTTATCTCTAAGCTACTTAGCATCTTTTTAATGGATTAAAAAGTGAATTTCGTTGTCTGTCTACAGATCCTTTAAAAATTCAGGAATTATATAACACTTGTTTAAATGGTATACTGGCCCATCCACAATGTTTTAAAGGTACTCAGAGACCAACTGAATGCCAATTAAAGATATTTTGAATAATAAAGGAGGTTTTACGGTGCAAAAGGTACATATGATTAATAAAACGGCTACAGACAGAAAATCGTTTTATGTGAAGCTATCATAAATAGGTAGGTATATAATGCATAGGGGTCACTAAATTATCAGAACATCCTGAACGTTCAATTATTTTCCTTCGGATGAGATTGAATAAGATCTCAACCCGTCCCATTTTAAAGAAATAAATAAATAATATAAATAAAAAATAAACTGTATCAAGTTCGAATTAATCTCCAGCACTGATGGCTCAATATACACATTCTGCATTAAATTTAATTCTCTAAGAATTTTCTAAAACATTTTAAAAAGAAATGTTTAGTAGGAAGGCGGCATTTTTAAATACATTTCGTTTTGAAAAATGGTTTTTGATACGATTTGTAAATATGAAGCATGTGAGAAACATTCATCTGAAGGAAAAAACAAAAAACAAATGGAGTCTAAAAATTTACAAACTTTTCAAAACAATATTTTTACCACATACTTATCATCCGTTTAATTAAAGTCTTTATCGAATGTTGAATGTCATTTTTTGTCTAACAAATCTGCTAACGTATCAAATTTCAGATGTTTTGTAAAAACTATAAATTCCAGAAAACACCACTCTATTTTCCTGTAATCTTTAGGAGGCTACATTTCACTGTAAATTTCAAGTTCACACCAGCAGTTTCGGAAGTAAAGGGGGAGGCAATAGAATTTTTGGTAATTTTTTTTTGCCCAAAAAGTCGAACAATGCATTGGACAAGAAGAAAACTCTAGACAATTGAGAGTCAGCAGTTTGCTAACTTACACTTGATACCCCTGAAGATTACGTAAATAAATTTATTTCTTCAACGCCCCCCCTCCCCTTCCCACCCAACCGTATAGTTAATTTTAACTTTTTCCTCAAAATTATACGCTATTAGGTGGTCCTTGTGATGAATAGCGAATTTATTAGCTTGTAGCAGGATAAAAGAAGAACCAATTCATCTGTAGCAATCTGTTAATCGAAATATGTACGTATAAAACACTTGCAACGTATTATTATACAATTTGAAATGATGAAAGGTTTCCCGGACAGAAACAAAAATTTCCGAAACGCTCCTTACTCTAGAAAACACAGTTTATGGAATTTATCTGATAAGTCATTCTACTATCTAGCGGTATGCGATCACTCTTTATCTACACCAGCGAAGCATATCAGGTTGACTCTGGCCTCATTTTGCAGCAAAAATTGTTTGCCTACTGAAATGTATAGTGGTAATGCGATTAAGACCCGTGCGAAAATTAGGTGTTACTATATAGCGTATGCGATCATTCCTTACCAACGCCAGCAGCTTGACTGTGAACTATCACATACTCTTGACTTTGATTGTTCATTATTTGCACATTTACGGGAAGAATTTTGAAAAATTCCTTTCTTAATTAATGATGTTACCACAGTGGAGAATTGAATCTTTAAAATGATATCCCATTTATCGTTTTTGGTTAAGTATGAAAGGAGAAAGATGGCTCCTAACAGAAAACCCATTTTAGAAATATGATAAAAGGTTCAGGCGTTAGTGGTTCTGAAATGGGCCCATCTTTTATTCAGGATAAAGGAAACCCCTTAGTGTAAAGTCGATTACACATTCCAGTGTATTAACAGAACAATGAATACGCAGAAGCCATCTGCGTGTTTTCAGTGCACAAGCAGACTCGCTATCTGTTTACCGGCCTTACGGGACGTGTCACAGTGTTTACAAAAAAACGCACTCGCGTTATCTCTATATGGGCGTGTTCCGAGTTGACATTGGCCGGAGGAGAGGGATCCGTACGCCAGGAGGCGCTTATCAAATCAGGGAAGGCTGGGGAGCAAGGGATCGAGGTGGGCGCCACAGGAAAACACTTAGCTTCTCCCCTGGGAACCTCCATTCCTCTTACACCGGGGAGGTAATATAGGACCCCACGCTGCGATTAGTCGGCCGTATAAAACACACGCGGACACTGCGGCCGTAAATTTGTGTCCACTCAAAACGGAATGGTCGCCCGATTAATGAGGGCTCCCAAAGAGAAGGACAGGATTTTTCCATGTGAGGTTAGATAATCTTGTAAAACTATACAGGTTAGCTATTAAGTGTGGAAATGAATGCACCTTGCCAAGGCTGTTTATAAAGTTCCAAGATTACCTTGGAGTACCTTGTTTCTAACTGAAAGGAGTAAACCTTGTTCCTATCTTTATAAATAGAAGTACCAGTTAGGTTAAATTCAGTTTAGATTGAGTACTAATTTCAAGTAGATATTTTCTATTAACACTCACACAAATGGTTAATTGCTTAGCTTCAATATGGGCCTATGTCGAACATAACAGTTCCTTTTGGTTGTAATTAAGAAATAACTACGTACAATGGTTCCTTTATTTGGCCTGAGTCAGTACCGGAATTTTTAGTCATCAAATTCTAAGCCAACGACAAAAATATCTGGACTACCCAGCAGCCACCGCCGCCTGCGGAATTAGGCCATCTGAAGAATCACCCGCCACTAGAGTGGGGCCGGTGAGGTGAAGCGCGCCTAGCCACTTATAAAGAGTGCCCACGGAGAGCGACGCGGCGGAGGAAACACTAGTGTTATCACCAGATCTCTATATCTACTATTTAACAAGCAACATTGTACACATATCCCTAAGTATTAGATCCCATTCAATTTATTTGTCTATGGTGAAATGATGAACTACTTAGAATTATCTTTCCTTTTTCTTATTTTCCTAGCATTTCTCCCTACTGTTCCTCAAGGACCTGTCTGGATGCGACAAATTTGTATACCAGCCATCTTGTCACAGGCGGGTTTGTGGATCAGAAAGGTCACCAACTGTGTAAGAAATATGTAATCTGTGCTCTGTATGATGAAAGTATTATTATAGATTTTTGTTCGTGCTGTAATCTGAGAACCGGAAACTGAATACTATGACTGTTGCTACATACGTATCGGTAACTCCGGCAATGTTACATGAAGTGTGTTGTATATTGCCATGAAAGAAGGTGAAACCTGGTGCAGGCCCATTCAGGCCTAAAGACATAGTGAAAGCTGTAAAATTTTACGTCCCCACCAAAATAATATTTGTAAAAAGTGAAGGCAATGAGCATAAATAACAAAAAGAATCCGATTGTTCAGAAATACGAGGTAAACAGTTCAGTTATTGATATGGTCGATTCTATGGAATATTTGGGAGTAACAGTACAAAGGAACATGAAATGGGACATACACATTAATTCGTTAGTAGGTAGGGCAAATTCTAGGCTGCGATTCATAGGTCGAATCTTGAAAAATTGTAATGAACAAACAAAGGAGATAGCGTACAAATCTCTTGTGCGTCCACATTTGGATTATTGTTGTGCCATTAGGGACCCGTTTCGTAAGGGATTGATCGAAAGTATAGAGAAAGTACAGAGAAGAGCCGCTCGATTCGTGACCACTTGCTACAGTCCTTATGAAAGCGTCACAGAACTGATTAGTAGATTAGGTTGGGAGTCTCTGGTAGATAGACGACACACGTTTCGTTTAAACTTATTGGAAAACATGCGTACTCCCACTTTCACTTTTGAGTGTAGTGAAATACTTCTTCCACCAACCTATTTGAGTCGGAAAGACAGGAAAAATAAAATTAAAGAAATAAGGTGGCGGACTGATTCTTATATGAATTCTTTTTTCCCTCGTACCATTAGGGATTGGAATGCACAGCAAAGAGATTAGCTTTGGTACTGAGCACCCTCTGCCACCCACAATTCTGTGAATTGCAGAGTATATATGTAGATGTAGAAATAATATATAGAAAGCAATAGTGTCGTATGTTTTTACTCCATACGCACTGCAAAGGGGCTTGGGATTAATCTACAAGTGTTCTTTTTGTGCACAGTTCCACAATTTCATAATTTGAAATCGTGCGTTACCGCTCTCCTACTCGAACGGCTAATGCCGAACGGGAAAATTTGTCCTATTACTGTGGCTTGAACCGGTGACCAAAATGACAGGTGCCATATACTGTTATGGTGCCTCAAGGACCCGAACGAACGGGGTGATCTATTTACCTAGTCTTATAAATTTTCTTCACCAAGTAGGTAGATAAGTAATTAGTTTCTGTATTTCCGAAACGTGCCTTTCAGTCTTTCTAAGTACGTAAAGGTGGTTTTCGGATGACGAGAATCTAACAGTGCAACTACCTCATTGAAAGACCGTTCACTTTAGTACGGCAAACAGCAATCAATCACAAAGGCAGTGTACTGCTTTTAACTTTATCAATAACTTTCGAAACCCTTTTTTCATGAAAATAGAATGCTGCTACATAATTCCAAATATGGTCAAATCCTATTTCTGAATGTTGCTCATACCTTCGCAATTCTGTCAGTGAAGTACATTCTGTATAGTCTGTGATTTACCTTGAATCTGTACAGTGCTGTTTAATACGACACCTCTTCACTGAATTCACCTAGCGGTGTTAATTCCCTCATTTTGCTTTCCGACCATTTTCGATTTGGAAGACGACGAAGGGAGTAAGGATTGACGAATGGTATTATTGCCATCTAACACTTTTTGCGCTTCAGGCTTTACGCCTCGTAAACTTCGATACCATTAGACGCAATAAAGGAATGGGGACGAGAAAGTCAACAACGGCATCTGAAGGAACTACCCGGAATTTCGGATAACCATGGATAACCGAAGTTTGGATTGTTGGACTGGGATTCGAACCCGTGTCCTCTGGAATGAGATGTCCAAGAGTTACCACTAGTCCACCAAGCTCGTTCGCTTAACTGATACTTAGCGATCCGTTCTTTTTTTTGATCAAACGTCCAATGCTTGATCCATACCAATGGTTCGACATCCTGTTTTATGGGAGGGATACGATCAGTATATAAGACGCCTGTATTATACTTTACTCCATGATTACAGTATGTTCATTCTATTAAGCTTCCGTTCACGAAAATATCATCTGATTGCATTACTTAGTTGCTTCACGTTACTGCATTTTGGGAATAGTTATCCAGGGCGCTAATAACCTCGATGTTGACGCTCCCTAGAGCCCTAGAAACAACAACAGCAATCGTTATCGCTACCGTGTAGTCTTTTACGTGGGTTGTTGTTGCAGCAGAGGAAAAGGGTTATTAATTTCTTGTGTATTAAGCACAAGTCCGTTTGTAAATAAAAGAAAAATCCAACTTGTGTTTCATCCGAGATTAAACCCAGCAGGACATCACCAAGCAGGTCACGTACCTTGTCTTACGACCGGCACCTCTGAAAAGTTGGCCGCCTGTAGTTTTAATCAATATCGGAACAAACCACACGTTAAACACATACCTTGACAGTAAATTGTAGACGTATATTGAATAGCTTTAAACAGCTGCAATGAGAAACAGCACCAAGATTACGCCCTTTATTTAGTTTAATCATCATTTCCTTTGCACTCGGCAGTTACAAAGCCAATAGAATATTAATTTAAATGTGAGCTACAAATGGGATTTTGATTACACAAACTAGCTAAATGATTTGGGGACATGGCGGTAATAGCTAATTTCGCGTGTTCGGCAGCCTTTAGGCGAATACTAAGATGGTGTTCTATCGAAAAACATTGGCTGAACTTCGATGTATCACAGTGAATCTATTGCAAAAAGTCCAGATTATCTTCATATCCTATTATAACCTACGTCCTTTAATGTATGCCATGAACTTTGATCTTTGTATTATTCTATAGTTGTTTCTTTTGATAAAATAATCGTTTCAAACTTTAATCCATAAGAGTATACCATTATACAAGCTACATTCTTCATCCCTAGTTTGCAGTATGTATTACTTTGTCGAACATGCGTCTACAGCACCATATTTCACATAATTCAGTTTGTCTTATCACATTCTTTCGTGAAGACATTGGTAACAGTTTGCCAAGATGTTAAAGGAGGTACAGTTGTCTGTACATGTCTAAAATTTATTAGAGAGGACTAATAAAGAAATTTTTATAGGAATCACATGAAATGGTCTTAAATAGTCTCTAATTAATGCCAAATATTCAGGCACTATAGATGCAGCTAAAATTAACAACACGTGTTTTGCAAACATCCCAATTAAAATTATTAATCTCAAAATTTTTTAATTAAAATTGCGATGTATATTTTCTCTTGCTTCTACAGAAAATATTAAAAGTAGGTTATTTTGTTCATAATAATAATGACTCTACAAATTTAAATCATCGTATTACTTTAAATTTTTAATATACTATCCTAGTAAAATAAAAATATGACATTGTTGCGTAGTACTGTATTAGTACTGAATGATATAAAAATGAAAAAAAAATGTATAAAAAATAATTATGAAGGTTAGTCCCAAATTACGAGGTATCCTTTCAAAGGACTTCAGCTAGATTTGTAAGTGTAAATTACCTCAGGATGAATTTAGATCTGAAATGTTAAATGAGATGTAGTGGGAATCATTCGATCATGGAAGAACAGCACGTCAAAGGGAAGATTAACATTGTTTTCAGGTATATTTGAATATAGAAATTTTTTATTTGTAGCCAGGTGAAGCAAAGACTGGAACAAATTATGTACGGATCTAATAAACAATATACCTCAGACTTTAAGTGTGGTGTACGAGTATACAAATCAAGTACGCACAGGGAAATTACCACCAGAACAAGAGTTCCACCACAGTTATTTAATAACAATAAAAACAATAATATAGTGCTGTGGATACATACTCTACAGTTTGAAATAGTTCTTATCAACTCCTATAATAGTTTATAATGTATAAAATGTTTCCACGGACAAAAGAACTCTGTCTATTAATCCTAACGTCTAGGAAGTGAGAAATTAGAGGCAAAATATGTGTCTTGAATTGGCCATGACCTTTTTGAAGGAAGCATCCCGGCATTCACCTGGAGTGATTTTGGAAACCATGGAAACCCCACATCTGGATGCCCGGACGGGGATTCGAACCGGCGTCCTCCAGAATGCGAGGTCAGAACGTTAACCTTTCACCCACCACGCTCGGTCCTTTTACGATAGCGGAGGTACAATGCAATTGGTTTAAAATCTTTTGTAATTTTACAAACATACCATTTTAATTTCAAATAATTACACCTAACACAAACGAAATTAGGAGCATAAAAATTTGAACTAAAATTACTTTTATTATCGTCCTTCAAAGATATATTTCTTAATAAACCTCGAGTTCGAGTTGTTGTGTTGTGGCATTAGCGCGCGTCGACAGCGAGGTCATTAGCGCAGTAAACCTCGAGACATCAAGAGGTTATAAAGTCTCATTTTTTTACATTGGTCCATGAAAATAGGATATCAGAAACTATTCAGTTTTACAGTACGAGACATAATATTTCTTGCCAAAAGAAGTAAATCCTTGACACATATTTCGTCAGTGAGACCCACGGAGCACCTCAAAGAGCGACTCGGCTCATTCCCGTTACGTAAAACGAGAGCCATGAAGACACTGAGCGCGTCATACGCCTAATACGCTGACGTCGGAATGAGCAGCTTTGATCTCGCCGTCACTATCAATCACGAGGCCCTCTGCTACAGAATATTGCGTGCCGCGAAAGGAGGGGCACGCAACCGTCAGAACCGCTCAACTTCAGCGCTGACGTGTGGCATTCTAACCCCGGGCAACGGCAGTTTCACTTAGACGTAGTATCCTTTGAACCTTGGATACTAAAGTAAGGTAAATAACAAAACAAAATATTCTGAAAAATTTTGATAACACCGGACAAACAAATATCATTTTGCAATAAAATCCGCTCGGTTTTCCAGCCGGACGGTGTTTATTGCGTCAGTACGCCAGGAAAGTGTTCACTCGTACATCAAATATCACTTTTTACATAAAAAAATGATTTCTTTGAATTTATTTAGTGTCATAAAGAAAAAGTAGGATGGACGAAAAAAAAATGTAAAAATCAGAACTAGCGGAAAAAGCTTCCTTTAAAATGAAAAATCTTTTAGGTTCAAATATTGACGTAGCATTGAGAAAGCGCTCTAGAAAACGGTTTTTTAGAAACTGAAGCATAAAGAGAAAAAAAATGGAAACTGAAGCATTTGAAATGTAGTGTTATAGAAGGATGAATCAAAATTATGTGGAAGTAAATTAAGGAAATGATGGATGAGGAAAGCAGTAAGTGAAGGAAAATGATAGAACACATTTTTCGACATGCGAGAATGGGTAACTTGTTAGTGGAGGGAAAAGTTGAGGAAAAAAATTTCAGAGAAGACATAGATCGTATAAAACAGATAATTGGGAATAAAGGATCTAATAGGTTTGTTTAGATGAATATATGAAGAAATGGAGGAGTTCATTAAACAAGTCTCTCGACTTGTGACAAAACGTCTTCACCATGTACGATCGATTCCGAAAATCATCCCCGGTTTGGACTAAACTGCCACATATATGTGATTAGGTTGTAAGACCATAGAAAAACAACAGTTTTAAAACAGAAACTCTACACTTGATTTACGATAAAAGTGCTATATTTATCAAAGAAAAACAAATTCTCGTATAACCTGTAGTGAACACATATCCGTAACGATTAAGAACGCCAAAAAAAAAAGTTTACAATTTAAAGCATTCATCCGCCACTGTTTCATGTTTGAACTATTCCTATAACTCGTTAGGAAAAAAAACAACATTATCTTAAAGCTAAACAGGTGCTACAGCCTGACAGCATAGACTAAGAAACCTAACTTTCAGCTGAAAGAGAAGTAATGGAAACATTGTATCATCGTGCATGATACATAGATCTATTTTATTAATTTAGTAAGTACATTATTCTTCCACGGTAAGTAAAACTGTGAAATACAAATCTGGGATAAAGAATTAATAACTGGAACACTTGATGCTAAATTCCGTAAAAATAGGCTCCATTTACTCGATTTATGTAAAAAAAAAAAAATGTATGCGAGTGTGTTCAATTCAAGCCAAAATTAGTAAATAAGGAAATGAAATTTTTTTAAAATACAAATTTTGCATATATACGAAGCTTTCTCTACAATTCTGTAAATGGAGAAAGGAAACTGAAATTTATGGACGCGAATGCGTGGAAGAGAGGACCTCCAAAGAGTGCGAAGCAAATAATTTATTTGATACCGGTAAAACGTTTAAGAAGCTGTCAGACTTACAGTAAAATATATACATGTAACTTTAGTGGTTAGCTTTGGGAACAGCTGTATCATTATCCTGTCAAGAAATATTTTATAGCCACGACCAAAGCGCTACCAGTTGTATCGCATGTACAGGGCACAATGGTTATTATGAATTAAGTAGACTGTTCACTTTAATGTAATAATTTTGGCCTCTGATTATCGTTAAAAGTTTTTTCCTCCTCAGGCACCCAGCAAGGAACTTCATTAACACGCAACACTACACTCAAGTCTCTTAACCGAACACAAATCACGAAAACGTCAAGCTTGATATATAGGTGTAACTCAGTGAATAACTTAACAATTTTCAGGTCATTATTCAGTTCATTACTGGCGTCTAAAAAGCAGCTATGCTTTCATAAAGAGGTTAGCTCCTTCACGTATTACATTACGAACTTGCAGTGCCATCTTAATGACACAAAACAAATTTCCACTAATATACGCTCGAGTACAGCTGGCTACTACCAAATTAGAAGCCTTTTTTGCAGGTATTTTTTCATTTCCTCCTGTAACAGTTCACGAGGCGAATACTTCTATTAATGGGTTTTAAATTTTTTATTCAACAAATAAGGGCAGTGTACCGCTAAGTTCCAAGCCAAGCTAGTGGATATTACGCCTTTATATGAAGCGCTTCGTCTATGCCATTCTAAAACAAACATCCTCGCATTCGCGTGGTTTTATTTCGTGAAAACATGGAAAACCGGACAGGAGTTCGAAACCACATGGATCTGGGATGGGACTGGGGACAAGGAGCTGGAAGGAATAGGCCATGACCTTTTTGAAGGAAGCATCCAGGCATTCTCCTGGAGTGATTTGGGGAATCCATGGAAAACCCAAATCTGGATGCCCGCATTCGAAACGGCGTCCTCCCTAATGTGAGGCCAGAATATCATCATATCTGATATGGACTATTTCGATGTACAAGTTTAAAAAATCAACCAGATTGTTTGCAAAAGTTAACTAGTTAATGGTGCACTCAACATAAAAATTAGGCGTTTTAGAGGAGAAAATAAACGCTGGGAGAGATTATGATGATTGGCTTTCACAGTAGATTGAAGTAAAAAAACTATTTTTCTTGAAATCAAATGACGGATAAGTACAAATAGCCGAATTAGAAAATTGATCAAATATAGTGAGACGAAATCACGGCCTTATTGCTCAAGGCAACGCATTATTAGCCCGCCGTACATTGAATGAATCTTCACCCCTGTTTAGCCCACCTGTTTACATGTGACAGGTCTCCCAGTGTCCTAAATGGAGCATAGCGGGCCCACGCTTAATAAGGGGGCGTGTTGAAGTGTTATTTTACGGCTTGTGTCAGGTGGACCGTGCTACCAGAGGAATCCGCCTCGTCACAACTCGTAATGTTCGTAATGACTGGGACGAGAAAAACCAAAGACAATAAGCAACGTTAACATCCTTCATCTTACATTTATCTGTGTATGAATTTACGCGGGTTGTGTGCGATAGAATTAGAAACATAGAGGAAGATCGACATTACTGAACAATTTAAATATTAAGAGTAAAATAGTTGTGGTCCATAAATATAAAACATTATCAGATTGTCACAAGTTTACAGATCGTATCATCACCAGTTTCTATCAACTGCTTAGTTCCACTGTCTTCTGATCTTCCACTATTAATCATGTAATTCGTCATTCTTGTACACCATACCGTGATCCTTCATAAATCTCTCATCTGTTCGTTCTAGAGACAGATTTATTTCCGGTTTGAGATTAAACATTCACTGTCTCTTCACTCGTCATTTTTATGTCACCATACTACTGGTCATTCAATCTTTATATTCTGGGCCGTCAGATACATCAATCAACGTTTTCTTCACGTCTTCATTTATCAACTTGTTCAGTCTGTTTCCTTCGGTCCAAATCCTCGATAATTTAATTTACAATTTATTTATTAATACTTTTACATTTTGATCCAACATCTAGAGGCTACACTGGGGCAGCAAGTTCTCTTTACTTGGAGAGAAAATTTAGGAAAAAAGACAATCTACCCTAATATTATAACAGCGAAAGTAACTGTCTGTTCCGTTTTCGCCACTAAACGGCTAAACTGACATGAAATTTGACAAGGAATATATTATGTATCATTAGAAATGACGCGGGATACTTTTTTGGGGTGACATTTTTGTCACGAACGTTTGAAAACTAACCGAAAGGTGACAGACAGACGAGTAGCGTGTGTAAGTTTATGTAATGTTATGTCTGTCACTGAGGCTTTGTTTCCCTCGCAATCAGTTTGTGGGACGTAGTTTACAGTTCAGTATATCCAGTACCAGCAACAAAATTCTAAGTCGGTTATAAGAGCTAGTGATATATAAAAGACATTAATAAAACAAGTAACACGAGAAATTAGTACTCATTTAACATCTAATCCTCAGTTATTAAAACAAGAAAAAACAAACATGTGTAAAATGTATCAAAATAAAAACTTTACTAATCCGATTTACTGTCATTTACATACGCTGGGTTTCACTAGCATCCCTCTTCTCAGTCATCCATGGTTTGGACCGTACTATCTAGCCAAGTCTGATAAGATGGACATTTTTTTTCCCCCTCTACAGTGGATTGGAAGATAAAACTTAACTGACTTTCAAACTTTTCGAATACAGGGCGGCAATCGAATA
Source organism: Vandiemenella viatica (assembly GCA_031002005.1). Lineage (NCBI taxonomy): Eukaryota > Metazoa > Arthropoda > Insecta > Orthoptera > Morabidae > Vandiemenella > Vandiemenella viatica. Next base: position 135,600,905 of record JARYHS010009186.1, read on the forward strand.
TAAAAATAACGAGTGATGAGTTTCTGAAGATTATGTCCATTTTTTTCTGCCTTCGAATTTTGTTTTGCGGAGTTCTGGTGGTCTTGAGATGAGGTGCGGTGGTGACGGTGTAATTAGGGGCTTATCGGTCGGCCCACATCGCCCACCGTAATTACACGGTGGGCAGGGAGGCACAGCTTCTGGGAGCCTCAAGGACGAGCGCGTCCTCCAGGTGAAAGTCAGTCACCGCGTCTCTCACAAGACTAACGCACAGTGTTGTACAGAGAATGAAGCGAAGTACGTAGATTCCAAAGACTACCCAAAATTTGGTGTCCCAAGAAAATCGTTTCAATAACTACATTCTTTGACACGCGTTTTGTGACTACCACGGTCAATGATAAAAAGTTTGTGATGGTAATACTGTCAATGCTTTTTTTTTTTTTTTTTTTTTTCTTTTGTTATTTATTAGCCCCTCAACTCGTCCGATGCAATCCACCACCTATTCCTATTCTAAGCTTATCTCTTAATATGAACACACCATTGCAGCTTATATCTTCAATTATCACCGAGCGTGGTGGTGTAACGGATAGCGTTCTGGCCTCGCATTCGGGAGGACGGCGGTTCGAATCCCCGTCCGGGCATCCAGATTTGGGTTTTCCATGGTTTCCCCAAATCACTCCAGGTGAATGCCGGGATGCTTCCTTCAAAAGGCCATGGCCGAATTCCTTCCCATTCCTTGCCCCCATCCTTTCCCGTCTCTAAAGACCACGTTGTTAAAAAGGGACGTTAAACTGTTACAAAAAAAAAAAAAAAAATCAATTATCTATGTTATCAATCCTAATTTTGTCTTCCTCTGATTTGCGTCGTTTCGGATGTTTCCTCAGTAAAGAATTTTGATAACACCACATGTCGCAAAATGTGACCCACGCTCTTGTCCTTTCTTTTTGTAAAATCATTTTGAATTGAAACTTCTTTTGGCACAATATACCGAGCGTGGTGGGTGAGTGGTAACGCTCTGTACTCGCATTCTGGAGGACGCCGGTTCAAATCCCCGTCCGGGCATCCAGAGTTGGGTTTCCCATGGTTTCCCCAAATCACTCCAAGCGAATGCCGGAATGCTTACTTCAAGAGGCCATGGCGGAATCCCTTCCCCGTTTCTTGTCCCCAGTCCCATCCCTCCTTAATGACATCGACGTCCATGAGGCGTAAAGCCATAAGTAAAAAAGAAAAAGAAAAGAATTGGGCACAATAGGGAAAAATTTGTTAGCGCTACGTATTACTCAGTACGCGTCAAGTGCGCATGCCTCACGTCGTTTTTCTCATGCGCACTTAACGATACTTTGATAGAAACAACCCTTTTTGTTTTACTTATACCTGTACGTTTACATTACACCTAATCTACGTCGAGGTCATTAGAGGCGGGAAATGACTGGAGGCAAGGAAAGGGAAGGAATTTGGCCATGGTCTTTTTAAGGAAGCATCCCGGCATTCGCCTGGAGTGATTTGGGGAAACCATGGAAAACCCAAATCTGGATGCCCGGACGGGGATTCGAGCCCACGTCCTCCCGAATGCGAGGCCAGGGCGTTAGCTGCTCACACATCGCACTCGGTTGCAAGCAGCTAAGGTAGTGAAACATGTATTTCCTGTTTCAGTAACCATAAACCTGTGAATACAAAAGCATATGATACAAATTCACCAAACAAACAAAACGCAGACTAAGGTTCGATGCAATACTCTATCATCTAGCGAAGTATACTTTAACGTTTTAATAATTTTTATTTGTTGACGAATATAACTTGGACAAAGTTCCCATTTTCTGTACAAATGCAATAAAGGTTTTAACAATTACATAGAAAAAAACCATAGGAAAATGTGCAGTAAAATTGTATATGATCCATAGAAGTTTTACTTCTTGTGCATGTATATTGATACACGCAATTCAATTTTTTAAACTTTTTTTACTACTAATAACTTCCAAAGACGATCATTTTTACCTTTCTCTCAATCTAATTTTTAACGTCCTTCCGAAGCACCACATTTTACACGCGTCAATTATTCTCCTCCCTGATTTTCGTGAAGTTAAGTCGCATAGTGTATTATCCTCTATACATACAGTTCCGTACATTCTTTGTGACCGAATGTCCTAGATCAGTGTTTGAAATTTAAGGAATTTTATATTAAAACCAAATTATTCTCATATCGTTGAGTAGTATCTAAGTATAATTTACCCTAATTTTAAGAATAGTGACCCAAACAGATGGTAGGTTGTCATTAAATAACGCCCATTACTTGAAAAATGATGTAGTGCGGTACATATTTCTCAGTTTAATGTAACATCGATAAGAAAACATCTACATTATACGAATATAGGTAATCGAAATTAAAATAATAATTAATATGTTCCATAAGAACGACGTTTTTTCGGAGTTAAGAATTATATAATGTTCTCTGTTGACTAGCCGAGTTAATGAGATGTTTACACACGATATTTCGCCACTGGCGACAGAGGTTTCAACCGCCGAAGTATCGTGTTTAAACACCTAACTAACTCGGCTAGTCACGAGAGAACATTATATTAATTAATATGTTATTTCAAAAGAAATAACTACTTTTCTTTCAGTGTTCTTGCAATCATTTCCTCTCAGTTGGTTAGATAATAGATTTTTTTATTAAGTAACGCGCATAACCTAGAAACATCTCTGACCGTTGCTAGTTCTCAGGGATACTGACGAAGCTAAGTCTTGTTTAGTACTGATGTTGCCAAAGCATTGACTAAATAAATTATTTTTTTTTGATCACAAATTATTATATTAGAATTTAGTGTTTTTAGCATTTGTCGTTAAATACGTTACAAGTTCGACACTTGGGAAAAATATTTCAAGTTCTTAAGTGATGGTGTTTTCGAAATAGACTGTGTAACGTGTTAGTCGTCTCTTCTTACCGGTATACTCTTATCCGTAATTGTGACTTTCGCCCTTACAACTAAATATTATGAAAAATTATATTTGTTCTCCAATTTCCAATATCGGATAAGTACTATAGAACTTTTATCTATCCTCACTATCCAATACTCGGCTTATTACTACAACTGAAAATAAATTAACTTTTAAATGAAATTCTAATACTTTTCAAATGTTTTATTAAACTTTCGCAGTAACTATCATATACTTATATTTCGTATCTTTTTAGTACATATTATTCTATTTGAACACAATGATTACAAATCATTCGTGCTATTATCCTTCTTCTCTACCCTCGAGCTTAATTTCTCAAATATCAAATTACAACTTTGCGTTCATCCCGCCAGGATTTAGAATGTCTTCATATTTCTGCTTCTCAAGCTACCTTTTTTTTAACAACCAACCAGTAACCAGAGATGTTCCTTCCCTCTAGGCTTCACATTCTCTGACCTTGAAAACTTAAATACCTTCACTATATAATTATTTAATAACAAAATATGCTTTTAATAATAAATTTCACAATCAGTGAGGTTATGTTCCTCGCAACTGGATAAAAATTGAAAAACAAAACCCAATTCTCTACTTTGAAAATTCTATATATCTGTACCACATAAGCTGGGATAGAAAAATGATTCGACCTCCCTTACTTCTAGAGACCCTACGTGGAATACTTTTTTTAAACAAATAATTAAATAGTATTTTCGGTTTTGGGTCAGCTAAACTATAATGTGTGCTAATACGAAGCATGAAACTCATTTAGTTTACGAGCAAGAGGTTTGTAACAATGTGGAGCAAAAATATAATAATAATAATAAAAATAACTATGAAAATATCTGTGATATGGTATAGAGAAATTATGTGATGCACATGTGAAGACAATGGGAAGCAGGGCGTAAGCAGAATAGTAGCACACTTCCATTCAGAGAGCTTCAGTGAACTGGAAGTTTGGTGTGAATGGAAACGGAGGCAGTGACTGCGCCAACTAATAATAGCCTTGGTAGGGCGGTGGCGGGGGTGGCGAAACGAGAGGCGCCTGCCGCCCGCTTTGTTTACATTGAGGCGTGGCGTGGCGGGCAGAGCCATCCGTCGCCAAGGCGGGGCCCTCAAAGTGCTTCCCTTCCTACCTGCAAACACTGTTTACACCCACATGCGTAAGCGGCACCCAAAATAGACGCTGCCCTATGCCTTCTCTGAAATCGTCCAAGTAAAAACTTCCTGGATCTACGTAAAAATAAATCACAGTAACTATTCAGGATTGTAACTTCAGAAGGCGACGTAACATTCCAAACTGTTTTGCAAGCTGTTGGTTCATATTTCTAAAAAGTATAGTTAACTAGTAAAACACGGCAGACGTTGTACTGCCGGTGAATATTTATTTACCTCTGTATATACAAAAATGCTTGATCTACATGACATCTAGAATATATTGAATCGATTGCAGAAATATGAAAGATGGCTTGCTTCCCACAATTTTTTTGGCACAAATTGATGAACTATATGTATTCTTTTAATTAATAATTCACGAGAATGAACAATATTTTTTACTATCCCATTCGATATATAATATAATCAATGTAAAATAATTTAAACTAATGATAATGTTTAACGTAAAGCAGTGTATGCATTTTACTTAAGAAGCAAAGAGTAAACTAGACAGTACCGTCTACAAAGTAGGATACTCTTTGGTGTTAGCGAAATGCGAATTAAAAACGTTTTTGTAATAAGCGACTACAACGTGGATAGTAAAAAAAAAAAAAACATTCTCCATGAAAAAATACATATATGTACCAATTTCCATGGTGATTGGTCAAACAGTGTCAAAGTCTACAGTGTTTTTATACTGTATGTATAGACTTGTAGAGAATTTTTATCTTACGAAATATTGCAAAGTCTGAAATTCTAAATAAAGACAATATATTTTAACTGGCAAAATCATTTAATACAGTTTTACTATCAATGAGAATAGGTACATTAAAATTTTTTATTTATTATTATTATTTCGAACTTTACGTCTCGTCAACGTCGGAGTCATTACAGTCAGTAGACGATGGCGGACGAGGAACGGAAGCAATTCTGGCAATATCACGCCCCATCAATCATATTATTTATTTTAATTAACTGTATTTACTGATGAAACAGTGTGCTGATGTATGTATTTTCATTTTTTGTACGGTAAGATTCCATAGCCAGTAGTGCGTATATTCTTTGGGCGTAACATAAGTTGGTAGCTGTAAGAAGTATTAAGATCTTTGGTTGTTGGGAAGAGAGAGTAAAGTACGGACAAGTGACTCGAAATCCTCGGTATTATTAGAAGCATATGCAGTGATTGTAAAGGTCGTAACCGCGCCGCAATCTGTTCTTGTTAATGAGTATTATCGAGTGATTATGTCACGTGAAGTAAAATTAATGTAAACGCATCGTGAATTTTCAATTGTGATGGTCTTATGGAATAAAGTGAATGTTCCAAAACAAAGTTCAATAGATCTTTCATTTGAGCTGATATCTTAATTAACTATATTTTATGTATGGATTTAAACGAGAGCCAGCTAATAAGCGTTCGAAACGGATCGTACAGTTTGTCCATTAGATGTTGCTATTTTCTTTGGATTCGAAATATTAAAATATGAAACCCAACGGTGATTCTAAGTGAGCTAATTGAAAACCTCGTGATCAGCTACATTTATTCCAGGATAAATTAATCAGGAACCGTTGTAGCCTTTTCAAGAATCATCCTCACATTCAACTGGCCTGCTTTCGAATAAAATGGAAAACCGAAATTTGGATAGCCGAACCAGGGATCGAACTCGTGTTCTTCAAAATACCAGGCCCGAGAGTTAACCGATCACCCACTGGGCTCGTTTGGAGGGAATTAATGCAATATACAATTCTGTTTGATCCGAAGTGAGGGTTATCTCAGTGATGTGCATCAATTCATACGAATATTCTTAAAAATTAAGATTGCCGATGTACTTTTTCATCTTAGTGTGAAGAAATTTAAAATCTTTATCATTTTTACGCAGTTCATAATTACTTTTATTCTCAGTAGATGTAACAGTCTACTTATTCCCGCTAATTCATTATTTGTGTCGGTGCTCAAATTAAAACTTAGAGTATCGTCCATATAAAAATATTTGAGGGATAGTATATCTGTTACGGGAGTATCTGTATCTATTGCCAATGTATTGTTATAGCCCGTTCAGTTTAAAAGAGAGGTCTAAATGTAGTCTGCTCTTATCCCTGCATGCGAAGGGGAAATTTGCACACGGTTACCTGGATACAGCGGTACATTCTGAGAGGTAAGATGGGAGGAGGTGGTGAATATGACCTTGAGCCGCCAGCACGGAGTGAACCTGATATAACAATACAAACGCCTTGATAAGAAATCTAAACTTACGAATCTTAGGTATACTAAACGGACAGTGAGGGTAGCGTAGGTGCAAAAACCAACCACGTACTGAGATCATCTATGTCCCTATTTAATATTTCTAAGCCCCTTCAAAAGCAACACAAATTCTTCCATTTCTTCAGAGTGAATCCTTAGAGTCAAATTCAGAAAAAGTTCCTATTTTAGTCAGATCAAGTCACGTTATCGTGAACTGTGACCATTTTGTCTCTGAAAACTCATTTTTTGTCAGTACATGTGTGACCTGCTAACTATTCCAGATCAAAGGACGGTCACGGTACAGAGCAGATTATTTTAAGAAATGAGATAAAAATACTTATTATCCCTAAATACAGCCAGTTCACTAACACACGGTCCTATCGAGGTGACTCAAGGTGTTATGCGGTAGTACACTTCACTCAAAACCTTCCACAGTGTATCACATGTTTACTTCCACAACGATAATCATCATCGTCATATTAAGCAGCTTCCAACCACTGGTCTAGTCTGCTTGGAAGTAAAGCCTCTGCAACGCTTCCTGTCCATCCACCAGCTCTCTTCTTCTACCGTCAAACAATTTTTTTCCTCATTTCTGAACAAATTTTTAAATAGTTTTCACCTATCTGTAAATGTCAAATAGCATCATACGCAAAATAAAATAAATAAACCTATCTGTCTCTCGGTCTTCCTCTGGCCCTCTTCTCATTCAGCTCCATGCATCTTCTCCACCCCCATTTTCTTCTCATGATCATACCATTGTAACTATTCTTTGTTGTACAAATTCCTCCTTGATCTTCTCCCTGATTTTTCTCGGTCCTCATTTTTCCCCTTGTATTTACTCTTAATCAACTCTTCTGAAACTTTATTTCCATAGCTTGTATTATCTTTCTGATCCTTTCCTTCATAACCCATATTTCCGATTCATCCATCAAAATCGTCACAAAGTAATTATTATAAATTACATAGTTTCTCTTTTGTAGCACGTATATACTGCTAGTCAGGCCTCAAATCCTCTTAAAAATCCATCTGAACATCTTTTATTTATCTCTATCCTGTTTCATCAAATTTCTTCCACCCAATTTCCCTTTACGCCCTCACTTTTCCATCTTGTCTCTGCAAGATCAAGTATAACCAGTTTCTGTCTTTCCATCATCTCCGTAATTTGTTCTATCTTTTCTGTGAGTTCTTACATTTAAAGTTCCTGATCGCATTCCTTTTCGTTGTCCTTTTTACCTTGGCAGACCATCTACCTAAATATCCTAATCCAAGGCTTGTTCCTTTGTAGTTGATAGACCTAATATAGTAGCCACTACAAAGATAGTATCCACAATTACTGGGAAGCGCAGGAAACACTAAAATATTAGGAATAAAATAATACGAAAAATTCTCCCTACAGGACCTTAATCACTTATTTTTCAACTGATCTGATTTTCAGCAACAGCAATCAACATTCATCAAGTCTGTTGTGCGAGCACAGCAGCCACCTCCAACCAGTATTACAGTAGTACTCGCTACAAATAGCAACAAAATCTACAGCATCATTATGGATTATATTAAGGACAGTGACATGCATATTTAATGTACCAATATATCTGTATATTTTTAAATATTATTAACTTGTAACTCCACTAGGTTGACTGTATGGTCTATTCAGGAGCTAAGATCAAATAAATAATTTTTAAAAAAAATCCAATACAAGCTTAGAAGTGTTAAAAAAAAAAAAACCTCAGTAATCATAGAGAATATTTCCAGCTGAACATTATTTCTTTTATAACGTTTTACACTGTAATGTAGGTACCTTCTGTTAAGTTTACGAATGGTGTTTTCGTTAAAACTGATTCTGACACTGCTCTCAACGATAGCGACCCGAACGGCACTTAAGCTAATTGCTTAAGTAAATTTAATAGGCAGTTAGAGGAGGTTCCCAGAAAGGCCAACAAGAAGGCCCATAATGATAACGTAGGGGGCGAGAGAGATCACACGGAGGTCGTTGATAAGAGGGACGCCCTCCGAGATGTTTGTGAGGGCCTCCCCGCCCTATTCTTAGCGGGGAAGGTACGATTACAGCTTCATCACCCGCCACCCACGGCTCACAGCTAAGAACAGGTCATTAATTCACGCCGGATACTATTTACTACACGCCCCGGCTCGAAGCGTTTTACGTACAGGAACGCCCATTGATGTTGCTTTCCAGACGCAGCGAGTTCTCACCCAAAAGTATGGCGTAAGTTACCGCTATAATGTATTCTGGGTGAGTTCACGTCACGCGTAACTGGTATACTCATTATAGATTCTAACACGTAGTTCAATGTTACGACACTGTAATATTTCATATGTACCTTCAAATGAATAATAATTGATGGTAAGTGATTGAACTAATCTTAATATACTTTTCCTTAAGAAAAACTATATTCATAAAATCACCATCGGCTCTGCAGCCGTACTGACAGAATAGTTGCTATAACTTGCGGAAAAAAAATCACTAAGTTATCGACAAAGGGTAAGTTTGGCTTGAGCATATCCAATCAATAACCTATTTTTAAAAATTGGGACGACAAGGTAATTAGAGGTAGAAGAAGGTTATGGATAATGAACGGGAAGGACATCGGCCTTTATGAATAAACCATTCTGGCATTTTGGTGAGTTATGGGAAACCGAAGTATACAAAGACGGGTCAGGAAACGAACCCTTGTCCTCCAGAATTCCAAGCCTGAAAATTATCGCTCAAGCACCAAGCTCGGTTTCATCATTTCGATTCATCCGTTCAATAATCATCGATGTGAGAGATTTGTTAACAACGTCTTACATTTTCAGCTTTTCCTCTTTTAGAGTGGATGGGTCTTAGCGTTTGTTGGTGAAGTTCCTTTTCGGCTGCTGGCTACCCACGCCCCTGGCGGCGCGGTGTCTAATTACAATCACAGCGACACTCAGCGCCCACGGGGCTCAGTGATTGCCTGTGGGCGTGCCATTTCACACAACCCACACACCAAGACCCAGTTTCTATGGGTGACATGCGGCAGTCTTGTCGAGCGTGCAAAATTTCCAATTCACCAAACAAGATTCCTAAATTTCACTCCCAAACATTTATGGACATTATGTCGAAACACTGGATTGTCTTGGATAGTGGGGTGTAAATTCTCCTTTTATTGATCTTATTTCATTACGAGAATATCATATAAAACGAGATATTTTAAAGCTTTACGCATCAAAACTAATATAAATCACGACAATATTGACACAAAATTGATCGTAAAACTCACAAACTTCATTAGTGTTTTACTGTTAGAATTTAGATTCTTCTCAGAAGACATAATGTTATATAAAATTATCAAAACGGTAGAAGACTGTAAACAACTGCAGGGTTATCTAGACAGGATAACTAGCTAGGTGTGTCAACATGGAATGAAGATAAATGCAAAGAAGAGCCAGCTTATTAGGTACACAGATGAAAAGCTAAAGGTTGATTACGATTATAAAGTGAGGAAGTAGATGCTTATCGAAGACTCGAAATGTAAATACCTTGGCATCACATTTGATAGCAGGTTTAACTGGGCAGGACACATTGGACAGGTAGTAGGGAAAGGGTTCAAAATCCTTCACCTGTTGGAAAGAGTGATGAGAGGATGCACTAGAGATGTAAGGGAGTTGGGGTACAAACTTTGGTCAAACCACTGCCGGAATATAGTGGTGTACAATAGTTTGGGACCCACATTTTTGGTATCTAATACAGGAGTTGGAGGGGGTGCAGAGAAGGGCTGCCAGATTTGTCTTCGGAAATAACCCCAAAACACAATCGGTAACTAATATGATATAGGAGCTGGAGTAGGACCCATTGGAGGATAGAAGGAGGGTGAAGAGAGTCATGGGAGTGTTCAAGGCATATATTGGTGATGAAGCATGAAAAGATATTGGTGGGAAATTAAGACAAGTGCGTGGAAGGGTAAAGATGTCCATGACTATAGAAGCTGCACTTGATTTTATGTATAAGGGTGTAGGAAAATTTTATTTCGTAGGAGAGGATGTAAGGGATTGGAATAAATTACCATGAGAAATGAAGAATAGTTTACCAAAAACACTGAAAGAATTTAAAGTAATGAATAGTAGAGGGCAAAAGTAGGTTGGAAGAAGAAAGGGAGATTGCGACAGGAGCGTACGCTCAATCGCAATTTTATCAATTATAGTAATGTTATTACTACTCCAAGCCGTATTTTTCGTGGATTTCTTTGTCCACACACAATGCAAAAACTACGTAACCGATTTGGATGGGCTTTACACAGTTTCAAAGCTTACGATCTAATCTAAAAACTGCTGTTTGTCTGATGACTCTACGTGATCGGTGTATGGAGCAATAAATAATAACATATTCCTAAACTGAACAGATAGACGCCAAAGATCACATTGCATCAAAGAGACACACACCTTTCAAATGCTGAACATATAGGAGCCAAAGATCAAACTAAATCGTAGATAAACACATTTTGTAACATTCACAGACAGACATCAAAGATTAAACTTTTTGATTCTGTTATACATTGTGCTACGTAACTTTATTTAATAATGTGGTACACGTGAAAGCAAAACACTAAATTCGTCTGGGAAAATAGCGATAACGTCAGAAACATGGCACTTGTGAGGGCAATTTAAATTATTAATGAGCTAAATCAACTGTGTTTTATGCAGGCATCACTTGAAGGATTTTTTTTTTTTTTTTTTTTTTTTTTTTTTTTTTTTTTTTTTTTTTTTTACGTCTGCGAAATGTGATGTTGAAACGGTTGAAAATGCTGCTAAATGCTATAATAGGTACTTATGAAATGATTCACGGAACTCCTGACTGTAATCTCATTCGTAGGAGTAGCCAACCTACTCGATAAAACGATGTCTGCAGTGGACGGGTCAGTCGATACAGAGCTATAAACGACCTACCGAGTCTTCTGTGGGTGAGTTATGCCAGAGCATACGGAAGGCCAGGACTGGTCAGTAAATATCGGAGCCAGCAGTGCGGAAAACTGTTCCCATGGCAACAAGCTTCCTCGCAACGGGAGAAGCACAAAATTGGCTTACAGGTTCAAATATCCGACATTTTACGAGAGCTATGTACTTGTGGGAGGTAAGAGAATTAATATTATAGCAAGAGAAGCTTACAGAAAATTTTCAAATTGTCCTAAGCAATAGATCCCTTCTTCAATCGTAGGTAGAACGCTGTATCTTTTCAAGATGATAGCCCAGTGACGAATAATATCTCCACAAAGAATAAAATCTCCTCATAAAGTCTCATCTACCCAGTCTGGTAGGTATATTTTCGATGTTTCAAATATTCTTCTCTGTAAGGTCAATTATTTCTCTGTATTGTTCTTAATTTTTACGTTTCTTTCGAAGAGTTAGTAATCATTATAATAACTTCTCCTGTCAGATCTGCAGGGTGTCCAGCATAATCCTTCGACCCATCATTTCCTACAGATAACAAAACTTTACTTTAAATAGTCTCATCATTTTCGAGATTTTTTAAAAATATTTGTCGAAACAAGTGACTTTAGTTTATTCCATGCCATTTATACAAATTAAGACTTTTTAAACCCTAGTTTCTTTTTTAAATTACTCAAAGATATTTGAATCATCTAAAACAATGTTCTCTTTTTTCTTAAAAAGTTAAAAAAACTTATAAAAAATCTTAAATGGTATAATTGTTTTATAATTTTTTTAAACGATTGTTTTTGTTCATTCTGCTAAAGAAACCCTTGTGAATTATAACCATGTAGTAAAAAAAGATAATATTTATTAAAAAAAAGGTTTTTGATATGGTGTGCATACAAATAATAGACAGAATAAATGAAAGTAATATTTTTATTTAGTTAATTATATAAATTGTTCGAAATGGCTGCCATTTGATCTTATGCATGGAATAAACTGAACAAAGTAACATGTTTCGAAAAAAAAATTAAAAAACAACATCTCGAAAATGGTGAGAATTTTATATACAATTACGTATAGAAATAGCTATCAAAAAATTATAAATTAACTAATTCTCTTAGAATAGTGACTTAACTCCCTTTAAATATACGAAAGTAGGAAAATTACACCAATAAACCTTGAGTCTTGGCCTGCCACCTCTTGGACATAATTTGAAACATTTAATGAACTTGCAGATTTTCCATGTTTGAGTTAGAAGCTACGTTTCTTATTCAGTAACAAATAATCCTGGAGCAAAAATAAAACAGTTTTGTATTTGTTTCAAGAAGACACACGAGAGATTCAAAACAGTTTTCGTCATTTGCAACTTTTTTTATTTAAAAATGTACGTATCTGTAAATTAGAAATAATTATTCAGAAGGAAAATACGATATCTAACAACTGCGGGGTATGTAATGAACTACTGATTGAGGTTATAAATAAAAGAAATTAAGAACGACTTCAAAATAACTACTTTTAACTGGATACCTTAACAAGCACAGAGAAACGTAGCTGCTTTTTAAAGGGGTGGACGTTTGAAAACAGCCTCGATATAATCGTCGAAGACATGAATACAGACCACAAAGCTTATTACACGAAAAGTATAATGATGATAATACCGACTGATAATAATTAGAAATTTCCTTCTGTGTACCTCTGGCGACTTAAATCGCGGCAGAACACAGCGGTGTCAGGCATAGCTGGGGCTGTTTGGGTGGGCCTTTATTGTACGAAGCGGCACCACGCTGGGGGCTAGAATTTCACTCCATTAATTCGGACGGACGGAGGTAAAGGAACCCCCATTATTTGCCGTAAGTGGCAGGGACAAGAACACACACGCGCGAGCAAGCACTCCGTGTATAGACTACTCTGCCACACATTCTTCTCCTTTTTTAGCCCCTCTTCAGATGCGTCTGCTCCCAGTTCCTTCAGATCATGACGCCAGAGAAAAGTGAATAAAAAGAGTATGCAGGAGGGAGGAAGGGCGCATTGGGTATGCGGAACGTGTGTCCGCAGGCAGCCAGGTGGCTTTTTACGTCTTCATTACGGCGTCTTCCATTAATTAGGAGCGAAGCCAGGGTGGAGAGGCGCACGTGACCTACCTTGAAATTGTGAGTATCAAGCGAAGCGATAGCGAGGCAATTACAACCATATGATTTCCCAGGCTTCCGTGGCCTTGTTTGTTAATAACAACTGGATTTTCCGGGAATCCCGCATTATTTATTTTTCTCAGCCTGCGCTATGTCAGCCGAATGCTTGGATAAAAAAATAAAAAACGCCGCAGTCCCGGAAAATGCAGTTATTATTCATTACAGCCATAATTACTTGCTCCGTAAACTATTGAAAACAAAGTTTTGAAGATTCCTAAACTTAATAACTCTTTTCAACAGTACCAGTTCTTTAAATCGAAATCGTAACTGTATGTTATGAATAATGAAAAGGCTACTATCTTACAACGGGTGTAAAATTTTCATATTTCGTTACGAAAATTGTTACGACGATTTTTAAAAAGATGTACTCAATAAAAAATAACATTTTAGTTCAGTTTCTTTGTACTGTGAACTATATGTGTGTACGATACTTAAATTATAGACCAATCGCGTTAGATTCGATTTTTTTACTCAACGAAAAACTAACGGATCTATGCTGTAAATCGTAAGTTCAGAACTGAAATAAACTTTTTCAAAAAGAAAAAAAATCTGTGAGTATATATAACGCAAAAACTGAATAAGATAACAAATAAAGCAAACATAACCTGTGTCAAAAATTGTATTGTTTATTGTACAACCTGGAGCTTGTGTTTTTGACTAGTATATCTACTTTGGGATTTAGCGAGTTGCAATGAGATGTGTGAATCGGATAATCATACACTATCTGCTGACTTCGCTTCTGTTAGACTGTTTCTTTAAATTACCTACAGTGACTGTTTCCTGTGAATGCAATGTGTTTATCTATTTTCACAATTACTTTGTTTCCGTAAATCTTTCACATAAATATCTTTACGGGAGAGGAGGAACAGGAAATTCAACGCTTAAGTAATGGATACAGAAAGGCGTATGATCCTCATTATTTATTACGATAATAGATTTGATCGTGGCCTGTTTTTGGTCAATTGCTGCATCTCCGTGATTCCACGAGAAAAAGGAGATTTTTTTGCTGAGTAAAAGACGAACCTTAATCGCCAGGAGGGTATTCAAAAGACAGGAGAAACAATACCCTCACCAAATTAAGATTTTAATCAAGGTAGGGTCTCAAAATCCAAATTCTTATTTGTCATTGTTGGGATAGGAAATGATAGTCCTTACCACAATTTCAGCATTTACATATTTTCTAGTTAGTCGAAAAGGAACATTTATTTTGCTTGAACTCTGAACATCGAAATTAATAGTGCCAACTGCTTAAGTTTGATAACTCGGTCAATGTTTAATCTTTGAAACTATAATTAGTTAATTTCAGGAAGTTTCATCTAACAACCTGTGTTTTTATGTATTTTGTTTCCTCAAGAATAGTTGTTAAAAGTTGAAATTTCAGCACTAAACAGGGCTGACAGCAAAAAAAAAGAAAATAAATCCGCCTTGGAAGAAGTTTACCGAATTTCCTCACTGCTTCCGGAACGGTTATTTAATCCTTAACTAATACGAAAAACATTGAACATGACACCGTTTTTAGCGTGACTGCAACTGCAGACCTTTATCAAATTTTGAGAGACCTACCCAATGAGTATCATCGACTGGGAAGATACACAGTTTGAGTCGTAATTGTTTGATCACGTTGGGTAACTGCACCTGCATCGTACCTGTTGTGCCCGTATGCAGTAGCCAAGCTGGAGTGTGTATCTGCGCGGGCATCAGCTCGCGGCTTACCTGGGCCACAGCTACGACCACCAGCTATCTCCCATCTGCAATATGTCCCCGTCCACTCAGATAGCTTCACTTCTGTCGTCTACTTTGTCTTCTGGCGACACCTGCAGCTACTGCCACTTGTTGGACGCAGCTCCTAGTGATGCAGCAGAAGGACTTCGCCACAGTCGCAGATCGCTTTGTCTTTGTCACTAGAGATGAAGATGTAAATCTCGAAAAGCGAGTGGAGAAAACACTGTTATTATGGCAGGAGAAATCCGTTCCGTTATAAATCTAGGTTTTGTTCGTCTACAATATCACAATTCCTATACAAAACGTAAGTCACAGAAATTTCCAAAGTTCGTACAACTGCAAGATGGTACCAAGATGCATACTCTTCGACGTCTCCACTGATTTCCCCGTGGACAGCTTTGAACTGTTACTCATAAAACCTATTTATTGAAGCATACCCACTTTATCAAATTTGGAACATTGTTCAAATCATTTCCAGAATTCATGCACGAGGTATTAACCACACGCTGAGAAGTCATTAGATAACATCGTTCTGCGCTACCTGTTGTGAATATACGTTATTAGTTACTGAAACGATTTAAGGTATCAAGGGATGGAGATTACAACATGCAATGTACACATATAATAGGTTGCCGGACTCTGGCAAACAAATTTACTTCACTCTGAGAAGAGCACTGTATTTCACATATTTCATCAAACACCATGCCTCACTGTTACAACATATCGATCACTGTCCCGCAACAAAGACACGGTATTTCCACCGCACACAGAAAACTGTTGCGATAAAAAAGGCAGTTACATAATGCTGCCTCTGACATCGCACTACTTCCAACACAGACCTTTTATAACACTGGATCACGTTGAGTCGTGAAGATTTTCTTTTAAATCAGTACAACATGAACATTCTTCCATAATCCTGTGGGGAAAGTTCATTCAAACACATAAAATATATATATATATACCTTTACCACTCATTGGGATCATGCAGAATTCTTTTCGGTGCTACGAGAACTACGACACTCGAACTCAAAGATATTCCTTCAGCAAAATATAATCTTCGCGGTTCACACAATCCGTGACTGCTTTATTTCAATTCGAGCAGCGCATTTCACTTGGGTACTAGCACGGTTGACCGGAAGAGGATGGAAGCGACGTTGTGATTCCAGCAGAGACCGACTCGGCCAAACTGACGAGCCCTGTATCTCCCGCACCCAGACCCAGCTTATCTGCCGCACAAACATATCAGAGAGCCGATTATCTCCCGCCTCTAGAACTCATCAAAAAATTTCCAGAATGAAGACTTCATACGGCAATCTCAATACACTAAGGAGAAGATTAAAGAATTGCCGACTCCAAATGCCAATTAGCAGTGTCCAGTTATGAAGACAAAGTTACCTGCCTTTTCTTTCTGCTCTTTTTTAAATAAATAAATAAATATGACCTAAAAATTAACCTTGCTATAGTGTTTCCGAGGCAACCTAGAAACATGTCGGAATTCAAGTTCGGAAGTAATGTGGTGCAAAAAGAAGTCTACATGCAAAGAACTCATTGCTTCAATGACTTAGTTCATATATGTTTCAGTATTTTAGGAAAAGTTAGGGTTGAATCTGGAAGAAATATATGCTGCAAAACTTACGGCTAATGAAGTCAAGTCTGTCTATGAAGTTTATACATATGCAGGGAGAAAATTTTCAATACACAGTTACCATAAGCAGCTTGCTACAAATTTTGAAATTTTTTGGATACATAGTGTTTGCCACACAATAATTATGTGGAACCTCTAGCTTCTGAAATAATATCAATACTTTAACTTCCTACATATCTCCTGTAAAGTGTTCAAGCTACTATTATAAATTTTTCTTACTAGAAAACTATTACTGATATTTGTAAATATATATTCATAAAACGATATTGAACGGTAATATTCATGTGAGAGGGAAAATTGGAAATATATATAAAATAAGCTTCCTATTATTTTAAGCGAAATACGAGGACAATGGCATGCAAATACGAGGAGAAAGATGCATTTGACTTTTGTGGCTACGAGGTTACACATATTTATTAAATGAAAACAAATCATTTATATAAAATTAAAATTTTTTGCTGCTCAAATGGCTGATTCAATAACTATACTCTCAAACATAAAAACAAAAATTTAGTGTCAAAAAACTAACCCTTAATTTAACAATTTTTCGACTGACTTTGAGGTGTGGTGAATTTCCTGCCTACAAAGACCTTTAAATTCCACTCAAACAACATGTTCACCTGAATAATTCAGTACTTTCAAATGGTGGCGTAACATTTTGCTCTTGATTCTCAAGTGTGTACCGAACGACGTGGGTGAGAGGTAACGTTCTGGCCTGATTTTCGAGCGGACGCAGGTTCAAGTCTCCGTCCGGTCATCCAAATATCGGTTTTCCATTGTTTCCCGATACCACACCAGGCCAATACCGGAATGTTTCCTTGAAAATTCCTTGGCCGAACTCCTCTTTGTCCCTTGCTCCCCATCCTGTTCCAAATCTAGTGACGTAGGCGTCAATGAACCGTAATTGCCGAAGCAAAAAAGCTTATGATGTACTCGTATCTTACAGTAAGCGAAAAAGTTATATGTTAGAAACAGTTTTGTATTATTACAGTTTACGAAGGGAACAATTCTGCAGAGTTCTTTCTGTATCAACGAATCTTCTTGAGAATCAAATGTATAAAACTCATATTTGTTGAGGTACTACAAAAAAAAAAAAAAAAAAAAAAAAAAAAATATATATATATATATATATTAATTTATTTTTGCTCTATACTCTCATGTACAGTTATGATTCTTTCAGGTACTCTCAAGTAAACAATAAATCATTTCTAGCACTCACTCAGTATTGTTATTACTTGGCTCATTTGGTTCCAAAGCACGTTGCAGACTTCAGCTGCACATACATACTCGAGCTGCAGTATGGATATTATTTATGTGAACGTATAATACAGGCTGACAGCAGCAATCGAGCTCCATACGTCCCTCTGCTTAGCTCGAATCGGATTCAACACTGCTCGTAGGAGAACAACAGGAAATTAAATGTAATTTACTCTGTAAGGTTGGCGATAAATTTGGCGTTCACAATTGGACGCAATCAACGTGTCGGAGTGTGTTCGGAGCCTGGACGCGGGGTTTCCGCTGATATGCATGACGTGTAAATTACTCGGGCGTCAGCCCTAGGGCATTCAGGCGGCAAGACAAATCTCAGACTCCATTCA
This sequence comes from Vandiemenella viatica, assembly GCA_031002005.1. Taxonomy (NCBI): domain Eukaryota; kingdom Metazoa; phylum Arthropoda; class Insecta; order Orthoptera; family Morabidae; genus Vandiemenella; species Vandiemenella viatica. The sequence continues at coordinate 135,619,289 of JARYHS010009186.1, forward strand.
TTCAAGGCTTCACTGCAAGTCTTACTAACGTGAAAGCCGGCGGGCATGTTAGCTCATATGCAAAGTGAGCTGGTAGGAGTGGTACAATGTGTTTGCTTTATGGATACGAGGCTTATGAGGATATACGTGAAAGCCAGCAAATATCCTTGGCTTATTTTACTTCTCTCGATATAAATACTAGTCACTACGACACGTCTTTATCTAAATTATAAATATTGCATCACATTTCAATAAATATGGAGAATATTATCTATTTCTTTGCGTGCTAGATGTGATACAGTGAATATATGGCGTATTTTTAGAGCACTGATCTCCTTCTTATCATTTCCATTAAAGTTCTGTGCTTTTCTAGAGAACTGAAGTTGACAGGAAAAAAAAAAAGACTAATGATCCAATGCAAAAGATTGAGGATTAGCATTCTGGTCTCGTATTGTAAGCGTCGCATCCGGCAGGGGTGGTTTTAATTAAGTGTTGTGTTACTCTTGTGTTGTCCTCGCTGTAATGTCTTGAATCACAAATGCAAATCCCATTACAAATAGTTAATACAAAGAAACAATTCCAGCGGGCTAAATGGTCGCAGGTTTTTTTTTAATGATATTGAGTATTCTATCTTCCTCGCCACTTCTGGCTGAAACTGAAACAAATCTACGAAACTTTTTTTTTTGTTAGCGATTTAAATGTTTTCGACGTCGTGGTCATTACATCCTAGAGAAGATTATCTGCAAGGAATGGGAATGAATTCGGTCATAACATTCTGAAGGAACCATTCCGATATTCGATTTCGGAAAATAATGGAGTACAGAAATCTGGATTGCTGTACCGGGATATGACCCGCGACATTCCCAACCCATGTTAAAGCACTTAACACTCACCCACTAAGCTAATTATCGAACTGCAGCAAGTACAAAAAAAACCTGAATCTTGTTAATACTTTCCATTCACATGGTATGAAATCGAGCCCTGTGGTTGGACGGTTATCGGTAGGCCTAGCATTTGGAAGGACGCGGGTTTGAATCCAAATCCAGCCATTCAGATTTTGGTGGTTTCATGAAACCACTCCCCGTAGAATTTCAGGGTGGTTTTTTTCAAAATTGCGATGGTCGAATTACTTCTCTTTCCTGTCATCCATTCTTTCCCTGCTTTAATGACTATGACGTTTACAAGCCGTAAAGGTCTAAAAAAATGTATCATGAAGGACTTATGTCAGTATAGAGCAAATAGAAAGTTGTAGATTGTCCGCCTGACAAATAATTACTTGGCAAATGGCCTAGTAAAAACAATAATCGGTAAACATGGTGTTTGACTGGATTGTCATTTACGTAGCTCAAAGATCCCTTAGCATGTAAGCATCCGAGATATTTCAACATTTTCGGCTCTGCTACCTGGTGATTCCCGAGCCAGACTAAACAGAGACGTGTTAACAAATTACCTGATGGTTAGCGAAGAACCCCAACCCTCCGCGTCAACTTAAAAAGTGGTGAGGAATGCGTCTGCACGGTCAGAGTCTCTGAGCACGTTTCAAGATTACTTACGGCGAAGAGATGAGATGAAACTGATAAAGACGAAGATAATCTCCTCCATTTGCAAAACCCAGTACGGGACTTACAAATAAGGAACTAAGAAGCTGGGTCTTTTGTGTCTGATAAACAATTTAGGCTAATCTAGCAGGAATTTATAAAAATGATCGCTCGTTAGCTTATGGAAAATGTGGGATATCTCAATAAAACGTTGAAACAGTTTGGACAAATTTTGACTCCATAACTTTTTGAAAACATCGAATTGAAAACTTTAGAGACTGAAACTATGCAGAAATGAAATATCTTCGTTTTTCCAGTACAGTCCTACCAGAAATATAGTAGAAATGTTAAACGTAAAGAAAGTATGTTATTACTTTAGTACTTACCAATCCAATTCAACGGAAAGGGTTTGGAGGGAGATGAAACTGCCGTGAATGAATTACCACAGACATAGAATGAAGATCATGTTTCGAGAATCCATTACATCATTTCTCAAGAGACATTGGAGAGTGTTCCAGATTTATTTCAACCGTTCATTTTCGATTGATCGTTAGACGGTATCTAATACACCGCATAATTTCTCTGTAGTGGTTTTGTCAATTCTAATTCCGTTTTTTTGTATTACTGTAGGCATTTTTAATCAGAGTTTTGTCTCCACTAGATGAATAACATTCATTCTAAAATTTCAGGTATTTTTTATTTTTTAGTTCTGACACGTAAGATATTAAATACACTATGAATATTTTTTTTAAATAGATATTGGGTATATCAGAAAAACCGACGAAGTAAAAACTGTAATATATATATATATATTTATATTTACTCTAAATAAAACAACTTCAAAACTGAATTTTCTATTCCTGACATAAATAAAAATTATGCGGATGATTTTACGTTTTATCAACTGTTATTCCTATATGGTGGGAAAATCTTGTAAAAGGACACCTTTAAATAGAATAGCTACGATTATTCAATCAGTGGTGATTAATGATAAAATTTCAGAATGCTTATCTCTACTTAAAAGAATTTTTAAACTGAAGGTGTAGCGGTTGTAATGACCTTAAACTGACATTGTCCTTGAGTCTCGCCGACCATTATGTGCTGACTCCGCGCCTACACTTGACCCACTTTGGGCGCACACCCACGCTTATCGTAAAACGAAAACCTCGGGTCCACTGCGCTACGGATCACAGCCAGCCGTACTGTGGTGCACAACATTCGTTTAATACAATATAGTCACACTAATTGTCAACTACAGAACAAACAAGTACACCATCTGAACCGAATTAAGTATTTATACCATTTGAAGAGTTTCGAAGTATTTGATACTGTGATATCTGAACGATAAAAATGCTAAACTAACAATGGAATGAAGAAATTCAGGATAAAGGTTGTTAATTTTATCCATGAGGCATTGAAACCTTATCATAAATAAAAAATTTATCTCCATGCCTCATCAGTATCTTAATTTTTTCGATCCAATCTGAAACTACTATTTTTTTTGCTCTGAAGTGTTGAACGAAATTGTAATCATTAGAGCCGGTAGTGGATTGTGAAGGAATTCGACCGTGGAAATCGTGGAAATTAAAGGCATAAACCATGGAAGACGAAAACATGGATGGTCGGGGGAATTTGAATCCACGTCCTTCCGATTGTCAAACCTAATCGTTATCACTCATCCATATGGCTCTATAGATTTTACATTTTAAAAAAAATAGTTTTAACCTCTTCAGATCCACGTAACCAGACTTCAAGTCTTGAGCCAGGATGGGTTACTGCGTGAATTCCGAATGCTGAGCGTGGGGAAGCATCTCGAATTTTCAGTTTACCGACAAGTCTGAAAATATTTGTAGAACAGAAATCCTTTCATATCGCTTGCCCGCATGGAAAACCGAGATTCTACATCTACAACCATACTCTGCAATTCACGAACATTGTGAATGGCGGAGGGTGCTAAGCACCAATCTTAATTCTGCGCATTCAAATCCCGAATAGCTTGAGGAAAGAAAGAATACATTGAAGTGTTCCCTATGTTAGGAAAGCGACTTCTCGACCTTACTGTGGCCGTTCACTACCAGTAATTACTTTCCAAATAATATTAAGATTAAAAAACAATCAGGTGGGCGCCAGAGATTGGAGTGTACCCTATTCTGAGGGAAGCGACATCCAGATCTCAAAGTATTGTTATTTAAACATGAATTATTGGACAAATAGAATTATTAATAAACTCAAATGACACATTACGTGATTGGATAGGATCTATTGAAAACAAGGTTCACAATCTGACTTTACGATTTACTTTAATTGTTTGCTTGACAAGATTTTACAAAGATTAATTTTCTTTCTGCAACACAAGGGTACATAACTTTCTCGGTGGAGCAAGAGAGTCTGTCTCGGGGCGATAACTAGGGTAAAAAAAACGACGATGATGCAAAAGTTCCTTTTTCTGAATGGTGGTTACCGTGCAGGCGAATCTACGTTGTGCAGTCGGTGGGTTGACCAGCTCTCCATCACGGCCGGCTGCCTCACTGCTGTTCCCAGTAGTCAGCTGTTCGGTCCATCCACACCTCTCCGTCGGTAGCCAACAAGTCCCCCCGTCTTCTCGCGCTGCCTCGAAGAAGCGTCGTGTTCCGCCCCCTCTTCATGACGTCTGCCAATCACTGTCTTTGGAGGGAAGCTTTTTCCGTTGGTTGGCTCAGGACATGCAACAAAACCACCCTTTTTTTGTAATAAAAATACAAATTGCTCCCATTGGTTGTACTCCTGGCTTCCCCTTACACTTCGTTCTAGGATACCGATTTATTTCTTATTTTGTTTGTTTACTAAAACAGCCCAGGCTCCCACTCCATCTTGAGTCGCAGGCCTTGTCACGAGGCTGTTATGCCATAAGTCACATTTAATGGAACCACTCAGGGGCTGGCGTTCCCCAAACACCAGCAGAACCTCCCCTGGGACCGGGGACCGACACATACCATACGAGAAAAGAAACACGCGCACCTCTGTCTCTCGCGGATCATTACAACTTTATCCACCAACTCCGATAATTTAAAATTATTCACTGAATAATTTTAAATTCCTTAATAATTGTTCATTAAACACACTCGCGATAGCCAGCATCACTATTTAATTATGCCCTGTCTTGCTCTGTCCCTTGTGACCACTCCACATACCTACTAACAAAATATCAAATTGAGTAATAAAATACCCTGCTTTCAATCATCCCAGCTAATATGTCATTTAACATGATTCAAGAGCGTATTATCCTTGAGCATCCGTTTCAATCCCCTGAACAAGTGTGGAGCGAAACCAGATGGAGTACGTCATCTAATTTATAAACATATTACATTCATTACTTATCTAACAATGTTGCATCTATAATTAAACAATGAAACATGAAATAAATGGACATATAACTTTGAAAATTCTTAATTCACTGAAGATACACTATCATTCACATTCTCTTAATGTTTTCTAACAATTCTATATTCATTAAACAATTTTTTTTTCAATGATTATAATCCTTCACACAATCATTTGTGATGAGCGTACCCTTACTACAAAACATTACTAAATAAGTTTTTTTTTTTTTTTAATTTTATTATTTCACCAGTGGTTTCTGTAACCACATACCTTCATTGAACCAACTTCCAAGATTAGTACACAGTTTGAGTTCTCACACAGCAATGTGTAGCGTAATTACATGAATGTCTATCCTCTGACCAGTACAGAAGCACGTCTTTCAAATGATTATCTAGCTGAGTTTTGTAAGATCCTTGGTTCCTTTTTCGGGAAAAACCCTTCCTTCCCACTCTAAGGCATGTTGATACCTCGTGTTTGATTCTTTTATTGTGTGTCACGGACCGTATCACTTACCACGCTGTTGTTCGAGAAGTTGATTCAAACAATACCAGTGAAACACAACTGAATAGTTTTCGTTACTGCTAGAGCAGGAAAATTAATCTTATTAATCCTAAAATCTCTTATCACAATAATAAAATAGGTTCTAGATTATCGTCAACTACTTAAATCTTCAACGATCCGTTGGCTTAATTCTAGTGCTTAACCATTTTTACTTCTACGTTTTTCAAACTAGTTTACAACCAACTCATGTTCTATCGGTGTTTTCCCATCTGTATAATTAAAATTTCCGGACTCTGAGACAGCAAAACAATCTTAGTACGACCAGATACTTTTTAACTTCTCCAGTAAATATAATTATCTTTTATCGTTTATCACACCTTCAAAATATTTTCTCTTAGCATCCTCGCAAAATCTTTCATGACGGGCTCATGATTATTCACAGTTTCTTAATGAATTTCTACACTCACGTCAGCAAAATGCTTTAATGTTCATCAATCCACAATTACTTCTTTCGTTAAATCTTCTAATCGGTGTTCTTAGTATATTCTTTATCAAGAGTTTACAATCCTCTTTTCAGAAAATTCTCAGTGCGTTGTACCTGCCTCTACTTTCGTAATGCGACTATAGTTCCGCGCTCGTTCTAGCTTCCACGACGAAATTAAATGACTTTATCTGTCATCTATTGAATTCTAATTGACGACTTTATCCGTCAACAAATCATTTATGCCCCTTTTACCTTCAACGGTCTTTCGGTCAGCATATATCCTTACCAATCATTCAATATCATTTCTCGCAAATTTTCGTCATCATTCTTACTATCACGAGCACTTCCTTTCTCATGTCTCTTACGATTTTCAATATCAACACACCGCCAATTATTATCATTCCGATTATAAACTACATCTTAATGTCACGTAGTATTTTAGATTTGATTACCTTTGTAAACATTTCAGCAAACCCGTGTCGAATTAATATAAAATAACGTAATTAAACCAGATCTCTCTCTTTTTATAATTCGTCGAGGATATTTTCTTTTAGTATTATGAATAATGGTGTCTTTTTTTTTTTTCATGGAAAGCTTCTAAACTTGGGAACACCAATTGATCAATTTTTCCGTATTCTGTCCACTCATACATCTCAATCATTATTTTTTTTTTTTCAACGAAATAGCTACATTAACTTCCGTTCTATATTATTTTTGATGAAACCACATCTGTCTTTTTTCCAACGGATCCTACAATGCTCGAATAATTATCAGTACGAAAAATTAAGTTTACAGTTACTATTCTATACTCACTTATTGCTAATACAAACATGATAATCTTGCATGGTCATATTTCCAATATCTGGCGATCAAAATTGCTTCATATATTCGTTAACACTTCAAGCGGCCATGCACAATCCGCATCCATCTTTCATTTTCCACATTATTATTATTCTTATTCGCTCGATACTCCAAGCAGTGTTGTTCATTTACGATCGGCAATCCTGCACAGCTTTGTTTTCTGTTTGTTGTCGTAATATTTCCATAGAAATCCCGACAGAATATCTTTTCTAGCGGGGACCTGCTATCCAGAAATTTTTTTGTGCCTGCGTCGACCGTTCTTCCAGCTGCGAGGTCAAACACCCGGAGGCACTCACACATATGTTTTCCTTTTTCGCAGGGTCCTCTACCTGCGACATCTCCCCGCATCCCGCCAGCTGGTTTATTTACCTTTAAGAACTTGACATACTTTATGTATTCTCGTTCGCTGCAGACTGTTGATCTTTGGTGTATTTGTCTCTTTTCTTTTCTTTTTTTCATTGTTCCACTGACAGACAGCTGTAGCCGAATCGACTTAATTTCATCCATAAGTATACTCTTGTCGAGTTCGGTAATCGAACGTGAAAAGCTACTATTTTCACACGCATTGTTTTCTTCTTTTCTTCCGATGATACTTTCAATTTCAGCAAATTTTCCGCAAGACTTTACAGTTCGCAAATCATCCTCAGATTCTCTTCCAGGATCTCTTGTTTCCGTTTCCGTAGAAACTTCATCTTCAATCATTTGATTTTCCCTCGTAGTGCTCCTCAATTCATTCAAATTATTCACCTCGTTTTTCCACTTATCAACAACCACAGCTACCGTGTTTTTCAAATCTTCATTCTCCACTACGCTCATTGTAGGTTTTATTTCCTGGTCTACTGTTTTTCGCGAATGCTCTGTCATTTTTCGATCCGTCTCTCCAAACGTTTTTTCCATGCACTGACGTGCAGTTTCAGTTTCGATCTTTCTCATATCGGCATCCCCGCTTCTGAAATCAGATCTTACTTGTTCGCAAATGGCGATTCGCTGTTCATTCAACTGTAGACTTATATCAATTTTCAAGCTTTCACTGAGAGCCATAAATTTTTCGCTTATCCGGTTTTCGATTTCATTTTGCCTCTCAATCATAGCTTTCTGTTGTTCCAGAATTTGTTCGCAAATGATCTTCGACTGTTGTTCCAACGTAGTTTTAAACATTAACATCATGGGATTACATGCAACATTTTCGCAACTCATACTCTTAGCATCAGTTTCAGATTGAGCTACCGCTTGTTGAATCGGTTCATTAGTTGGAGGGCCCGTGATTGCGTCCTCACTTCCGGTTTGAGAAGGATTTTCCCCAGCTTCGATCATCACGGCATCGACTGGAAACTGTTCGCTTTCTACATTCACAGATTCCATCGTTTCTGAAGTTGAAGCATCGGTACTTTGCGACATGTTGGTTGATTTTCCTGACCTGAGTAACATTCACTCAATCCACTAGCGTACGATCGCGTTACCAACTTTCTAATCCTACGCACTGATTTATAAAATTCTTTACAAACGACATCAAATTAAACCTCTCAGTAAACCACATTTACGACCATTAACATTTCAATCAATGCAAACACACCGCGAATTTAACCCGGAAAATCAGTAACACACAAGAAAAAACTTTCTGATTACCAAAATGCATAAAGATTTTGACCGCACTAATATAATGAAAGCAAAAAAAAAACTCATACAAATCTCAGCATAGTCAAACAGTTATTCTATACTCCAACACAGAATTTTTCAACGCCGGTAAGATGAAAATTCTTACCATCAGACATGAACCTTGGAAGTTGTTTCACCATAACTTTCCAAAAACTATTCCACAATAATGACAACACAAAATGAGAGACCATCACACAACAAATCAGGACAACACAAAGGCGAACAAAAAAAAAACCATCACACCAAATTTCAGTCCTATGCCAACTCAAAACTCTTTGAACATCGACTAAAAAAAATCAACAAAACATCAAACATATAATATTCTCCATCCTGCTTTCGCCTGCATCCAAAACTAAATAAAACAAAGTTCATATGACATAACAAGACCTGTATGTTTAACATAGATCATATGATTATTTTAAAAAAATCTCCATCTGGTTCGGCACTGCACTGAAATAAAAAATAATGTTATAATAATAATGGAATTGAAACTTTTGCATCCGCTCGTTTATTTATTTTTTTTTTTCGTTAGCCCCACGTTCTGGGCGCCATAATTTGAAGTGTTCCCTATGTTAGGAAAGCGACTTCTCGACCTTACTGTGGCCGTTCACTACAGTAATTACTTTCCAAATAATATTAAGATTAAAAAAAATCAGGTGGGCGCCAGAGATTGGAGTGTACCCTATTCTGAGGGAAGCGACATCCAGATCTCAAAGTATTGTTATTTAAACATGAATTATTGGACAAATAGAATTATTAATAAACTCAAATGACACATTACGTGATTGGATAGGATCTATTGAAAACAAGGTTCACAATCTGACTTTACGATTTACTTTAATTGTTTGCTTGACAAGATTTTACAAAGATTAATTTTCTTTCTGCAACACAAGGGTACATAACTTTCTCGGTGGAGCAAGAGAGTCTGTCTCGGGGCGATAACTAGGGTAAAAAAACGACGATGATGCAAAAGTTCCTTTTTCTGAATGGTGGTTACCGTGCAGGCGAATCTACGTTGTGCAGTCGGTGGGTTGACCAGCTCTCCATCACGGCCGGCTGCCTCACTGCTGTTCCCAGTAGTCAGCTGTTCGGTCCATCCACACCTCTCCGTCGGTAGCCAACAAGTCCCCCCGTCTTCTCGCGCTGCCTCGAAGAAGCGTCGTGTTCCGCCCCCTCTTCATGACGTCTGCCAATCACTGTCTTTGGAGGGAAGCTTTTTCCGTTGGTTGGCTCAGGACATGCAACAAAACCACCCTTTTTTTGTAATAAAAATACAAATTGCTCCCATTGGTTGTACTCCTGGCTTCCCCTTACACTTCGTTCTAGGATACCGATTTATTTCTTATTTTGTTTGTTTACTAAAACAGCCCAGGCTCCCACTCCATCTTGAGTCGCAGGCCTTGTCACGAGGCTGTTATGCCATAAGTCACATTTAATGGAACCACTCAGGGGCTGGCGTTCCCCAAACACCAGCAGAACCTCCCCTGGGACCGGGGACCGACACATACCATACGAGAAAAGAAACACGCGCACCTCTCTGTCTCTCGCGGATCATTACAACATAAAAGCATTAGTACGGCATTTTATTTCTCGAATCTTATCCGTCCGCTCATTGTGACCTAAATAGGTTGGTGGAATAAGTGTTTCATTGCACTCGTAAGTCAAAGAATTTCGCATATTTTCCAATAAATTCAAACGCAAACGACGTCGTCTGTCTTTCAAACGATCCTAGCTCAATCTATGTATTCTGTGACGCTTTCATAAGGGCTGTAACAACCAGTCACGAATCAATCGTGTATACTGAATTGTTTACTTTGTACTTGTGAACAAACTCTTTTTTGTTGCTTATTCGCATTGCCTTGCACTTTTTGCAATTAAATGTAAGCTGCTATTTACGACACCATTCGGAAATTGCATCCAAATCGCTCTGAATATCTAAGCAATCGTCAGAGAACCTAATTTCCCTATAGATAACTGCATCGTCCACAAACAATCGTAACCAGCATTTAACGTTGTCACGTAAAACGTTTATAAAAATTAAGAATTGTTTCATGCTTCACCATGGACTGGCTGACAGTAAGGCGTCGGTAAGGGCGGGTTGATGCAAGGTGTTGCTCGCACAAGCTGTGTGTACCTTTCTCACAGAGCTGGCGCTATCTCTAGAACCAGGCGGGGTCTCCACGACAGCACAGAGAGGCGCCATTGACGAGTAACCAGAAAAGAGTCAAGGACTCTTAAAATATTCTGAGACCAGGTGCAGTCACACGAGATATCCGATAACTTCATTTGAGTAAGTCCAATTCCATTCACCATTGTGCTGTGGCAAACGAAAGACTGATTTTTCCGTTTGTATATATATGGTTTCCCCTTGAACCGTATCAGTTTATCAGTTATTCGGTAATAGTTGTTATTAGATCAAATCGACACGACTTATTGAATACTAAATGAGGTTTTACTTTGCAGTTTACAGTTCTTCTCGCGTGAATTGCTGTCATATACTTCCATTGTGGTCCAAAAAGTAACTAAAGGATTGTTTATACATATATTTATTTATTTTATAACTTCGATTGGTACATCTTGAGGAGATTGGGGATTTGAAAAGCAATGCTGTGAAAACAAATTCGTTGCTGGAAATAATGTCAAGGATCCTTCTTTAAGCATCTTCAGTGGGTCTTAGATGAAGGAGAAGCCAAAGTAGAAGAAGAAAAAGGAGAAAGAGAAGATGAACACGAGAAAAAGGAAAAAGTAATAGCACGAACGCGTTCATGATAAAAGTTTCGTGGTAAAATAGCGGAATACTTTTTGAGTTCTTTGAATTTAATTTTGTGGAAACGTGCTTGATTTTATAATACGCTCTGAAATATACACAACCGTAATACAGTAATTTAATGAATGGTTGTTTGCAAATGTCAGAATAATTCTATGTATAATGATTTATATAAGTTTCAGTGCGCATGCCGCGTAAAGAATGGCCTTTCGACGAGCTAACTTTTTATGAGATCTTTAGTGAATAGTGTAATTCATAGTGAAAATACAGCTTCTGTTTGATAATGTGTTAGATCTGGCGATAGCGATTAATTTCACTGGTTGAAATTTCTCATCTATACGGAGTCATTATACAGGGTGTTACAAAAAGGTACGGCCAAACTTTCAGGAAACATTCCTCACACACAAACAAAGAAAATATGTTATGTGGACATTTGTCTGGAAACGCTTACTTTCCATGTTAGAGCTCATTTTATTACTTCACTTCAAATCACATTAAACATGGAAAGGAAACACACAGCAACAGAACGTACCAGCGTGACTTCAAACACTTTGTTACAGGAAATGTTCAAAATGTCCTCCGTTAGCGAGGATACGTACATCCACCCTCCGTCGCGTGGAATCCCTGATGCGCTGATGCAGCCCTGGAGAATGGCGTATTGTATCACAGCCGTCCACAATACGAGCACGAAGAGTCTCTACATTTGGTACCGGGGTTGCGTAGACAAGGGCTTTCAAATGTCCCCATAAATGGCGGTGAATCGAGGAAGTACAGTACATACTAACGAAACTAAAATGAGCTCTAACATGGAAAGTAAGCGTTTCCGGACACATGTCCACATAACATATTTTCTTTGTTTGTGTGTGAGGAATGTTTCCTGAAAGTTTGGCCGTACCTTTTTGTAACACCCTGTATATACAAGGGAGACTGTAAATATGCCTGTATCGCCAATAAAGCGGCTGCTGGTAAGGCCTCGTGCTGATCCTATAGATGAACCCGTAAACTCGGGGTCTTGATTTTTTAATAGTAAAAAATTAATACTGACATTAATTTACTGCAACCCCCACAATTCAAGAAATTCTTGGCACTGGCTTGTATTAAAGCAAGTTATTTGCTACAGTAATCGTTTTGAAGCTTCACTGCTTACTGATTTATGAGATGTTGGAGGTAATGTAAAGGTGGGCAGCAAGATTTGTTTTTGAAAATTATCTAAGAACTCAACCAGAAACTGATTTCATAATGCACAAGGTTTGAGGAGTCATCACAAGACAGCACATGGGTGAAGAGTGTGCTGGATCTGTGTATTAGGCACCAACTGGTGAATCGGACTTAGGGGAATGTTAGGCGAAAAAGATTAGAACACCATAGTCGAGGAATGACCATGATCTAGAATTAGAGGAAGCTGATAAGCTATTCACCTAAACTTGTGACAGAACGTAAAGTAAAACTCTCCACGATATAAAAGTAGGTAGGTGTAGGGAAATGAACACCGGGGCATCAGCTAATACGCAATTAATAATCTTAATAGTAAAAAGAAACCTCTGTACGTAATGTCGTACGTAAACCCGTTGCCTTGAACCTTAAACGCGGAATCCTTGGCAGCACCTTGATGCGCTGACATCTCCGCGGAAACATGCAAAAACAAAAAACAAGCCGCAGCACACAGAGGCTGTGTATGACGCAACGCAGGGCGCTGGCGACGACGTAAGCCAGGCCACTGTGGTGACGTCAGAGGCTTTGCGCAACCGCAGCGCTGCTCCAGCCCCTGCACAGTGGCAGCTCTATGGCGCTGTGTTTACTTCCGCATCGCGAGATCATCCACAGGCCCAACACGTATCACTAACTAAAAACCTACGTTAGCTGCCAAATTGTGACTGAGTATCACATGTGGTCCTATTGATCCCATTCAAATTATGTTTTACTGTCTAACTAAAATAAACATGCCAATTGATTATTCAACTAACGCTATACCGAAGTTGGAATAAATTCTTGAATTTTTCATTCTTCACTATAATTTTGTTTTTGCTGAGGATTTTCGACAGTCAACCGAACGCCTGCCACTGATTAGTTTAAACACTATGGTGCAGTGTATCATTCATCTAAAGACAGAACAGACACCTTCATCTCCTTATAGTGGAGCCAAAAATACGTGTATTCAGACTAATATAAATATTTATATAATCTTTTATTCAGGAACTGTGAAACAATGGTGGCGAGATTTAAGTGCAAATACTAGTTGCTTGCTTTTGAAATAATTTATTGAAATTTGCAGCCTTTGTCACTGTTAAATAAGCATAAACGCATGAATGTCAAAAGAGTTATTGAACAAAAGATATAATCATAGAGAGATAAACAAAAGGATTCAACATACTCATTTGCTTGCATTAGGAATAATGTAGTAATATTATTCATATTGTCTGTTTCTATTAAAGTTTAATGAACTAAACGGAATTTTTAGAAAACAGACTAGGTAAAGAGAAGATAATATACCGCAACATACGCATTTACATACTAAAATTTTATCTTGTCAAAACTTCAGTAGGAAAAGCGTATGTATGAATTTTCATGTAAACCAGACACGAATTCAGAGACAAGCAGGCAGCTGTAAAAAGGGACTTACTGTATAAAAAATGAAAAAAACTAAATGTTTACGGATTGTAGCCTTTGTTCTTCATTGTAACAGATCATGGAGTTGTAAAACTGGAAAAATAAAATATTGCGGAGGTAGATTGATACCATAATCTGTATTAGGCAAATATCACAGAGAATCAGCAATTATATGACAACTAAAACACTGCAACATCTAATCAAACATGTTAAAAATGCGAGAATGCCACACTGTGATAAATCATTAAGCCATTTCAGAAAATCACAGAAGACTGCAGGACATCGATGACATAATGTGCTTGCCACAGAATGAGGGTATTGCTTCACAGCTCTTCCCAATTGGTTCAGGAACCAGAAAAGAAGAAAACACTGAATTAAAAACTTTCAAGAAAATTTTAAATAACTAGTAAATCGATTTACTAGTGGATTTTATTTCTTTCTTAGCCGAAGATTTTAAAACTGTTCAGAATTTGTCATTAGCTTTTTTTTTAACCTATGGCTTTACGCTTCATCAACGTCGAAGTCATTAGAGGCGGGATGGATCTGGTGACTAGAAACGGGAAGGAATTTGGCCATGGCCTATTGAAGGAAGCATCCCTACATTCGCCTGGAGTGATTTGGTTAAATCATGGATAACCCAAATCTGGATGCCCGGATGGGGATTCGAACCGGCGCCCTCACGAATGCGAGGCCAGAGCGTTAACCGCTCACCAACACCCTCGGTTTGTCATTATATAAAGTCTATACCAACACGTAAAGTGAAGTAATATTTTAAAGGCCCAAATACATTATTCTGGATTTAAGACAGATGCTAGGGAAAAAATCCTCGTCGTATATATCTATTTAGAAACCTACCATTACTGAAGAGATCATATTGCCGTCGAGGTAATTAGAGCCGAGAGAAGGATTGAGGGCAAAAAACGACCAAGCTTGGTGGGTGAGCGGTTAACGCTCTGTCCTCGCATTCGGGAGGAGGCGGGTTCGAATCCTCGTCCGGGCATCCAGATTTTGGTTTCCCTAAATAACTCCAGCCAATGCCGGGATGCTTCCTTCAGTTCCTTGTTCCCAGTCCTTTCCCGCCTCCAATGACCCCGACAAGGCCTAAAGCTATAAGCCAAAAAATTGCAGTGAATGGGTACCCATAATGCCATGACCTTTTTTAACGATCTACCCCTGTATTAGCAAGAGAGATTTCGAGAAACTACTAAAAAACGAAGTCAGCATTGCCGGACTGGGCATCGAACCTGCATCCTCTCGAATGAGAGGCCCGGGCTCTGTGTAAAGTACTTGTCACTGATGCCAGAATTTAATTCAACAATTTAGATAAACTGTTGCTTAAACTATTCTTTTCACCCTATTATTTCAACGCGCACGTTTTTTTACGCTAAAAATATTACTGATTTTTTTTCATCATAATAATGGTATTATACTAGTACCATGCGAAAGAGTAAAGAAATGACTATAAAATTCCATTACACCTCAATTTACTTCATAAAATGAAATCTCATTTTCATTTATCATGACTCAAGTTTCCTCTTGAGCTCGCCTGATTTAATCCAAGGATAATCGCGAAAATTTTAGTGTTTTTGAAGGAAAAAAAATGTTTCAGTCCATCCTACCTGCAAACGAAAGGTATTTTTTTCTGAAACTATTTTCTCAAAAATTTCAAGTTTCTTTGAGTTATGGTTCTGAGTTTCCCATGTGAGTATCCCCCGAGGCATATTACTGCGGTGTTTGTGTCTGATTACTCCGCTGACGACTTAATACCTCTTCTGCTGCACTGCTGCAGCTTCATCTCTCTCAGCCATCAGCAGCGCTGGCAGCGCAACCTGCCTTGTGACTAAGCATTCCTGAGACAACTACAGTTATTACTGTCTGCCGTGTGTGTTTTAAGGAGCGTACCAGTAATTGAAGTAGCTGTCGTCGCTTACAGACGTGACCAGACGTCGAGGGAAAGGTTACAACCACTACTTGACGGAAATAAAGTTATCTTCAATCTGAACTGCCTCGAAACAACTGCAGTACTTCCGGACATAATTGTGCTGCATTTAATGAAATTTAAAGTTACAGGCAAATTATATTCTTTTTCTAAAAAAAGCGTTTTAATAATCCGTCGCGAAATTAATAAATGTACTAAAGGTGGGAATTCGGAAAGGAAACCACAATAGCTTTCACAGAGATACAAATGGTATACGATAAAAAGACTAGCGGAAAGCACGTTGCGTGGCCTACACATTAAGGAGGAATCAGAACCATGGAACGTGCCGGCGTAGCTCATATAATCAAATACAACTACTAAAAATTCTTGCTCACCACGGGAATTGAACCGTCGACGGACAAAGAAACTTCCAGAAGTATCGCCTTAACTGCTGAGCTACCAGACCGCCTTCTTTTGAAGCATACGTGTGCTAATTGTTATCAAAATCGAATTAAAAGCTGCGGGTTTCTATGAACAACGTTGATAGAAATTGAGGTGGGGGGGGGGGGGTTGAGAAAGGAGTAGAGGGTTTAGATTTTTGTAACTCAAGCGTAAACAGTATTTTTCTATTTTTTTAAAAAAAATCATATGTATGCAAGGTTCCATCAAAATCGAATAACAAATGTGTGTTTTTATGAAGAACATCGGCAAAAAAGAACAAACATACATTTTTATACAGGGTGTTACAAAAAGGTACGGCCAAACTTTCAGGAAACATTCCTCACACACAAACAAAGAAAATATGTTATGTGGACATGTGTCCGGAAACGCTTACTTTCCATGTTAGAGCTCATTTTATTACTTCTCTTCAAATCACATTAAACATGGAATGGAAACACACAACAACAGAACGTACCAGCGTGACTTCAAACACTTTGTTACAGGAAATGTTCAAAATGTCCTCCGTTAGCGAGGATACATGCATCCACCCTCCGTCGCATGGAATCCCTGATGCGCTGATGCAGCCCTGGAGAATGGCGTATTGTATCACAGCCGTCCACAATATGAGATCAAACATGGAAAGTAAGCGTTTCCGGACACATGCCCACATAACATATTTTCTTTGTTTGTGTGAGAGGAATGTATCCTGAAAGTTTGGCCGTACCTTTTTGTAACACCCTGTATATTACATACAAGTATAATTTATACCGGGTGTTTCAAAAATAATCGGTATATTTGAAAAATCAATAAAAACTAAACGAGCAGCGATAGAAATACACCGTTTGTTGCAATATGTTTGGGACAAAAGTAAATTTTCAGGCAGACAAACTTTCGAAATTACTTACAATTTTCAACAACAGAGGGCGCTGCAGGCAATTTGAAAGATTTAGAAGTAAACGCAGTCTGTGAGTTCGCCATTCTGTAAGTCGTCTTTCTGCTGTAAGCTTGTGCTGTTCACATATTGCAAATTTGCTGTGAAAAAATTGTAGATATGTGGAAAATATCGTACTATAGATTTTTCCAGACTGCAGCACCATCTGTTGTTGAAAATTGTAACTAATTTCGAAAGATTGTCTGCCTGAAAATTTACTGTTGTCACAAGCATATTGCAACAAACGGTGTATTTCTATTGCTGCCCGTTTAGTTTTTATTGATTTCTCAAATATACCGGTCATTTTTGAAACACCCTGTACTTTCACTGCTATCCAAACGCAACACCTCGTTCTTATAGTTACAGATGTTCTGGTTTGTGACGCGAATTCATATTTTTCATCCAAAAAGCGTCCGACGCGCATATCGCCTATAGAAGTTTTGACTTCAAAAAGGATCATTGTATTTTGATACATTCGGGAAACAGCATAACCTTATACTGGTCTCAATATAAAAATAAAAATAAAAACTTGAAAAATAAGACCACCGATTACATTAGTGTTAGCTTGACTACTCGCGCTGATCGCAGAACTCATCATGGCCAATGTCGAGGTTCACCGCGCAAGTCAATTCCAACTGAAAGAGTGATTCAGTTTGGTGAACTCTGGTCATGTCTGACTCACGGGCAGTTGGACACGCGCTGGCCGGGTTCTAGTGTTCGCATACAAAGCACCAGCCTTGAACTATTGTGCGCTCAGCTGCGCTAGGCAACAGGTGGACTCAGCGGAACTTCACAACGTGTGCTACTGCGGTGACGCTAACCGTACTAGGACGAACGATTTACTGCGGGCTTATGGAGGCACATATAGTCGCATGCATTCATGTAGCGTGCAAAATTTGCCTCCATTTTCGCGATAATTGTAGAATGGATACGCGATTTTCTAACTGGTCGGTCACATTATGTCGTCGTTGACGGCGAAGCCTCTTCTAAGCTAGATGTTACTTCGGGCGTTACTCAAGGAAGTGTAATAGGACCGCTAGTTTTCGTAATTTTTACAAACGATAATTGCAGGATGAGATTGTTTGCTGATGATGCACTTATCTATAGAGAAGAAACGTGCTCTGACGATTGCTTAGAAACACAGAGCGATCTGGATGTTATTTCGGAATGATGCCATAAATGGCAGCTTATACTTAACTGCAAAAAGTGTAAGGCATTGAAAATAAGTAAAAAAAAAATTACTACGTTTGTTCACGAGTACAAAGTAAAAAATTCAGTTGTTAACACGGTTGCTTCCCAGAAGTATTTGGGCGTAATAGTACAAAGCAACATGAAATGGAACTTGCACATAACTTCCGTTGTAGGTAAGCTAATTCTAGATTACGATTCATAGGTCGTATTTTGAGAAGTTGTAATGCTCCTACAAAGGAAATAGCGCACAAAACACTAGTGCGTCCGCATTTGGATTACTGTTGGGATCCGTATCGCAAGGGATTGATTGACACATTAGAGAAAGTACAGAGGAGAGCCGATCGATTCGTGACTGCTAGTTACAGTCCTTACGAAAGTGTCACAGAATTGATACATAGATTGGGCTGGGATTGTTTGGCGGACAGACGACGTCGGTTTCGTTTGAATTCATTGGAGGATATGCAAAAATCTTTAATTTACGAGTTCAATTAAATACTTCTTCCGCCAAGCTGTTTAGGTCACAATATCAGGGGGATAAGATTAGGAAAATAAGATGCCGTTTTGATGCTTCTATGTATTCTTTCTTTCCTCGTTCTATTCGGGATTGGAATACAAAGAATTAGGATTGGTGCTTAGCACCCTCTGCCACCTACAATATCTGTGAATTGCAGAGTGTTGATGTAGATGTAAAACATTCCTTTTTTTATTTTCTGCCAGAAACTCGGGAATTCGCCGTCAACTAAATGTTTCTTGAAATCACGAAAGACAAATGATCGAATGCTTCTTTCGAAAAGACCAAGTTAAAATTCTGTTCTGTTCCTTTCTGCACAATTCTTCCCGGTTCTAAGGAAGTCGACGAGCTGAAAAGCCTTAATCAAAAGACAACTTAAATCTAATAACTAAATACTCCCTTGTGGCTCAGTGCGCTGAAATAACTCACACTTGACTGAGGAGGTACAACGGAACGGGCACGAGCCCTCGCGTACCCGCCTGAATACGGTTTTTAAGCGGTTTTCCACAGCAACCTGGCGAATTCCGGGAAGGTCACTAATCTCCAGCTCAAATTAACATTGCACAAAAAAATACTTATCACACTCAGAACACAGCTAGACATTTCGCAAACAAACGGCAACGCTTCACTTCTTCCATTAGTTCATAATACGACCTGGCAGGAGGGGAACATCCATAAACTACGTAGCTCCATTTTGGACTCCGGTGAGCCCTTCCTTCCCGTTACGTAGCCTGACGTGGCTTTTGCCTCTACCCCCTCCACCCGCGCACACATATCTTTATTTTCCCTTTTGATTCCAGAAGACAATTTTGTACTCTTTTCTCTTGTCAGACTATCGTATATTACATACACAGATAATTAAGTGACGGAAACACATATTCACATGCTGTTGTGTGTTCTGTATTTTATTTTAACTGCGACAAATAATACGAATGAAAAGCTACAGTAGCTTGGCTAGGAAAAACCCCCTCACCCACGTAGTCAAGCGTTGCTTTCTTCCCAACCCCTCCCCTAGGCGGAGTCACGTAGAATATGGTTGCTCCCTAGGTATAAAATTCTTGGCGTCGGCAAGGATATACGGCAATAAAACCAAAGTTCCAAATTTGACCAGGTCAAATGAGTAAAAACTCGTCTAGGGCAACCTATCCCTAATTTTGAGAATAAGGTAGTGACAAAAAAGTTATTTATAAGGCAGATCGAAATGAGAGTTGAGAAAATACAGTCAAATTGTTTAGTCGTAAAGAAAATTTATAGATGTTAATATTATTAGCGTTATGTACGTCAGCATTTAAAATGTTAGTTTCTTATCTAGTGTCATCTCTCTTCCAGCAATTAAGATTTTACAACAGTATTAGGGTGTTCATACGTAGCTTTAAAATGTTAGTTTCCTAGCAAGTTTCCTCTCTCTTCTTGCAATTAAGATTTTACTACAGTATTAGGGTGCTCAGTCTTTAGTTGTGGTAAAACGCACAAAACTATTCAACTACAATGAATAAATGAGCATTCTCCCATATTTGGGTGTGGGGAAAATGCTATTTAATCACCTTAAGTGCAATAGAATATATACGATTGTATTAGGCCAATATCTGCCGCACTTGCGAAATCTTATGACTTCATTTTTATATATATTTATTATACATGGATCTTACATGGTCCTCAACAGTTATCCGAAGTTGCCGGCGATGATATGTATAGTCAAGTCATTACTCATGTGGTGAGGGAAACCAATACTGAATGTGAAATGAGCGATTCCTATATACGTCTCCTAGCTCTAGCCTGGTTCTACGTGATATGCCTCGAAGTACAGAAAGGGCTTTCAGAACGTTTTGCACTACAATCGCCCAAACGTGTTCTCCTTCTTTAAGATCAAAGTTCAGCTTAATAGTATAGACGACAACGTTTGTCATATTCCACAGAAGAAATTTCGAAGTAGTCCAGCAGCCTTCCGTGGGCAACAACAGACATTGATAACTATGTACGTTTGTCCACGACAGACATTGAGGCAGAAATGCTTTGAACAGTCATTCAATCCTTAATCCAGGAATTGTCGCCTTCAGTCTACCTTAGCGATCACCTGACAAAACATTTACTAGCAACTTTTTTAAGGTATTGCGATTCTCACTAACTCATGCAATAGCCACCTGATATTAGTAACTGATACGCCGTTACTGAGGTCTGTAATGCACTGTTTTTATGCTAGGCTACAGAGGTTATGAGGTGAAGGCTTAATAAAGTTATCTCTCTTATTAGCACATTATCATACTATCTGACAGGTTGTATATCACTCGAAAAGGAATGAGAGACTGCCTGGCTGTTAACTGTAACAAATGCGCAAACTTAGTAGCTTCGAACGGAATGTAAATCTTATCTCAGATACAGAAAAATGACATTGAATGTAATGACAAAAAGAAAATAAGAATTTCAGATAACGCACGTATTCTCAACTAGAAGTAGGCTTCATACGTTATTTCTACCATGTGATAATAGAACAACAACAATTAGATCATAAAGAAGTCACTCTTTTATTCAAAATATGAATGGAGGTTGTATAAAAGAATTCAAACAAATTAAACAAATTTTGGTGTGTTTATCTATTTAGAACTAATGGCCTTCAAAGAATATAAGTTTTTTTGTATAAAATAATCATAGCTTCTGCAGAAACACACATGTAAAATGTAACCTGTTCAAGAAATACTTCCACAATATTTAGCTTAAAAGTGTTTAACGACAGCATATGAAGTTAGCTGGACGACAAGAAAAACACATCGCGCTGTCATAAGTAAAATGACGGAATTTTTACTATCAATTACATTACTTAAAAAAGACACAAAAGAGCTTTCCGTAGAGACTGCTTAGCCATAACTTGATAGTACTTGTATGAAAACTTACGGCAGTGGCTCCGCAGATAAATAAACTCACACTTCACTAAATGTAGGGTCGTCTTCCCACTGCATCGTTCACGAGAACTTTGGTTTACATAGTAAGGTGTATGCCTTTTTTTTGTTTGTTTCTTTCCTTGCTAGAGGCAAACAATAAGCTTGTATGTTGTAATATCATTATAGCCTTAACCTTAAATTCCACAAATTCGTTACGCTTATTGGCTTTTTAATCTGTGATGAAGTGATTCGATTAATGTTTTCCGCTTATTCTAAAGTATTATATTTCATGAAAACAGAACAAATAAATTACTGAAGATAAGTAGTTTTCTTATGGCTTTACGCCTCGTCATTTGAGGCGGGAAAAACAATATTAACATAACACAAATAGTGGAGTGTTTATCTATAATGTAGACTAATCTGTGATGGGTATCTCGTAAAACTAGTGTTTATCTGCGATGCGTTGTGATCTGTGGCACCTATATAGTTCTCGGTACGATAATTATAATTTCTTGCTTAGTTCCCGCTCACGTAGAGCCATGAGATATATAGCAGTTTGTAACCCAGACCGTAAGCTTTCAAACCGTGAAAACCGTATCAAAATTGGTAGAGTAGTTTTTATGAGATGCCTAGATAAAGCGTCAGGAGGAAGCGACCCGCTTAGAGATTTAAAATTAAAATATGCAGGTCTTTTAAAAGGAGTAATGAATTCTCTGCAATGTGACACTACACAGCGAGTTAGCTGCGAATCATCGCGTACCTATCGTCACTACATGTATTGTTCACAAATAACGCAAATACTGATGAAGTTATTTGTTTCCAGTAACATCTTTTAAAATAAAAGGAATGGTGATCTTAATGCTCTGACGTTTTATTTCCGCATGTGTCCAAGCACTTTCTTACCAATATAGAGATAATGTAATAATGATTGTAGAAACATCACAAATACATTTGCCTGATGTTTTTAGTAATTTGTAGCTCTGTTGTTGTGGTACCTAGTATGTTTCGGTTGTTTTTACAGCAGGAGATAACATTCTTGATGTCCTCAACTTATACCTCTTCATCCCATACAAAGCGCTCGGAATAAAGTTTATTTTTTATGAATACGCGAGGAAACAGACCGACGATGGTTACTATACAGATGTCGTTAGGATTTTATGTTGTGATTGCATTGGTTCTTCAAGATTTTGAGGAGGATTCGTCTATAAATCCCTACCTCTAATCAAATGTAACTTGTCCAACTTTCTGTTCTAGGATTACGATGCTGGGATTCGTTGCATTTCATATCATTCAGGAACATGACAGTACTTTAACTGTGCTGGTGAACCTCGGATAGGTTTCATCACAACAACCAGCACAAGTGTGATTACGAATCATCCAGTGTCCTCCATTTACCCAGTATAAATTGTTTCCAACTAATTATAGACAGCCCATGACGGACACAGCATTATCACACACAACACTTAAACACCCATGCCCTCGGCCGGACTCGAACCGGCGATCTTCGGCAGGCGGAGCCAGTACTCTAGCTGCTACACTACGAGTCCAACGGGTGTCGTGTTATGGCTGTGCGTGCACATCACTATGGCACCGTCTTGATGCCTCTGGCTGTTTCTAAGCGTCAGGAAAGACCTGCTGACTGACTGGGCCGTGTAACAAGCCTGTCCGGTATTCGCGGCCAATTAGGTGGAATTTCGGCAATCTTGTGGCGTACCGTTGTGCACGATCTCGTGCGCCACGCTCGCCAGCGGCACGTGCGCCAATTAAACTAACCTCGCCACACATCCGCTATTACCGGCTTCTTAGTCAGCCCCAATAAATTCTGCACGACACCAAGAGGATGGAACGGCTTAGATCACGAAGAAACTTTAATAAAATGTGTGAACCTGGAAGTTGGACGTGTCATCGATAACTCGGAAACTTTCGGCTAGTCCGATGGTACCCGAACTGTTGGTTACACTGGGCGCCACCACAGCGCTGCTTGGCCAACAAGGAAATTTTAAATTAATTACTGTACTGACTTTATTTGTGCTTAAGGGACGTCCATTAATAACGTGAGTTGTTTTTCCTGAATTCCGGAATCCCCCTAATTCCGGACCCCCCCTTCTCTCTCTGGTGAGACTTAGTGAGATTTGGTAGGACCCCCCTCTATCTAGTGAGATTGGGTTGGACACGACCCCCCTCCCCCCTACGAATAGACCTCGCAACATTATATTATAAGGTCTCATGCTCCCAAGGGCGGTTATAGCCCCCCCTAAATTCGGTTTTTCCCCCCTTAAAATCGACTTTCGCGTCATTTCTAGACTTTTTTTTAGTTCTACCATTCTACAAGAATTTCAAAACCTCACGTGAGATTTCCGCTGACCCCCCATTTCACCTCACGTAATTAATGGACGCCCCGTTATACTGTTAAAAGAAAGAGCAAATTTCAAGTAAATAATTTAATTTTACTTTATTTGCAGTTACTGTTCTAAGAGGAAATGTACCTATGATGCTAGCTAAAAAGCAATTTTTTATTGTGGAAATAACAGAACAAAAATACAACGGACAGTGATAACAAAAATAAAAATATAATGCGAGGCAGAGACTAAAAAAAATAAAAACACGCCGTTCTTTTAAATTTGTTTTTTTACGACCACTAATGGAGAAATTCATGTAAAGAGACGGGTATCCTATGTTTACGTCGTATTACGAGCGTTTACCGTCTACATATTTTCGACACTTCATTCACACGGAAAGAAATACACGCCAAGGAAATAAACGTTATAGTTCGTTCAGTTAACAGAGGCGACTCAAGGTCACACTGCTCTATCCCCACTCCCAGACAAACTTGCCAATCACCTGCCTGAACACAACGGTTAGCTTGGATGTGTGAATAACGGGAAAGGGTAGTGAGATGTTGAACGAGGTATAAGGAGAACGTGACCTTGACACGCCAGCTGAAAGTGAACAGAGGATAGATGCGATGCCCTTACTCCGCGAAGTCGAACACTACATCGGAAAAGGCTAACACTTCATAGTAGCTTCTGGGATATTTTTGTACTATATATTTTCGACACTTCATTATACTGAAAGAAATACACGACAAGGAAATAAACTTTATAGTGCGTTCAGTTAACAGAGGCGGCTCAATGTCATGCTGCTTTATCCCCACTATCCACAGTTTTTCCCAATTTCTATTGTGATATTGTATCTATGTAGACGACCGTAGGTCTTGTGTGTTCCGTATCTTATTTACGAGGACGAAAAAATTGAATGAGAAAACTGTCGCCCGCAGTTAAGAGCATATTCCTGCAAACGACAATAAGTGAACCGAGATGTCTAGTGGCTTAGCGGTTGAGATGTCTATCTAGAAATCGAAAGATCTCAGGTTCGAAATCCGGTTGCTGCTGGGATTCTCAAAGACCAGTAACACGATCTTCACCTCTGGCATAGTTTGTTGTGTAATGTGATGTACGCCTGAATGCTTCCGTGGTTCGGATTCCACGCTAATCTTAGGTTCTGTATACCCAAGAGGACCAGCGGGTTAGGTTAGATTGCTGCGATAGGGGCGTAATGCACAGCCGACATTAAGGAACCCTGTCACCAGGTCATTACAGTCGCATAAGTTTACTTACTCAGGGGCCAGACAGATCTTACGTCAGCGCAAAGAACTTCTTATTCACTAATTTTATAAGCTCTGTGGAAAGAGTTAAGAATCAACCCATATCTTCAGCATATGCTCCAGTGCTTAGAAGTTACCACTTCTCTTATTGTTTGGTAAAACAGTTGTATCCATCAGTAGTAATACAATGTCCTAAATAATGTAATTTCTTCTTCTGTACCTGGTGAAAATAGGCTTTTACAAAAAGAGAATTCTTTTAGTTTCAAAGATTCAACCAAGATTAATAATTAACTGCCTAAAACTGATTGTATGGAGTACAGCTCTATATGAAAGTGAAACTTGGACTTCAGGAATACTCAGAAAGAAGGAAATTGAAACATTTGAAATTTAGTGCTACAGATGAATGTTCAGATTTAAGTACGATTTTTCGAAATGATGGGCGAGAAAAGAAGTATGTGGACGAGTCTAACTGACAGATAAGATGGGTTAAGACACGAGGAATTGGTTAGTTACTGTTATTGGAGGGAACAGTCAAAGGAAGGTACTGCACAAGAAGACAAAGATTAAAATACATATAGCAGATAATTGAGGACCATTAATGAATACGATGAGATGAAGATATTAAATGAAGCAAAAAGCTAGAGATGGATGATTGCATCAAACTAGCCGAGAGACAGGAGAGATGTAAAAAGTCTTCTAACATAATATACGGCTTTCGGTATTTATTTTTCTATAGATACCAGTTCGGAAAACTATGAACCTGAAAATGAGATCTTCCGAAAAACAGTAAACAAAATATTGCAATCATGCAGGTTCAGCTATAGTACAAGACTAATGGTATGAAAAGTAAACTTAGGCAAACCTTGGCTTGGTGTAAAATACATACCTGTTTACTGTTGAGTCTGCATTGTTATATATAGAAGAATTCATAGAAATCTTACAGAGTTTAAAAACAGATTACAACACTCATTACTTAACCTTAAGTAGGAACGTGTTGTTAGAGGTGTAAAGATTTTGACCAGCATTTTGTGCAGTTGGTAACCCTGCTGACAAGTGTTTCCGTCGCTCTTCTGGCAAGTGGAGCATAAGGCACAGAGTCCCCCCGGGCTGTGCTTGGACAGGTTCTGCTCGCAGAGTTCCCAGATAGCAAGCGGGCAGCGTGCATCTGATAATGCATTTATGTATTCGGCCGGTCAGCTGCTTAACCTCGCGACCCCACAAACAAGCTCGATATGTGGCGGCTATTCAAATTGCCAACTGCGCCGTTCTCGGGGCTAGATCGCCAGAGATACTACCCATACGGCAATCAAAGTGTCTGTTCCAGAGGTAAACTAATTTCTTCCCAGCGCCTTTATGCGTCAAAGATGTTATTAGAAACAGAACCAAATTACATTTACGGTGGTGCTAAACTAGAAGACTGTTATATAGATGTATTGTAATATCTGATAAAACACTGTAAAAAAAGGACGAAAATAAGGAAGCAATTTTAATAGAATAAGTTCCATAAGAAGTAGCTCAGGAAGATAAACGAGAAAAAGATTAGACGTGACGGAAATTATTGTAAAAAATACACGTTAGCGTTTAGTTGACGTTCTTAAACGAGATTATAACCTTCTGAGCAATCACGAATCATAGCTTAAGATGAAATTCTCTTTTAGGATGATACAATAAATTGCTAGTTAATATACTGATGGTTTGTAAAACATTTTCGTAATGCACATGATAGCTGAGGGCAATCAAAAACTGTAATATGAATGTAAATTTACTTTTGTTATCCGTCCAGTCCCCACATTGAGCAATAGCATTTTTTTCTTTAGTTATGGGATTATGTCTCGTTGAGTCGGTTCACTAGAGACGAGAAAGGACTGAAGGAAAAGAACAGAAAGGAATTCAGCCATGGCCTTTTTAAGGAATCATCCCTGCATTCGCCAGGAGTGATTTAAGGAAACCATGTAAACTAAAATCTGAATGACCGGACAGGGATTTGAACCCACATTCTCCCAAATGCGCGGCCAGAGAGTTACCGCTCACCCATCACGCTTTATAGGCGGTAGCCAGACATTTCTCGAAATTGGGGAGGGGTTGAAAAAATTACCGTAAATTGATTCTAAGTTATTTTTAAATCATTAGACTGTTCTTTTAAAGTAAGCATCCAAACTTTCAATTTTATCTCTACCGGTTTTTGTCAATACTCTGTCAGACGAATCCTCTTATTCAGTGGAGTGGATGATCACATTAGCATTAATACAGCAACATAGAAAAAATAAAATAAGTATTTTGTATACCACAAATTATTCAACGTCGTCACTGAAAACGACCAGTTAATCAAAAATTCTTGAGCATCTTACAGCAACATTAATTGTGCCTTACCCATTCATCAATCACACGAAATCCATAGGAAAAAAAAAAAAAAGTATTCATACTTGTGATCTGTTTCACTGCAATTAGTACCAGTTGCCAACTTAATTCAGTGGTTAATCCTTTGTTTGTTGAAATCTAATTTTCTCGATTTCAAAGCTTTGGCCTTGAAAGGAGTACTACTCGAGTGCAGTTTGACTTAACTTTTTCGAACTGACGCAAGCACAATAAACAAAACAAATCAGTGTCATTTAGGTATGTTCTCTTTAACTTCCTAAAAACCTACTCTTCAATTTGCAGTTACCATTATGTTCCATGCGGTCTGATGATTCAGGTTCGTAAGGCTCCGAGTTTGAATCCCGATATCAGCTGGTATTTTTAAAGGACATTCACGTATCCTCCTCTAAAAATACCAGCTGAGATCGGGATTCAAACCCGGATCCTTACGAACTTGAGTCATCAGACAGCATGGAAGATAATGATAACAGTGAATTACAATTTTTTAAAGGTTCTTCACCTATCCTCCAAAACAACATGATTCCTCTGCATGGTGACCTTCTTCACCTGCATCGCACACGATTAAAATCGAGGAGACCTGCCTACATGGAAGCAGCCTATCTCAGACTTAACAACTTTAACTTGGATGAAGAGTGTAGAGGGGAGTGGGAAGCCAACAGACCACACAATTGTGGGCTTATAAAAGATCCGACAGGGTTTGACTTGCCTGGACGTCTATGGTGTCAACCGAATAGATTTCGCACAGGTCACGGAGTGTGCAATGCAACCGAACGTAAGCGGGGTCTCCGTGAAGATGCGTTGTGTGACTGTGGTGGTATCCAAACTGCTGACCACATTGCGATGGACTGTCCAGCAAGAAGACTATCTGGAGGCCTTCTCACACTGCATCAAGCTGGACCAGCTGCCAGAAGATGGCTTGAATGCATAGATATACTTATCTGATTGGCATGTGTTTTGTTGTAGTTGGAACATGATAATAATAATAACAACCTATCCTCCAGCTTGCATTGTGTGTGTGAAGAACATTTCCTCAGTTCAGATTCCAAGTTACATTGTAGGTCTCTTATATGCTGCTAGAATATGCACGGTTGGCGCCGTTGGTAAGACATTTTGTCGCCAGATCATAAAGATTACGCGAAATTACTATTTTTTATCTTCTATTTCAGATCATGGTCTGAAACCATTCATTTTTGAGCGTAATATTTTCCACTCAGAAAAAAGTATTCAATATCTAACTTTAATCGTTACAATAATCAGTCGTTCTTACAACCGCGAAATGCTTCAGAACCCATTTTTCCTTGTGAAAGAATTTGGCAGTTCTATCATTACAGTGGTGCCATAATCAGAGGATGAATTCTTACAGAACTTGATAAAACAAATGAAAATAAAGTATTTTTTTTTTGATATCTCCATTAGTTTTCGAGATATAGCATGTGGTCATTCAGTACCTGCTTGCCATTTTTTATTGCTTTTTGTATGTGGTAGTTTACTGAGCAACTGCGGAAAAATGGCCTTCAACAACATTACATCCAAGAATTATATTTTCGAGATACGATAATTAAAGGTGAATGAGAAAATACCATGTGTTAGGTGTATGGAAGGGGAAAGTGACAATGTTGTTCACGATCACTAATATGGTGTATGGTTTTGTGCTGAAACCGTTTACAAATGCAGCAATTACGTTACCTGAAAATTGCATTCTTATATAGTAACTAACATAGGACGATACGTTTTTGGTTTTTAAGTAACCGGTTATGAACATTTGCTAATATTACCGGTTCATTAATAATTGTATCTACTGTTCCACATCGTAGAGATTGTTTACAAGTGAGATGACAGCGAACATATCTATTCAGATCAGTTATTATGTACTTCACTAAACAGTTACAGGTATAAATTTTCTTTCTTTTATCGTACCCTCAAATGTAATCAAGATTTAGGGTGGGAGGGTATATTCTTCACCACACCAAAACTGGTACTGACCTGTTGAAATTGTATTAACTGCTTCCTTATAACGTCCTCTTCATGTTTTGCACTCTCCTTTTTCGAAAAAGTCGCCACGAATTAAATTAAAAATGCCGAAATGTGGGACGATCCACAACGGCGAAATGTTAACAGCACTGCTAAAATAACACAAAAATTATCGGTACAGGGATAATATCAACCAAAACAGGTTTGTTTTGTCATAGTGATAGTGGTTATGTTGAAATTCGGCCTGGACCAAGAGTAAAAAATTAACGGGAAATTCGTTCTGCGGCATCCATCTCGGAAACTGCGCATTTGTTTACAACGGAAGCAATCGATTATCTCTGACTGCTTATATCGATTCAAAGATGGCGATCCTCGTTGAACTGCATTTCGGATAAATATTTTGTATCTGTTAATTTCATGCCACGTTTTACAACGGAGTGAAGCTAAAACGGCAAGAAAATATTACAACACAGAAATAAATCAACATTTCAAGAGATTATCATTGATTTCGCAGCGCCGGCGGCAACTGATAGCTGCGCTGCAGTGTCATATTTCGGGATTTTAAATTTAATTCGTGGCGACTTTTTCGAAAAAGGAGAGTGCAAAACGTGAAAAGGACATTATAAGGAAGCAGTTAATACAAATTTCAACAGGTCAGTACCAGTTTTGGGATGGTGAAGAATATTCCCTCCCACCCAAATTTTATTTTAACTAAAAATGTTTTTGAACGTATTTACATTCAACACAATCTTATAAAAGACACAAACAGCTGCTTAACCAACAGTGAAACAGCAGTAACGCTATTAATTCAACCTTCTCAAAGGAAACATCGCTCCCACAGAGTTTATTATGACTGCTGATTCAGAAAAAAAGTTTCCGCGTTTTGATTCTACTTATTCTACTTAAGATGCCACCAGCGAACAAGTTCTTGGCTCGAGAAGTTATGATGTTGAGTTGTGATTACCTGGAGACAAGTCGCAGGAGTTCCACAAAGACTCGGCGTTATAAATGGCTGCTAGCCAGCACCTCCTGAAAGGGTGCTTCGATTCATCACCCGGCCACAAAGTTCTCACTCCGACAAATTGTGTGTTGAACTTTGCCGGAGAATTACAATTTCTGGCCGTTATTCTTCCCCTCCTCCTTTCGCCGCGGCTCGATTTATGGTAGGCAGACAGTCGGTCCCTTAGCAGTCCCCTTGGTGGTGCGTTGCCTAGCAACGGAGAGGAAGCGTCTCTCCAATTCTCCCTCATTATTCACTCGAAAGTCGGAAGAAAAAATAAGACTACTTTTTTGTTTTTGTTTATTTGGTCTTCAGAGCTAGACGGCACTAGACGGCCATCAGCCATTTGCACAAAAGAGCACAGTGCACCATAAGAAAAGTAGAAAAACTTGGAAAATGTAAGACTTTTAACTTATCTAAAACATTATATATAGTTCTACATCTACATATATACTCTGCAATTCACAAAACTGTGGGTGGCAGAGGGTGCTCAGCACCAAAGCTAATCTCTTTGTTGTGCATTCCAATCCCTAATGGTACGAGGGAAAAAAGAATTCATATAAGAATCATTGCGGCACCTTATTTCTCTAATCTTATCTTTCCTGTCATTCCGGCTCAAATAGGTTGGTGGACGAAGTATTTCACTACACTCGTGAGTGAAAGTGGGAGTACACATGTTTACCAATAAGTTTAAACGAAACGTGCGTCGTCTATCTACCAGAGACTCCCAACCTAGTCTACTAATCAGTTCTGTGATGCTTTCATAAGGACTGTAGCAAGCGGTCACGAATCGAGCGGCTCTTCTCTATACTTTCTCTATACTTTCGATCAACCCCTTACGAAATGGATCCCAAATGGCACAACAATAGTCCAAACGTGGACGCACAAGAGATTTGTACGCTATCTCCTTTGTTTGTTCATTACAATTTTTCAATAGTCGACCTATGAATCACAGCCTAGAATTAGCTCTCCCTACTAACGAATTAATGTGTAAGTCCCATTTCATGTTCCTTTGTATTGTTACTCCCAAATATTTCATAGAATCGACCATATCAATAACTGAATTGTTTAACTCGTATTTCTGAACAATTGGATTCAAATTGCGTCAAACATAGGAAACAGGTGCTCCAACAGTGGTGTGAAATCTGGAGTTATACTCGCCAAGTTTCAAGTCTCTGAATCTTAAATAAGAATTATGCCACTATTTGACTATTACTCAGAGCATTAGGGTAAGGAGGAAGAGAACATTTAAATAAACAGACAACGCTTACCAATAATTCAATGCTTTGAAAAGTAAGTTAAATGTTCGGCTGCAAATGAAAAATTATTGTACGACTATGTGAGCACAAAGCCAATCTGCTTTATCGTGGTTTGTATAGACGCTTTTACGATTCCTTTTTACAATAGCTGAGCGTGCATGCCATGTCATTAAAACATGAGTAACTACAAGCAATGCAGCAGCGCACTTTTAATCTCCATATGCTAATTTCAGGTCTACACACAGGCAGTATGGGCTGTACGTGAAATTACAACCTGTAGCAGCTCTAACAACGATCCCTTATAAGGCGTCAACGAGTATCGATCTTGTGAAGCCCCGTACAAACTCGCCGCGCAAAAAGGCCAATTGGTCGTTAATTACTGCCAAACGAGCGGTCAGATCGCATAGAGACCGGCCCGCTTCAGCTGTCAGATACAACCGCAAAGAATGGTCTCCTTCACTCTCTTCGTGAACATTATAATGGTAATTGATTGCCCATAACTGACTGGGCCTCATAACAATGAACACATTGTAGGTATTATCCAACGAATGTATCTTAGTTAACTATGGAAGAGCTAGCTACATATGAGCAGCTGAATAGATGTAGTTAATGATGCAGATTGATGTTCTTCTCCTTCCTTTGAAGATTTCCGATCTCAGTACCATTTTTCACTGGACAAAGTAAGTGTCTCTGCGTGTATAATTTTTAGTAATTTTTGAAATGCTTGTTCCTTGCATTCTCCACAGATGTTTCTTTCCATTTTTTGTGTTGTTCTAGTGTCTAATTTATTGAGAATTAAATGAATTTATCCTTATTTATTAATTAGAGATTTTGTAAATTGAAACCGTTAACTAATCTAAAAAAATTTCATTTCTATGCGTTTGTTATGACTAACAACTATCCATTTTCACTACCTATGATTCAGATCTACAAAATAAACTTATAATAGTACTTTTTAATTGAGTCTTGTAGCTCTGTCTGTATTCTTTATGGTTCTGCTGATTGTTCCACAAGAAATACCTCTACGTCTACATTGAAAGCAACACAATTCTCCAAAACAATTTAAAAAATTAAAATGCAGTGTTTGTTTCACTTTAAATTTTGGTTCTGATAGGACACATTCCGCGAGATTTTACCCCAGCTAAATGCTTAGACGTTTTTTGTGTAGCTGTTATCTACGAATGTTTCCCAACGGTTTGACACTGCTCCTTGGTTTATTGCGCAAAATTCCAGCTTGCGTTATGACAAGTGCCCAGTTTTTGTGAGGGTCACCAGAAATTATATGACCCCCAGCTCGAGTGGCTTACTCGCTGACATTTAGAGTTAGCCTGGCTGCACAGAGGTCATGACCCCAACGTAACTACTGAATTACGGCAGAAACCGGTGAATCGCTGTCAGAAATACTTCGTGACGAATTTTCCTGCCACTTTATCCTCTGTTAGGGCTACTTTCTACCGAAATAAGAGATAGAGAAATAAATAAGTAAATAAAACTAAATAAGTACTTCGCATAGAAAGTTTTCAGCCCAATTATCTCCCAAAAATGCCTTTCTGGAACGCTTCCGACAAGATTGGGATGTGTGTGGATCTTTGAGGATCCAAGGATAACTAGTTTTGACCCAAGGAGGAATTGCATATTCTCAACTACTGCTCGATATTTTCTAAATAATTTTTGGGTTGGCGGAACCCTTATGGCCTAGGTAGAGGTTATTCTTCTTTTTCTTTCGATTTTTGTCTTCTATGAACTACAGGAAACAACTGATTTACTGGTTCGCCTTTTCATCTCCTCCCATAATTTTTTAATTCTTTCATTGAGGTTCGCCCTTCTTTCTTCACGTGGTCTTGACATTTGTTCGTTATTCCTGGAATTACTTGAATTTATTAATTTTAATTTGTTAAATCTTTGATTGTCTATTTCATCTGTATGGATCGCAACTTTTCCCATATCTTTTCTCGTCTTCTCAACATACTTTGCTGTCGCCTTTATTGATGTAGTTGAAAAGTCTTATAAAGTGTCAAGAGGTTATTATTTACACTGGAAATTTATATTGTTTATAGCACAGGTTCCCTACGTTTTTCGGTCTACACCCACTTTTCGAACAAAAAATTGTTCACCACTCCCTTTCCAAAAAAATAACACACTGACTCCCCTTCTTGTAGTAAATAATGAGACACACAGTGCTCCAACTTTTTTGGCTCTTATCTCACTTTTTAAAACAATGATTTGATCACATCCCTCTTAGGTGTAAAATATATGTAGAAAAAAACAAGGACAAATTTCTAAAATTGTCTCATTAAAAGATATAAATACTGTTGTTGTATTAATCGTATTTTTTTTTTAACAAATACACAATACGGAAACATATCATTGATTAGATAGCTGAGGCTGGTGTGATGACACTAATTTTTCGATATTTTATGCTTCATTTGTCATCACCAATCTTAAACAACTGCGTTTTACTATTGAAAATCTGTTTCTTGTCCTAGATAACAAATTTCTCGAAACATGCAATAATGGGAATGTAATAAAAAAAACTATTTTGAAGCAGCCCTTGAAGCCATTAATAAAACTGGTGGTCTTTAAGGCCCCAAAATTTTCCTCGAAGCACAAACTGCCCCTTTGAAGTGTTCAACTCCCCCGGTGAGTGCTAACCCCACTGGTTTATAGAGCAGAAATGACGAGAGTTCAGCGATATTTCACATTTTGCTGTTAGGAGGTATCATCATTGCGATTTGCGATGAAGGTCGGACGTCTTCACGTCACTGAAGCATATTGCTACTAGTTTACCACTGTATCATATACGCATAGCGCATTTGAACTAACCGACATGCAATGGCGCAGCGCATTACGATTCGAAAAACATTAGACACGCCGTACCTACTTTTAGACTCAAATTGGCTTGCAGATGTTACCCGGGATTTTCCAAGGCAGCGGCCGTTCGTATTGTTTTGATGATATGAAATAAATCTGTTTTTATTAAGAGGATCCTCATGTGACCACACCGCTCGTTGATAAAAAAATTCTAATTTTGTTCTGTCGAGTGAATTTCAGTGCAATTTTAATTTTGCCTCGATGAAGTGTTTATTTCTAGTTCAAAGTGTGGTGTGAAGTGGCGCTGTAAAATTAACTCTTTTTTTTTTTTTTTTTTTTTTTTTTTTTTTTTTTTTTTTTTTTTTTTACAGTTTAACGTCCCTTTTTAACAACGTGGTCTTTAGAGACGGGAAAGGATGGGGGCAAGGAATGGGAAGGAATTCGGCCATGGCCTTTTGAAGGAAGCATCCCGGCATTCACCTGGAGTGATTTGGGGAAACCATGAAAACCCAAATCTGGATGCCCGGACGGGGATTCGAACCGCCGTCCTCCCGAATGCGAGGCCAGAACGCTATCCGTTACACCACCACGCTCGGTGTAAAATTAACTTTACGAGGCTTATCGCAAATGTTTTTTCCGAGTTTTTATTGCACAGGTGAGATATTGTAGAAATCTTTTAAGCAGATCAAACAATCTTTCTCTGCTAATGTTGACAGAAATGTGAAAGAACTACAGCAAAGCAAAATAAACGAAAATTATTCTTCTTAGTTTGTTTCTGCGACAGTTATAGTTTGTTCTATTTTATGAATAAATGAACAAAGATGAATGAGATAAGGAGAATGTTGGCAGTAACACCTCAAGAAGAGAAGGATCCCTGGCTGTACCTGAGAAAAAAGTTTTTTCCGAATAACAATTCATCTGCAGGAGTGGCTAGTGTCAACATTTCATTCAAAATATTTATAATTTTAGAAAAGTACATAACAAAAATATCACTTGTGTTCATTGCATACGCAATAATTTTAATGATAGTCTTTTAAA
Source organism: Vandiemenella viatica (assembly GCA_031002005.1). Classification (NCBI taxonomy): domain Eukaryota; kingdom Metazoa; phylum Arthropoda; class Insecta; order Orthoptera; family Morabidae; genus Vandiemenella; species Vandiemenella viatica. The sequence continues at coordinate 135,654,969 of JARYHS010009186.1, forward strand.
AGAAAACAACAAAAAATGTCTTCAGAGGAATTAATAAAGATAAAAAGCTACATAGCACACAGGCGATGGGAAGGGTGTAGAGGCAGAAGCTACGTCAGGTTACAAGGGGGAGAGGGGTTCAATGAGGCCAAAATGGGGCCACGTAGTTTACGAACGCTCCCTAAGCAGAGGCACTCGAATCGGTCTTCTGCTGTCATATCCCATCAACGCCAAGTTTCGCTTATCCACTGTCCGCACGGACACGTCTGTCCTACGTCCCACACAGAAAGTTGCTGTTCTTTGACGCGTTGTTGCCTGTATGTCAACAGACAACCTCAACACAAACTCGCTGGCCTCTATCATCAAGTACAGTAGACATTGTCCATAATGGAAGGCACCAAGGGCGGATCCAGGGGAGGGTGGCTCAATCCCCCCCAAAAAGTATCTAGGTCCACCCCCGACATTAAAATTTCCGAGCACCGAGGAGACTATAAAGACTACTACCCTGGAAGGCACTGCCGGAAATGACATATTTACTGTACACTCTAGACACTGCGGATCGAGGAATGTTTGATTCATGAACAATTTCAGAAATGGAATGACCCATGTGTCTAGTGCCAGCTGCCATTCCGTATTTAGTGTCTGATAATTCATACCGCGCGGCTATAATCATTACAGAAAACATTTCGCACGATTCACGAGAGTACAAATGAAAGCCTCGATATTGCACAACACATTTATACGTTTCTTTTGCGGTGCTATCGCCGTCTGGTTATTTACATCTTCCTGTTATAGGAACTTTTACACATTAGTGTATTTCCCAATTTGTTCAGTCACCTTAGTCTTCGGGGGGGGGGGGAGGGGGGAGGAATTAAACTTACGAGTAGTAGTACTTTGTTTATTTATCCTAAACATTTATCACTGATCGTTGGCAATTATTTGGTTGAAAACCCAAACACCTTCTTTTATGTCATCACTGTTTAGACATTCTTATAAAGATTCAAGGAACGTATGTTTGTTTATTCGATAAGAAATATTTTACGGGCACCGCAAATCAACATATCACAGAGATTCAGAATTAACTTGCACGAGTTTAGAATTCCACGCACTTCTAGCCACGTGCGCAGCCACAGAAATAGCAACAATCTCACTTTCAGATGTGCGTCACATCTAAACAAACGGCTGGAAGTAAATCAGGATTATTTTGACGTGCTCCAGCGGTTATCTCGCATATAAATTTAGAACTACAGTCCCAGCAGGCTGCAGTTGGCAACAATAAAGTTCTTGCTTTTTCATAAAGAGCTGCCTCGTGATTCATGTGTTTACGGGATGTGGATGCAAAAATGCAGTGCTCTTTTGATACTTACAAATCAACACAAACACAAAGAGAGAGAGTGAGAGAGATGTGGATGCAGGAAAAGCATGGGAAAGCTGGAGGAAAGAGGGAGAGGAGAGAGGGGAAGGAGAGGCGTGAAGGAAAGAGGTGGTGTGGTGTGGTGAAGGGAAATGGTTTGTAATGTCGCTTAAGCAATTAAATTTATACAGATTCGGTAAAAATGATATATGCAAGCAAATCTCAAAATCTACAGGTAAATAGAAAAAGTATTTTAGTAGCAGGAAACCGGTTAATACTTAATGATAAATGGTAAATCAAAAGTCCATCAGTGGATAGTAAGAATGGAAATTCAGTTACTCCTACAACCAGTTAAAAACAAATTTTTGTTGTGTGGTTTAGTAGGATAAACATGACTTTTATTTGTTGCTTGGCTACAAGGTTTAAAACATTTGAGATGATATAAAAATATTTACCAGTATAATTTTTTCCGTCTGTCGCCTATCAACTTATTGCACTCAAGTGCCGCTATTCTTAACTCTTGGAGAAATAGCCTACCACAGTTCAATTATCGCAATCGGAGAACAGGCAGTAGTAATAACTGTTACTTGTATGTGGTTTTCAGATATGATACAGGTTAATGGTCGGTTTATTCGTAATATTTTTTCTGAGTAGTGAATACTCTTAAGCAGAACAGAATATAGACAAACGTTTGGCAGCCAATTTGAGATGTTCGCTTCAGTGAAGTTAACCCCACCAAAAAATAAAAGATAACGGACTGTCACTATTAATTTTGACCACCGCAATTATTTGACTCTTTCCAAGTGTTTGTATCAAGAACGAAGGTCGAAATGAGAAAAATCGTTATATAGAGCGAATTCTATTTACTAAAGAAGACGTGCAGCTTAGCAGTCTGTGTCAATATTTGATTTCGTTTTTCACTTAAAATAATTGTAAGTTTGAGTTGAAGAATACATTAAATCTCATTTCCGACGACGTCATGAAAGAATTTTGTTTTTGTCAGATCGGACATTTCGGTGCTGAAAACCTAGGAAAACAAATGAAAATACGTTAGTCTTTTTCCAGAAGGAAATTTTGTTTATCAATGAAACAACCAGATCGTTCAACTATACTTAAAAAAAAAAATAATAATAATAATAAAAAAAATTGGAAGGCCTGCATTCGATTTTGTGTACTACTATGGGATACTGGTAAAACTGATGAAGGGTTTCTTACAAATGGTGTAAACTACATCCAAGCGACTTTATAGTGATTTAAACATCTTTTATTTAGCATATTCAAAGGACTACTACAAGTTCTTTCTTTCTTTTTTAATTTAATTTAATTAAATTGCAAGGGAGCACACGCTCCGGTGGCAATTTACCTACACACTCATCTTCCCCCTTTCCTGCACCCACCTACAATTGCCCTCTACAAATATTAACTTTAAATTCTTTCAACATATTTGGTAAATTATTAATCATTTCCCTCGGCAACTTATTCCAATCCCTGACACCCTTACCTAAAAAAGAGAATCTTCCCACACCCTTGTGCCTGAAATCAAGTGCCAGCTTGTGGTCATGGTCATCTTTACCTTCCATGCACTACTTTTCATACCTACACCAATATCTTTCCATACCTCATCACCAGCATACACCTTCTACACTCCCATGACTCTCTTCACCCTCCTCCCTTTGTTGTGCTTTAACGACATTGAGGTAATGGAAGTCGGAAAGAATTCGGAGTAAGGAAAGGGGAAGATTTCAGCTCTGACCTTTAGAAGGAACCATCACGTTATTTGCCTGATACGATTTCGGTAAATCTGGGAAAACCAAAATCTGGATGGCCAGACGGGGATTCGAAACCGCATCCTCCCGAAAGACAGGCTCAGCAACCGGTCTCCTTCCAGATAAACCACTGTTTCCTCATAGCACTGATCAAGGCTCAGACTGATCTCTCGATCTAAACTGGTGCCCCGACCCCCCAAGGGAGAGATGACCTGTTTACCGCCATTTCTACCCACGCCGATTAACAGATTAAGGAAGAAAGAGAGAGCAGACACCTCACTGCTGAGCAGGATTTGGCGGAGCTGGACGGGTGATGCGTTCCTGCGGGGTAATGAGAGGAAGGGTCCCGCTTAGAGACAGGTGTCCACTCCCACCTCATCACGCGCACCCAGTGCCTGCAGGACCCACCTGGTCAGTCTACGTACACCAGCGTCTAACGACAAACTCTGTCACCAAAGTTCTAATAAATCAAATGAGGGATTCGCAGATTTCCTTCAACGCCAATCAAACACTAGGGTCGTATAGAAATTTGAAGTCCAATTATAGAGGAACGTAAGTCAAATATTTCCGCAGTGCCCTTGAAAAACCATATCCTGAAGGAGGTTGAGAGATCGTGGCATGGATTATCGATTTCATGTGCTGTTTTCTGTCTGTTGCTGGTGAAGGACTGAAATGCTAAGGTAGCGTTACTGTTTTCTCTGCAGTTCTGCTTTATTAAAAATATTAACCAATGCAATTATTGTTAGTAAAACTTATGGGCCGTGAAATTGATGACTGCTCAGCTTTTACTGTGTCACTATTTCAGTTCCTGATACGTAGAACAATGTATTAACATTAGTAGGTTTATCATAAATGATTCAAGCGGTTTTACAAATTTACAACAGTTATATTATTTAACATACTGTCACAAAACTTTACAGGCATATAGAACAACAAAAATTTTCGACGTATTACTAGTGCTATGTATGTGATCCCTTACTGATTCTGCAGATATCTCGCCACACTTAGCTCAGAATTTTCTAGGTATGTTGGTAGAGGATGCTGAAGCACTGAATTTTTCACATAATTCCACCAAAAAAAAAAAAAAAATCAAATTACTGGCATCAACAATGCTTTTGAACAGATTAAAAGGGCCTTGCTGCACCAAGCATCGCAAAAAACTGATTATCAACTTGATATCTGAAGAATCAGTGTCGAAAAAGTTAGTGAGCTTTTATTCGATATAACTGTAAAGTTTTGTTACAATATGTTAAACAAAATAGCTACAGTAAATTTTTGAAATAGCTTCATCCTTTATATTAACCCTGTATAACACTGTTCGTTCGTGAAACAGCCTAATTTATATTTACTGCGAAGTAGATATCGCAATTTCTTTACTTCTAAGGGATAGACTCAACGTTTCATACATTTTATAATGAACTGGGTTCTTTAAGAACACTGGACGAAATATATGTGCTCTGAAATTTTTAACTACAATTGTTAGTGAACTGAACAACTGGAGCTAACTGTCTAATAAATTTAGTTTCATTGCAGCGGGGGGATAAGTTTGCACAGAAGACGAATACGTATTTCAAACTGTGGACTGGAACAAAAATTAAAATGGAAGTACAATTTCGTTGTTAGGTAGAAGATATGAGGTGCATAAATGATACCACCTGCCTCTAATATTGCAGACTGAAGAGTGTGTGATTCAATGAGTTAATCATGTTTCATTGGGCTTACAATTCAAGGAATTACAATTGGAAAATTTAAGAATGTATGACGAAAGAAGAGGGGTTAGAAGAATTAACCCTTTAAATAAATTTTGTTGTCCTGTTTAAAATTTTAGGCAATAGTCGACAAAAGCCGTTGTTATTTTTTGAATACTCATTTAATTTTCAAGATTTTATTTAAAGTATTCACATTTGACATGCAAGTTCACAAACTGTATACGTATTTTTTATTTTAACATTATTAGATGATTAGGTTTAGAAATGTTTTTTCTTTCCTTTCTAATGTTATTAAATTTCATTTAAAGTTACACACGATGCAGATGCCTGGTCTAGCGGGTAAATTTGTTCATGGTGAATTTTATTTTTCTAATTTCTTTCCTAATATGTAGCACCTAACCACCTAATTCGGTCTGTCATTAGTGGTTCTCATTCAAAAACATTTTTAAAAATTATGATATCGTATTAATCTCGACATTATAAGAAACAAGTAAGCAAAACCTTTACAAATTTAGCTCCAAAGTACTCAACTATATATCTAATTACCAGGCTCAAACTGACAATCGATGTCACTGAACAGCCGTTATCGGAGCCATCTTTGACATGACATCACTGGAAGTACGAAAGATCGGGAGAGTTAATGGAAATCATGCGGGCACTTGCCTTCCTTGACTTCTCGTTTCAGATATGTGGTTCTCGAGCTATAGCAATTTTTTAGAAACAATATTTCACTACACTACGTTTGGCGACAGTACACCCGTCTAGCGAATATCAAGACGTTCATCGTACTCACGTCAAAATTCACCTTGGCTCTTAAAACCACTTTGACATCAGTTTGATTGACATCGAATAAAGCACAAATATTGGGTGTTAACAGGTAATTTAAGTTTTCATACTCGTCCTCAAGATATAAAAAGTAATTATGCAGATGACAGGCTACTGTATGAAATGCTGGTTGGTCTGTGAGTTGAAGAGGCTAGGGACCGTTGGCCGCTGGTTACACAGCGAGGTGCTAATGTAAGTTAACTGCAAAGTGTTTCACAAGTGGTCCAATAGCTCCAGCCAGCTTGTGCGCCACTTTGTCAATACATCCGCTTCGTGCCAGATGTGTCGCTGGGTAAGGTCGTTAGCCTTCAGGAAGAAGCGGGCAGTGGGTCTGGAAGAACTAACACAGTATTTGTCGATAATTCTTCAAGTGGCATAAGTGTTAAGGGAGAAAAAAATCAGTATGCTGCAATTTACTGATGACATTGTCTTGTTAGCACAACAGGCCGAGGATATTGAGAAGTTATTGAATATCATGAACAAAATACTGAAGGAAGATTTTAGACTGAATATACATCAAATCAAGAAAAAAGTGATGAAATGTAGCAGAAATGATACCAATCACAGTAGATTAAATATAAAACTAGGATCGGATGCATTGGGGGAAGTAAGTGAATTCTGCTAATTGGGAAACAAAATTACAACTGATGGCCGAAGCAGGAATGATGATGAAAGCAGAATAACACTAGCAAAAAGAGCCTTCGTGAAAAAGAGAAATCTTATAGTTTCAAACATTGATCTAGGAATTAGAAAGAACTTTTTAAAGCTCTATGTGTGGAGCACAGCACTTTATGGTAGCGAAACATGGACTGTAGGAATACCAGAAAGAAGGAAAATTGAAGCATTTGAAATGTGGTGCTACAGAAGAGTGCTGAAAATTAAGTGGACTGACAAAGTAAGAAATGAACGAGTTTTGGAAATGATGGGTGAGAAAAGAAGTTTGTGAAAGAAGCTTACAGAAAGAAGAGACAGGCTGGTAGGTCATATTTTGAGTCATGCTGGATTGGTTAATTTGTTAGTGGAGGGAACAGTCGAAGTTAAGAACTGTAGATGAAGACAGAGATTAGAGTATATGAAGCAGATGGTTGAGGACGTGGGTTGTAAGGAGTATGTAGAAATGATAGGAATGGATGGAGGATTGCATCAAACAAGTCGAAAGACTGATAACAGAAAAAAAGGTCATAAAATTGTCGCATGCGGTAATAATCAGCAAACCAAGAGTTCACTTGCTCTATGGCACAACTGTTAGGACTAAAGTCCAAAGACTTCGTTACCATTTAAACTGTAATGTTAGTTTGTATCTTAAATTGTAAGAAAGACGATAGTGAAAACAGCAAAGTTGAAAAAGAAATCAGATTGAACCGGTACATAGCAACCGTAAACACGCATATGTTCATTTGGCAGCAAATGAGAAAAATTATCAAATGGTGTAAGATATTAGGAAAGCAATACTTGTCGAAGTAGAGCAAAACGATCATTTTTACTAACTGTTCGATTTTTGTGTTCACTTAAATTATTTCTAAGTTTTTTTTTGTACTTTTTTTTTCGCGGCTAGTAGTGACATAGCCGATGACCAACAATTTTTTCATATTTCAACTGTCCCAACGTGATGCAGATCTAAACCGACTTTTTTGCTGAGGTTTTACAGATGAAAGCTATTGACATTGTTGTAGGAAGGGAATCTATGAAATTTTTAGAAGTGGTTACTTTCAAACATCAACTACAGCTACAACAACAGGGAGCAACTAACTGGTGTCTATTTTAAAACTCTTGGAACTCCGCTGTATTTTGTGACCATTGTAATGACTCTACCAACATTGGCACCGTTTCATGGAGTGTATGGCGTATTTTTACCTAAAGGCAATATGCTTTGGCCGGCCCGACTGCTATGTGTAGAGTTCGTCGCCAAGGGATCCAAAACCATTTTGACGGCTTGCCAGACAGTGCGTAATGCAAGCTCACCACGGGAAACCCAGCGAAGATAAGTAGTTTTATTAGACTCTCGTTCCGACATGAAAATGTTATCAGGAACCCACGCAACAGCCGGTTGTCGGAAAATGAATGTTGTAACTGTTTTGGCATGCGTAGCATCGGTAGAGGGAATGTCAGCCAACAGGAGCGTTTTATTACAAAATTCTGCTGTGTTGTTATAAATGTTATTAGGTTGACGTAAGCACGAAGAGAGAACGATTGATGACGTGAGGCCTCAAACCATAGTTTCCAGCGACGTGGGAAAGGTTGAGGAGAAATTTTTTTTTTTATATATCTGTCATTATAAGTGTTATAAACATCGTTTTTTTTTTTGCCTATGACTTACGCCTCCTCGACGTTGTGGTCATTAGAGGCGGAAAGGACTGGGAGCATGGAACAGGAAGGAATTCGGCCATGGCCTTTTGAAGAAAGCATTCCAGAATTCGCTAGGAGTGATTTGGGTAAACCATGGAAAACCCAAATCTGGATGCCCGGATGGGAATTCGAACCCGCGTCCTGCCGAATGCGAGGCCAGAACGTTAGCCGTTAACCCACCACGCTTGGTTCAAAGCTTTAAAATTGCTACCTAGTTGACTGGGTGAACGGTTATCGCAGGACTCTAGAAGTCGAGAGTATGTGATTCGATCCAAATCCTGTCGAATGCCGGGACGGTTCCTTCAAAAGACAATATACGAATTTCTTCCACTTCGTTGCTACCAATCCTTTCTCGTCTTTCATGACCTCGACTAACAATAAATCCTAAATTAGAAAATAAGGTCAAATTTTTGCTATTTGATGTAATACATGCTCGAATGTTTGGATCACCAAACCGTTGAAGTAAAAAATTTGGAGCAACTTACTGTAGGCAGAAAACAAAGTAACGTAAAGCAACTTCGCCACCCAAATAATAGCGGTGTGATGCCGAACAGTTTCTAACGGTACAAACGCTGATCCTCTGATTAATTAATATTGTTCGTTTTGTCTGAGAACGTGACCATACAAGTTCATTACAACATTCAGTACTGATCAACTTCAAATGATTGCAGATTCGGTTTGAACACGGTCGCCACTGGTAATTACACGAAATTAAATACTTAAAGGAGCCACAACTACACAAATTAAACAATCTTCCTTGAACACAGTTTTGCATTTATTATTACGCTAAAGTTCACAAAGAAGATACAGCACACCGTCGTAAACCACCAGATATGTAACTCTAATCGAACTTCGTGGATCTGAAGATTGCGAGGTTCGATTAAGTAGTCAACACGACTTTTTGCGATCGTAACAACCGTCACACATTGACTGCACTCAATTTCACTGTCCTCAGTTCTCACTCATTCCTGTCTAGCACCACCACCGAAGCTGTTGTCACGCTTTCTCAAGTTCCTTTTAGCTAACATACTGTTCACTAGTTCATGACGCAGATAACCACAACCATGCGCGACCACACTCCTTCCCATCCATCTTAACTTTCTGTTAAGATACTTTCTAAGCGGCAAGTATCGATATATCGATTGCTCGTTACAACTTCCTAGTTCAGTATCTGTTTCCGTACTGACAAGGGGAGACCGCCAGTAGAAAAATTCAGATTCAATCCATACTGTGTGCAATAAAAGCTCATGGCCATATTAACATGCGCTTCTTTACCGCTGTCGAGAATATCGGCATTGGAACATTCCATCGCGTTCAAATTCTACTTTCTACGGTAAGTAGGTTTCAAGAAGCGTGTGGTGCAGCGATCAAGTTTTCTGGCTCATAAGCCCATTGTCGCCGGTTCAAATCTCACTGCGGGCAATTTTTAAAATTTAATTATTCGAATATGTATATAGATAATTCCCGGCAATCAGTTTCAACAAGTACGGATATAATAAGTTTTTTAAACGCTTTTTACTGTGGGAAAACTGACGGCGTCTCATTTCGACTTTCCGTTCCCTGGTGCGGGAATGAGCATCTGTCCTTCAACTGTACCGGTCGACTAATGACGTTTGTATTTCATAACTGCCACAGAAAATATTTCTAATTTTGAAATATAAGTTTGTTTAAGATCAACGTAATGAAGTTCGGAAGCGTTGGTTTTTAAAAAAAATTATGATATGCATAAGTGTTTAAACTGATTGCCGGGAATTGTTTGTATACACATTTCAATAAATAAAAATAATTTTACAATTAGCGGCCTCCCCTGTGAGCCCGATGGTTGTGTGATTGCGAGGGGCTCTGGCTCTCAAACGGACGAGGGATCAAATCCCCTTCCAGTCATCCTGAATTTGGTTTTCCAGAAATAGTTCCAGGAGAATGCTCGGTACCTTTGAAAGGTCATGACCGAATCCTTTCCCGTTAATTGTCCCCAGTCCTGTCCCGCCTTTGATGACCTCGATGTCAATGAAGCATAAAGCAAGTTTTCGAGGATCATGAGATGCATTTTTTTTAAAAATATTAGACGCAGAATTCAAATTGTGATTATGTTTGATGTTTACCCGAGTTTTATAGCACAACTTCAGAAAGGCAATTTCGAAACTACTATTGCGTCTTCTGTTTGCATCGACCAATAAGTATTGGTGGTAAAATGTTTCAAAAAGAAAAGTTTCGTCTAACGAATGGGCCACAGAGAGGAATGTACAAACGAATTACACATCTTTCGAATATGTCAGTGAATACATTTATCTTTGCTAGCTTGTAAATACAAGAGGAGATATAAGACCCGAAACTTTCCGCTGAATCAAGGTGGGATGGCAAGCTATTGAGAGGCATTTCATTATTCTCAACACTAAATGAATTTGTGAAAGGAAAAGTTATGACGGGCCAAAGAGCTATGGGAAGGTCAATGCTAGGTTTAACAAGAAAAGAGCTACTAACATTAGGTCAGTTACATGGGTCACATACATCTTGGAGAAGACAGCATTCTTGAAGAGGCTGTGGTCCGGCCATGTTACTCGTAGGAAAGATGGACGTAAACAGTGTTGAAGTGGAGCCAAAGAGATGATCAGAGACTGAGAGGAAGACCACCAGTTCGATGGAACTAGGACTTACGCAGGGCTGGTAGTTAACTGGCAGAGTATCACCCAATATAGTTCGACCTGGAGAATACTGCTCAAGTTCTACCAGAATTCATTACTCTTACACGCCACATCGTTTAACGAATGAACTTGCTGTTGATGATGATGTAAAACTAACCTAGTCCACAGCTCTAAGGTTGGTTGGATCCTCCCGAAGGAGGCATACTAAGCCTTTGTGTTAAAGGGCAGGACGGTCAGTTCCTTTCCTGTGGGACCTACAGTTTAACGTGAAATCCGAACCACGGAACGAGCTGGCGTAACTCATATGATAAAAATTCATGCACCCACCGAGATTTGAACCCGGAACCCGAGCAGGGAACTTAGCACCTTAGCCACAGAACTATCAGATCGCTCTGATGATGATGCAACGCTTATCAGAAGCAGCTCTGAAAGCATAGTGTTACTAGCCTCGGTTACAGAAGCCCGCGGTGAACGAGTGGGCCTGGTTTTTGGTGTGCTGTGGCGTGCCAGGTGCAGCGTTTAGTGCTGAGTAATGCCGGCCAGCTCTCGTACCGGCTCTCCAACAAAGGAACTGGCTGACGCCGGCATTCCGGCCAAGCGCGTATCGACGGACCCCGTCACAACAACCACTACAGGGCAGGTCAACACAACGCACGCTTCATTCACAAGCCTCGGCATCGCAATTAGACGAACTAAGTGGTAGAAGTTAGTATAAATACTAAAAAAAACCTGAATCCACAACCCGAAACTTGGATACTCCTGAAGGAGACATACATAATAAGCCATTGTGTGAAAGGTACTACGCTTTAAAGTGGAATCTGAACCACGGAACGTCCTAGCATAACTCATAGGATCAAACACAACTCTTAGAATTCTCCTTATTTGTTTCGTATCAGCAGCATTACTTTTACAATTGTTAGAAATACAAACAGTATTAACAATAACGGAACAAACCAGAAAGTTAGAAAGAAAAGGATAACAACCAACACCAATGAATTCATGTTACGTATGACCAAAAGTCAGAAACATGGAAGAGCCTCCCAGAAGAGTGAGGTATTCTGTACACTCGGGCATCCACTGGGCAACAGCATGGCACCGAGCGTGGTGGTGTAACGGTTAGCGTTCTGGCCTCGCATTCTGGAGGACGCCGGTTCGAATCCCCGCCCGGGCATCCAGATTTGGGTTTTCCATAGTTTCCCAACTCGCTCCAGGCAAATACCGGGATACTTCCTTCAAAAGGCAATGGCCAAATTCCTTCCCATTCCTTGCCCCCCTTCCTTTCCCGTCTCTAAAGACCTCGCTGTTAAGAGACGTTAAGCAGATAAAAAACAAAACAAAAAAAAACCAAAAAAAAAAACCATCATGTCCGGCTGATCATTCTATCACAAACGCGTTGCGATGAGTAATCATAAATTAATGAGCCCTTTTCAAGACCAATATAAACAATAATATCAATCAACATTTTGGGTCCATCTGCGCAAAAATATACGCCATAAATCTGAAAGTCACGTTCTTAAAATTCCCTGATCTTTCGGGATTTGAACTCGGAACCGAACCACGAACTTTTTAAAGTGAGCGCCTTAGTATTTGCGCAACCAGACTGCTAACTAATCATTAATTTCGTTTTCGTTGTTCTAGTTAGGGTTTTACGGAGCACCGACTTCGGGGTCATTTAACGCCCACATAAATGTTTGATGCTCCCAGGAACAATAAGCTAAACTTGTCAATTTATGAGAATATATTCAATTAGTCTGTATCTCTATTCACCAGTATTTTTTACTTTTGAATATTTTTTCAGCTATGGGAACAAGAAACGAAGTAACACTTAATGACTGACTAACCAAATAGTCTGTTCACTTTCAATTGGCGATTCAAGGTTACTTTGTTCATCCTTTCTCCCCTACTGCATATTGGAGACGGCCTCTGATGGCATTATCACGCAGACGTTCTCTTGTAAATGAAGTCAGTGATCAGCTCAAATATGTAGGTACTTAGGTGAGATGCGGGTCAAGGGGAAGGTGATCTTCAACCGCCAATTCGAAGTAAACAAACTATCATTTCGGGTGTTCAATACAAAAAAAAATGTGAAATGCTTTAACAAGTGAGCTGGTAACAAACTGGTATCTATCTTCAATCGGCAGTATTTTTGATGATATTGTATTCAATGATTGTTCGTTTGAATCAGGGGAGAAGGAATACAGAAACCCACCAACCATTATTTTTCGATGATCCTTAAAGACGGTAAGTTATCTATCGACCAATTCTTCTAAATCATTCTAAAGCCTGTCAAACTTCCGCTTATAGCATCATCATCTGCTGACAATAAATTTGATGTCACGTACAGGTGAGAGAATGAATTCCGCTGGCACTGTTGGCGATTTTGTTAGGAGCCAACTTGGCAGCAGGATCACAAATGGAACCCGAAGCACATTTCTATTCAACCACCCAAACAGATATTTCAACCCAGGACAAGTGTTAAAAAAACGAAATTTCAATACGTTTAAATACAAAATGAGAAAGAATTTCAGTCTTGTAACCCATAAACATCGCGTCACCACAATATCATTCTCTGAAGAGAATTGCGATGCAAATACTGATAATAACATGTTTAATTATAGTGTCCGTACTTTTCAAAACCTTCTCTAGTTTTGTACATTTGCACATTAACCCGAAGGATAGTTTCAACTAAAACATAAATGTGATTAAGTCAGTTTCTACAAAGAATGTGGAAAAAAACAAATGTTTTTGCGTTTGTTCTATATTTATTCAGTTTTAAGTGACTATAAATATTATCTACAGTTTCATTGATTGTGTTCTTATCTTAAGACGATTCCCAAAATTCACACACTAGGACGCCCACGTCATCTTAGCTATCTAAAGCCACACAGGAATTCTATGCTCATTCTTTACATATCTAACAAACGACCCAACCTTCAATAGACTTTGAGTACAATTCACCAGAATATAAATGTATCACACCTTTTTACCGTAGAAGTAAATTCGCCATTGTTATTTCAGTCCCGAAGTAAACTCGTTCGCTCCATATACTTGGTGTTGCTGCTGTTTCAGCGACAGTTGCTGCTTTCATGAGTTAGTGAGCCAATAACATACATAGAATAAACACGGTTGCAAGTGAGATCTTTAAAGTGTGCAGCGTGTTTATTGTTTTTTTTTATTATTAGTAATTTAGATGTTCAGTGCAGCACTAGTTTCATAAAATGCGGTCTCACAACATGCAACACATTAGTCGAAGTGGTTTTTTTTTTTTTCTTTTTTCTTCTTAAATTTGGACCTTCTCTTCCCCTTGGTGATATTTGGTAAGATGTGGTAAACCTCACTCCCCCATTTTAATTTAAATTAACAAATAATTAAATTTATTTGATATGTTCATGTATTTTGCTTAATGCCACTAAATACCTCACCGTTAAAACTGATGTAACCTATGTACTACAATTTATCTGTGAAATAAGAGGAGAAAAATGATATAAAAAGCTGACATGAGATTTTTTAATTGACCTTCTCCCTTTAAATGAGAGTTTGCGTAACAATGTTAAGATTAAATAACTACCAACAAGCCGTGAAAGCCCCAGAATTTATAATAAGGAAAGTGATTACAATTTGTGGAACACAAAAACTTAGTAAAATCGGCACTGTGCATCAGTCTCCAACGGCACCAAAAGCATGATTGTTCTCATCAATTCATTCATCAAACAACACTCTTCCAATACAGTATGTCTCTCTCAACAGAAGGAATAAATTAATATAGAAAAAATCAAATCAAGATCTCTGCACCAATTTTATTTAATCCTGTTCCTCTGTACTGGTCTTCTCTTCTTTGAAGCTGAGATATCAGTGGAATTCCTCTCGTTAGAGAAGGCAAAGCAATGGGGCAGTCAGTCGTGCGTGGCAGTAAGGTGTCGGGAGACACGACTGCCCTAATTGCGACTCTTACGAGGCACGAAGCCTTCAACCTGCACAGCAGAAAACTGGGAGTCCATACGTTCCATACCAGTGTGGAATAGAAATCCCCGACACTGGTGTTTTGGTCAAGCATACTTGTTACTGCTACAAGACAAAATGAACTGGAACACGGATAGAGAAAGTTGAACCATAGTTTACCAAGGCGGGACGGTAGCGGCAACAGAAAAATTAGCATTTTGGAGGACGCGGGTTTGAATCCCCCTCCAGACATCCAGATTCGGGTTTGACACGATTTCCCCAAATCACTCCTGGCGAATGCCGGGATGCTTCCTTCAAAATTCCATGGCCGAATTCCCTCCCGTTCCTTGCCCCCAGTCCTTTCCTTCCTCTAATGACCTCAACGTTGATGAGGCATAAAGCCAAAAGAAAAAACATGTTAAATAATGCGGACTCCCTACATCTAAACCCTAGAATTCACTAAATTGTAGGAGTGTTACCCCTAAAACTAATATCTGTCCTGTGCATTCCAATCCCGAATAGCTCGAGGAAATAAATAATTCGTATAAGCATAAGTATCACTTCTGTCATTGTGACCCAAACAGGTAGGTTGAAGAAATATTTCATCGCACTCATAAATAAAAACGGATGTTCGCATGTTTTGCAATAAATTCAATCGAAACCAACACCGTCTGTTAACCAGACATTCCCAGCCTAATCGATGGGAATGTGCAGCAAGCAGTCACAAATCGAGAGGCTCTTCTGTGTACTTTCTTTATTCTGTCAATTAAAACCTTGCGATACGGATTTCAATCAGCACAGCAGTAATCCAAATGTGAACGCTTGCGATACAATTCTTCGAAATTGCATCATTTAATCGCAGTCTACAGTCAGCTTTATTTACGACCATAGTTATATTCTGGTCCCATTTCATTCTGAATTGAGCAATGAGCACTGTCGCGGTTAAAATATTGTCCCTGTGCTGTCTTTTATCACTGAAATCCTGAAGCGTTCAGCTATGGTAAGTGATGATTTAGCTTTTGTCCTTCCCTGTTATGGAGCCGACATATTTGTGCAAAATACCACTTTTCTAATATTTTTATATTTTAAATGAAAATATAACGCCTTAGCTCTACTGGCAACGCAGATGAATATTCAATACTTTTCTTAACTCTGTATTTCGACGGTGGGTTGAGGAAATATTAATAATTTGTTACTCATTTACTATAAAAGTCAAGGAAGTTGGAATTTGATGCATGTGATCCAGTTTCCTGCTGCTACATCACTTAACACAAAATTTAGAAACAAAAAATTTCTGTTAGCGCAATGGTGCCGCACAGGAATAATAGTAGTACGTGGCTTGTTTCCGTTCTTGGCCAATGATAATTTTAATTCTATTCATTGCCAGAATGAACTTATCTACCACAGATGGGATGAATTCGAATCGTAACGAGTAAACATGAAATCCAACTTTTGAAAATTATTACCATGGTAATATGATGGATGGGTTACCAAGCACAAACACTTTGAAAAGATAGTTAATTAAAACTTATTGTCCTTCCAGTCACACCAAAATTTCGCACGCCTTGCACGTTTTGAGGGTCCAATTCTCTACCCACATTTTTAATTTTCAGTGCCAGCAGTGGGACACTTTGACGTACCGGTAGCTTGAAGATAGTAAGTTTTTATTAATACTGAAGGCCGTGAAATTATTCTTATTCTATTCAATGACTTTTTACTATTTAAAAAATGGAAACATATATCAAAATTGCAGACCAAAAGTATTTAACATCTCTGTAATCTTTGCATAATGTATCCTAATAATTTTTTTCCTACGCAGATTGTTTTTATACGGGATTTGTGAATCATTCCAACCTTCGCTAGCTGGTTGTGTCACCCCGATACAACAAATCTTAGTGGTTTAATGCTGCCCCTCATTACAAGACTCATTATCTACAGTTCCTTCCATAAAACTTTGCTTCTGACAGTATTAATATTTTTACAAACTATTTCTTCATTTTGCATGAGCTAGTTTTACAGCCTACATCTTTTATTCGGTTGATATGCAATCACTGAAGTACGTGTTCCGCAGTGTCGTTTGGAACAAATTTTCGTGTGCCATCTGGCACGACCAAGATGGATCGATCGGATCAGGGCGACCCCACGAGGCGAGCAGATAAGCTGCTCAATCCGAGGAGGAGCTCTGATTGGCGCGGTGGGGTGAGTCCGTTAGCGATAAGATATGTGGGGGTATAGACCCGCATAACCAGCTAGCAGTGCGAAGTGGCATGAGAGTAACACGGAGTGTTGGTTATAGACTAAAAACACGTCTTAGCAAAATGGAATATATCATAAAAAAATGCCCTGTACAGTAGTTACGAAACAGAAATGGCAATGGTCGCGAATAAATCATTCAGTAGCGGAAGATGCTACGTGAATTGCTGAACGAGATTCTGCGAAAGAGATTGCAAAAATGCTTAGTGCGTATTGTTTAATTGTATGGGATTGATACATGGATTTTTATCAAAACAATTTTTTTTTTTTTGGCTTTAAACCTCGTCGCTGTCGAGGTCTTTAGAGGAGCGAGAAAACTGGGGAAAAGTAACACTTAGGAATTCGGCCATTGCCTTTTCAAAGAACAATCCCATTATTAGTCTAAAAACCGTAGAAAATCGTAATCAGTATGACCAGATGGCGATTTGAAACCGCGTCTTCCCGGTTGCTAACCTAGAGTGTTACCACTCAGCTACAAGACTCTGTAGGGGCATGGAATAGAAACGGTAGGTATGTATGCATGGAGAAGAATGGCAAGAATGAAATGGAAGGATAGGTTGAGAAAAGAGGAAGAACTCATATGAACGAAGGAGATTTGTAGCCAAAAGCAGAAACATAAACTGAATTCTGCAGTATGTGAAGAAAACCTTTTCTAAAAGAAGATATAGAAGCATTGTAATGGATAAAGGAAGAAGAATAGAAGATTCTAAATACTTGATAATACAAACGAGAGGCAGGTGAAGATAAAAAAATTAGCGAAAATGAGATATAAATGGAGAAACAGTTTACCGCGGTGAAACTTGAAACCAGGCAAAACAAATAAATTATTAATACTTTATTGTCACATAAAACCATTATTTGGGTTGAGAACAATGAAAAATGTTATTGTATAGCGTTTTATGGCTCCTATTTAGAGTATCAAGGTATACGTATCTTGGCACCACAGTATACAGCCAATGGGATCCATCTGATGAAATAAAGTCACGTATTGATAAAGCCAGGGCTACTTTCAATAAAATGAATAACCGTTTTAAAAGTCGTAATTTATCAATTACCACGAAGATGAGACTCCTGTACTGCTATGTGTTCTCTGTCCTCCTGTATGGCGTTGAAACGTGGACATTAACAGAAACTATCAGTAAAAGGTTAGAAGCTTTTGAAATGTGGCTATATGGAAGAATACCATGGACAGACCACACCACAAATGCTGAAGTGCTCCGCAAAATAAATAAAAACATGGAAATACTGACCACCATAAAAACACGAAAGCTTCAGAACCTTGGCCACATCATGAGGAATAATAGCCGTTATGAACTCCTGCAGTCTGTTCTCCAGAGGAAAATACCAGGAAAGAAGTGCTGGTAGAAGAAGAACTTCTTGGTTAAAAAAAATCTAAGAATATGGACCTCCAAGACAACTACGGAGTTAATCCGAGCATCAGCCAGCAGAGACGAGACAGCCAAGATGGTTGCCGACATCCGGACGAATAGGGACCAGAAGAATTGTTGATAAGACAGAATACATAATTCCACTGCGTCGTCGCTTGAGTTATACAGTGGTAGTACCTGTGATATCCTGTAGTCGCTAAAGCGCGGTGTGTTGTTTGGATATCGACCCAAGAGTAGCTGGTTCGAGAACCGATGCTGGATTGTGTTTACCAGGCAGGAAATTCTCAGCAGCATAATCCATGAGAATCAGCTTATGTATCAAACGTGTGGATTGAAAATAATGTGATGCTTATTGCGTAAGGCAACACTGATGAAATACCGAGCACGTGAAACTTTGATCAGTATGGATTAAATATGGTAAAATCAACAAGTTTAGCTTAAAGCCATACGATACCGTTAGAACCTTGATGAATCGTTGCGAATATCCCAAAGACAAGCAGAGTAAACTTTACTGATTCTCAAACAATCAGATAATATGACAAACGTTTGCTGTCATCCATGCATAAAAGAAGAAAATACGGAAATATGAGATAGAGATACATGAAGGAAGTACTGCGACGGAAAATTGACGTAGACATTCCGTAGTAGACATTTAATCTGACCGAGAGTGGTGGGTGAATAGTTAATGCTCTGGCCTCGCATTCGGGGGGACGTGGGTTCGAATCCCCGTCCGGGCATCCAGATTTGGGTTTTCCATGGTTTCCCCAAATCACTCCAGGCAAATGCCAGGATGCTTCCTACAAAATGTCACGACCGAATGCCTTACCGTTCCCAGCCCCTAATGACCTCGACGTTGACTATGCGTGAAGACATAATAAAAAAAATATTTAATCATGAAATATTAAGTGGTAAAGACGTTGATTCGGATGCAGGTCTATTTAAAAGACTTCGAACATTTTCTTTTAAAAAAATTAGAAAACTTGTAAGTACTTAAGATTTCAGAAAAAAATAACAAAATCTGTTTAAAGTCTTAAAACAGTGCCGTAGAAAATTTGAGGTTACCTTCCACAAATCTACCAAAGATGAATCAATGTAGCAGCCCTTTAGTACGAATTGATAGCACCATATTTCCGGTTACATCACTATAAAATCTCTAGCACCAGAGCTGAATTTTTTTGTATGTCTGTTGTTTGAATTTGTAAAGCTTCGTTCACCGATACCTTCTGAGCTTCTTCCTCAAAATGGTTCTCTGACAGCTTATTGGAATAAGGAAAACTACTGGCTGCAAAAATGGAAAGTTCTCTTCTCACTAGTTTTTTAGTAGTAAAATTAGGATAATAGACATGAATTCACCTAGTCTTCAGCTCAACATCACTGGTTTGGTTTGATGCTTATTCATTTTATACAGTGGAGAGACGATAAATTATTTCCGAATAGTTTCAATGTGCAGTATTCCGCTTTGGCGTGCGTTTTGTTGAGATACAGACACGGCTGAACCTCGTGCGACTTCAGATGAGACGCGTTATTGGCTGTGCCATCTGCGACGCCATGCAAATTGTCCTTGGGACAGCATTGCACAACAGCGTGCCGAGACAACTGGCAAGGTGCTCGCCAACTAGCGTCACCACCATCACCTCACTCTACACTCCCACCTCGTAACCAGTGTCTTTTCCTCTTAAAGGAAAGGAGTAAATTCAGTTTACTGGGCTCAAATGTCATGGTTCTTAGATGACTCAATCATTAGTGCCAGGAAAGGATTGAGGGAAAGAAAATCGTCGGTGGCTTTAATGAAAAATTTGGTTGATAATTGAATACAGCGACCAGTCACAGTTTATGGCATTGCTTTATTTTATTTTACCATTACCGGTTTCAAGCATTCATTGCTCATCATCAGATTGTTTTAACAATACAGATGTGAATTGCAGGCGTGTTTTTGTATCATTAGGTGTCTGCTTATATCCGAGAACAAAGACTTATATGGAACACAGTTGAGGAGGAACATTTTTGTGTAACACTATGCACTATTACCATTATATTGCACAAATACAGTCATGTTTGTTTGTAAATACAGTAGCAAGTGTGCAGCGTGTCTATATTTGTGCAATATAATGGTGATAGTGCATAGTGTTACACAAAAATGTGCCTCCTCAACTGTCTTTGTTCTCGGATATAAGCAGACACCTAATGATACAAAAACACGCCTGCAATTAGCATCTGTATTGTTAAAACCATCTGATGATGAGCAATGTATGCTTGAAACCGGTAATGGTAAAATAAAATAAAGCAACGCCATAAACTGTGTCACTGTATTCAATTATCAACCAAATTTGATATCACAGTCGCTGATTCCACAAGTCCACCATGGACAAAATATTAAAGCTTTAATGAAAGACCGATACCGGCATTCAAATGTAACGATTTCCGGAAACGATGGAAAATCGAATCAGAAAACCGGATCAGAAGGTATGACTAAAATTTTAACAGCTCGTTGTCCAGGATACGTTTTTGCAACTGATTATTCAACACTGAGATTAACTGTCAACAGAGAGAGCTACTTAAATTGCGGAAATATTACTTATCTCTTACTCAATTTTCTGGCGCAGGAAGAACGTTTTTATGAATCTCGGAATACAGGTTATAATGCACAAGGCTGAAGCTTCCCGCCAACTACTTCATCCCTTTCGGCAATGTTGATTGATAATACTCGTTAGAATTTAAACGACCCACCTGATAATTTTGGTGGTGCTGGAAGATGCACAGAATCGAGTATCAACCTATTTCTGCCATAGAGTTATATTTGTTTGATAGATTCAATTCAAACATAATTGGATCCAAGTATGAAACATAGCATAGTCTTCAAAAAGAAAGTTTGGAACCATTCTGTAAACACTTAAAAAGACAGGTATTCCGATTTTTTTTTTTTTTTTTTTTTTTTTGTCAAAACGTGGGTCCATAAACTTTCAAAGATGGCTGTCAACGTGTGCAGAATGAATTACACTTTCCAAGTGACAAAACAGCGAATACAGAATTTCTTTTGTAACGAATAAGTTAGGTACCGAAGAAATGGTACTAGAGAATTGTAATTTAAAACTGAACCTCCTTCATATGATTCAGATATGGAACAAAATGAAATTATCATTTTTCTCTACTTTTAAAATAAATCCAATGGCTACCACAAATACCCACTACTTACGTACCGCTTAATAGAAAATTGAACTGAGAAACAGAAATTTTTCTATGAAGTAGTAGGCCACTTCTTGTAAACGCTCATTATTAAAATAAAATGTCACTTGGGCATTTGTTTCGATCATTTTTATGTTTACTATGATCTTGCACCTCGTAGAAGTCGAGGTAATTAGGGTCGGAAAGGACTGAAGGATAGGGGGAGGGGGGGGAGGGAGGGATAAGGAATAGGAAGGAATTGGGCAATGGCATTGTGAAGGTTTTAAAGGAATCGTGCTTCAACCTTCATTCTGTACATCAAAGAATTATTTTTGCTCTTAAACCGCGACCGTATCTGCATTCGGCTAAATGATTATATAAAATCTATAGTAAAGCTGTACTCTTGATAAAACAGACATCACATGGTGCTAATGTGTCCCGCAGTACGATGGTGTGAATGTACTCAACCACATTTTCCGTCTAACAGTAAGTCGATAGATGCTGGCTGCGAGGTAGTTTTACTTAGAACGAATTTAATCAAACAGTGATAAAAGTAAAAATTAATCAACGAGAACCAGTTTCTTTTACGTAGGAACACGTCAGTCTTGTTTTACTGCGATTGACATTATTTCTAACGGTCTTTGAGAACGTTGGCTGTACTGCTATCGTCGTGTCATAAACATACGGCTTAATTCCACATGAAGATAATGTATAACAGCACTACTGATATGAGCAGCGATAAAGCGACTCCGAGGTCGCAGATAAGTGGGCGTTTCAACAGCTAAGCTGACAACAGACGCCAGCATACAGGCCCGCAAAAGGTAAACGTAAAACATCGAGAATGTAAAAACGATACAAAGTCCAAATAGTTAACACCTGAAACGCTGAAACACTGCATGCCGTTACATAATAGCTCTCCAATTCAGTTTCTCTCCCTTCAACAAAATATTAACAAGATAACGAATTAAAGTTCGCAACTGTAATGTCTCTTTCAGTGACGATCAGAAAGTTATTAATTCTACATGCATTCATATCACGTAAACGAAATAAGCAGTGCACCATACATGTAGGCTATACGTGCATCTGTGGAATCAAAATAATAAAGATATTCAACATATTTTATTCTATCGGCAGTTAGGCTTGTATTCCATATCTGGAAACTAAAGTACGACAACAATACCAAATTCGTTCTGGAGAAGTCTCTACTTTACTTTTTAAAATACTTTCTGGAGAATACCATTCTGATACGTTCTAAGATTACTTAGGGATGTTAGTTCTTAGTTATGATAGCTGAAATATTTCCACTGTGTTACTAATTTAATTCACTGACTATACTATACAGGAGACAACACAATACGTGAGAAGAGAAGGGGCCAATATATTATATCAGAATTTAAACTATCATACTATCATACCTCTCTCTTTCTATTGAAGATTTTTCCATTCATAAGTCAAAAGTTTATGAAAAATGCTGTATAGCTGGCTTATTCCGACAAAATCGCTATCAAACACTTTGGATTTGTGATCTTTAAAATATCACGGTCCGTCAACAAGATTAACGAGGCGATAGCATAACATGAAGACAAACTTACCACCACTTTCACACAAAAGGCCGATAGGATCGTACCAATATAAGGTCTTTAAGCGTTATAAATAACTTGTTTACCATCCAATACTCATTGCAACTTAACTACGAATGTCTTGTATAGACACAATACATTGATTAAAACTTCCCGGAATTTCACACAGCTTTATAACAGAAATTGAATTCTAATGATTCTTCTGATTTATTTCTACAATCAGCAGACTACCATCCGATTGGGTGCTACAAAAAAATCTTTGGTTCTAACTTATAATTAAGCTGACCCACTGAAATTTAAGTTTACACCTCAAATTACGCAGGGCAGTTGACTTTAAGATTCTGATCAAATATGTTGAATGAACTGCTGGAGTATTAATGTGAAGCAAACCGTTTGGGAACTGCATGCTGCATGACTTTCAGAACCTACTAGAAACTGGTATAACCTGTATAAATTTGTATTAATTGCTTCAATATAATGTCATCTTCACGTTTTACTGTCTTGTTTTGCGGAAACGTAGTTACAAATTAAATTAAAAATGCTGAAATTTGAGAGGGACACACAGCTATTAGATGCCGCCAGCGCTGCAAAATCAATGACAGTCTCCTAAAATGTTGGTTTCTAATGTTCTCTTGCCGTTTCAGCTTTTCTTCGTTGTAAAAAAGTCGCACAAAATCAAATAAAGACAATATTTCTCGGAGTTGTAATACAGTGATGCCCGCTATCGTATATCGAAGCAAGCAATCAGAGATAAACAACAAATACGCCATATCCGTTATGGATGCCGCAAAATGGAAATTTACGAATATTCCAGGCAGAATTTCAGCCTAACCTCAATCTCTATGACAAAGCGGAACTGTTTATGTTGATATGATACCTGTACCAATATTTTTTGTCATTCTTGGAGCGCTGTTAAATTTCGCAGTTGCGCAGCCTCTCATATTTCAATTTAATTTGTGGCGACTTTCCCACAAAGAGCGCAAAACGTGATGAGAGGATTATATCAAAGCAACTAATCCAAATTTCAACAGATTAATATCAATTTCTAGTAGGTTCAGAAAGTCGTGCAGTCCCCAAAAATGTATATAAATATACCTTGCGGTATAGCACGGGGCGTTTTTGTTTGGCTGTGTCCGGTAGCGGTAGTTTTGGCTGGCTTGGCCGGGCGGGAGTGATGGGGTCAGGAGCTGCTGTGGACCGCTAGGCAGGACAGGCAGGAATGCCGCCGACAAAACCTCTGCCAGATAGGCTGCACCGCGGCCGCCCACGGCAGGGCAGGTAACACTCGAAAACAAAAACGAAAACCGCGAACGGCCGCCCGCATCGTCGCACACGCTGACCCTGCGGTATTAGCACCTCATAAAACAACAATGCACTGCATTACGCAGCCACGATACATTCTGACCAATCACAATAACTAGAATGGACCCAGGATCAATACAATTAGTTCGTTTTAGATATGAGTTCTTTGTACCCATTTCGTTGACACTAATACGCTTCCCCGTCTCGCCTCTGTCATCAAATCTCTCTTAATTTCTGTCATGGTTTTTACTGTTTTAGCATAATTTCTGTGTAGTCTTCCGCGAATTCAATCTTCTGAATACACTCAAAAAAGTCTTATTTCATTATATTTCGAAATGTAGCTCCAATTATCG
The DNA here is from genome assembly GCA_031002005.1 of Vandiemenella viatica. Classification (NCBI taxonomy): domain Eukaryota; kingdom Metazoa; phylum Arthropoda; class Insecta; order Orthoptera; family Morabidae; genus Vandiemenella; species Vandiemenella viatica. The sequence continues at coordinate 135,679,567 of JARYHS010009186.1, forward strand.
GCTCATTGTTAATGAAAGGAACAGGTGAAATGAAGATGTCTTGGTTTTTCCTATTATGTTGACACGTCTAATATCACAATAGCACGTGTTAGACATATTTAAAACCAGTAGTAATTTCGATAAACTTTTGATACAAAATGTAAGGAATGTAAATATTTTGTTTCCTTATGCAAAATCTCCAGTTTCGTTAGCAGTTGGTATTTCCAATGTAACGGCAAAATAATGGAAGAGATATTTAAAAATTACAAAGTAAGCAACAACACCAGGCAAGGGAAAAGAAAATTTCATGTTAAAACTGGTTTAAAAATTGCAATAACTTAATTTTTCCAGCGGATTTACTATGACTTAGCAAAAACTGCAAATGCAAATTAAATTGACTCACTGCAAAAATATTCTTGTTGTATACAAAATAACTTTGGAATGACGTCAAATTTTGCAGTAAATAAAATCATACTTTCAGAAATTTGCTTAGTATATCCTGTAGACTGCACATTCACGAGTGCTTTTAAGATGCAATGAAAGAGGCTGACCTAAAAATTCTATGTTCATCGTTTCACTGGTTTGAGTGATACCTAATGAATGGGTGATTTTAATTTTGTGTTCTATTCCTGGTATTATATCAGTACGAGAGTAACGGTAGATACAAATTACTGAATACTTAAATAGACAACTTTTTGAAGTATATTGCTTGAAACAGAGAACAGAAAAGGGGGAGGGGCATTGTTGTGCAGAACTTTCACAAGACATCCGGATTGGAATGGTTGTGACTCTTCAAAACACGATGTAATAATACTAAACAATTATCATAACTTCTATAATATATCGTTATAATGAACAGCAGAGAGGATATAAGTTTTTGCTTAAGTTTTTTGCTGTTGTAAAAATTAGTTTCACAAACATAAAGAAAAGTATTTGTAAACAGTCTTTAAACACTATTTCAGTGTCTTTTTTTAAGATGACAATATTTTTTTTATGTACCATTGAATCTTATTCTGGTGTAAAACATTGTTATTATCTAATGCAAGTGTAACCGAAATGTGAACAGAATGATTTGACAAGTTAACTGATGATCAATGGTGCAATGTAAAAGCTAGGTCAAGGATACTCCGAAAGCCGGTCGGCAGAGAGCTCACCTGCGCAGAACGGGTGCTCATGACTCGGAGTGCGTCAGTCGTTCATGGTGACACTTTGCACACGCGTACGACACAATGCGACCTTACGCGGCCCCTTTCGCACCTGCCGCCACCGGCCGCAACACACGCACGACTGAGCGGCCCGCCACAACACGGATCTGAGAGGCGAGCGGCCACTACGCGTCTGCCATCTAGCGGTGGACCTTATAACTACCTGCGCGATCAGCTGGCCGGACTAAGCGCACTGCGCATGCGCGAATGGGAGAACGGTGCGAGCGTGCGCGAGTCGTGTTTATGGCGGGTCGTCTCTTATCGGCTACAATAAAGATAAAAGAAAAAGCCGCCTCGGCTCTCGGCTCTAATTAAAAGTTAAGACGATATTTTCGCTATAAATAATTCTGCAGCGTAAAGGCAAAGCTGTACTTTTGAATTTTTGTGTCGGCAATTTTTTTTGGCTTCCTGCTGCTTTTGTTTCTTTAATAGAGTAAATGTGGTTATAAACTTCTTACTGCAAGTGCTAACGACGATAGGATTCACGGTTTATCAGCACTATTAACTATTCCTCTCTATAAACAAAACAGTGTTAATTAAATTGCATTGTCATTCCGGTTATCTGTGAATTTTCTCTCTCTTCTTAGATTTATATAAGGAGTAGGAAGATAACTTGGATATTCCTCATTTCTACTCGTTTTTTTTTAAGATGTTGCACTGAATCCTAACATTTCCTCTCAAATATTCGGAAACAAAGTTTAATGCAGGTCCTATCTAGTTTCCAATTTTTTAGTTTATTTTAAAAAAAATTCTCACAGTACCGAAATAGGCATTAGTTAGTTGTCATTTATTTATAGTTATCTCCTCCAGAGGAAGATTCGCTTCTTCAGCCCCAAATATTAATGTGTGCTAACGAAATACAAACACTGGAGTTAGGTCCCTGTTGGCAAAAAGAAAGCTGACAAAATGACGCAGAAAGTATTGAGAACAATACATGCCATGCACATCAAAATTAAAATACGAAACAATATTGCATGAAAATTTGGCGAAATCAGTTATATGAATGGGTTAATACTGAATTTTGCTCTTGCAATATGAGAATTAATCCAAACCGTGTTGAAAATAACTGTAGAGAGGTAGAAGAAACTTTGGAATTGGAGGCAATTGTATCGAAACTCTAAAAGTCAATAAACACCTAATAAATTTTTACAGTGTTAGAAGACATTGCAGTAGTTAATGCTATTGACAGCTATTTTTCATTTCACTAACTGTTACATTAAATACCTCATAATCAAATGTTTTTTTTTTTTTAGTCATGATCTTCTTATCGGTTCCTAGTACTATTACTAATTAATTACAGAAATATGGGAAAATAATTTGTTACAGGTCTAAACAAATACCAGTTATGTAGATCGCCAAACATTTTTCTGATTGATAAACGTTTGGTAATCACTATAAAAACTAGATTCTTTGGCAAACAAGTGAATGGACATAAAAAAAAAGGAAATCTGCTATAGTATAATTTGTTAAAAATTTCCAAGTATATTAGGATGAATGCTGATGCATATATGTGAAAATATAGCAAACAAAAATAACTAAGTATTTTCAACACAATAGGTTCGTTGCAGGAGAACATAATGTTTGGCGCCTTACGGTGATGCAACCAAGTGTACATGAAATCACTCTCCTTGTCCACCTTTAGGCGCTCAGCATTTCACAAGAAGAAACAAGATATTTGAGCTTTAAAAACGAGTTAAAACAAGTTTGTATCTTGCATATGAAACAACAATGCTCTTGCTTGCAATTCAAAACGTGGATTAATAAGTAAAATAGTGTCTTATTCATGTGCTACTGAGGAATTCCGATATTTCCTTAGATTTGAGTTCTTTCACATAAAATCTGCCAAAAGGAGTGTATTTCAAAAATTATAACCAACAAAAAGTTATTGAAATATTGCAGAAAATCGACTTTATACTGATGTAGGAAATGACACATACAATTTACAACAGTAACATCATGACATACCATATTAATTTATTCTATGTAATTTGTAATAATAAATGTATAATTTGTCAATTTGCATTTGAATCTCTGTGATCGTAAATCATTTCGGTCAGTAGATCTGCTAAATATTTAGCTTCCCCTCTCGGTACTGAGGCGTAAAATATGTGTATAGTTGTGACATTCATTTAGGCAAACAGAAATAACCCTTGTTATTGTTTTCAAAGTGAAACAGCTAGAGTAACGTCTTATACATGTAATGAACACAGTTTCCGATTTCAAATCTGGTTTCGGAAGTAATTTTCACAGACTCTTACCCCGATTTTCGTCATTGGTTTAGATGCTATGTTTGACTGCTAGATCTCTTCTCCGAGTCAAGTTAATCTACAAAAATATGATACGAGGTACCCAGGATCTTTGATTGGATCATTATGACCAAACAATGTTAAGTTTAAATATCGTGCACACATTACACTGTCTTGCTTAAAGTTTCCGTTAGTTGCATCAATCATGATTAATACTGCCTTATCCCCTAACTCCACTTCAAGCCACGTGGTTCACGATATCGTAATTAAGGGAAATAGAGGATTATGATCATTTCTTTCATTACTGGACACAAACAAACCAACTATTCGCTTGGGAAGTTAGTGCGTTTTTATAAACACCGGCAAAAACGGACCCGGTGCCGACCTATGCAGTATGTTTTTAGCGTTGGCGGAAGTAAGATATGTGCAACATTCAACAAACGTTACATCCGCAGATTACTCTATCTTAGGAGGAAATACAGCAGATATTTAGTAAATAGACAGCACTGTATCCATCTTCTGCTGACATTCAGGTATTGTGAGGGGCATGACCTCACTAATCGTGTAATTTATTATTAAATCATATTTTTGTCAATACAATTAAAATCATATGTAGGAAAATTGGTGTTGATGTTTTTCAAGGTAATAGAAACTCAAACCAGACCGAAGGAAGTGAAGGAAGATCTCTGGTTACCAAAAACGTTTATGAAAAAGATAGATCGAGAAGCTGAAATTAATGAGACGATCCAATCTTGGTGGGATGGATATATAATAATATTATAAATTGGATATTCGAGAAAATAAGGCCGAAGGCAATGAAGAAGGAGCAATATAAGTGAATTGCAATGGTTATGTTTTGAATACAATAATATACTATAAGAGGAAAAGTAATTTTACTCTACTTAAAAGACAATATATTTTCAGCAGTAATGTTAAACCCGGTATTGGGTATAGAGGTAAATAAAAGCATGCATTCCTAACCAGAAACCAGAAATTGGAAAATATAATTATTTTAATAATAAATTAGTGTGGAATTGGATCCTTACAGAATCTGAAATTTCTATACACTTTTTTGATAGTATTTCCTAAGATAAACACCAAGGGCTATTGACGGTCCTGCTGTGATGCACATAAAGTTTTCAGATTCGGTCTTCTGCTGGCATATCCCACAAAGGCGCGTCCATTATTTACTGTGGTAACCAGTTCACTGTTGACATGGTCGCATCTGCTCGTCACATATCTCGATTCAGGAGATGAGCCCAGTCACTGCGTTGCACCATAAGGAAGGCAATACCCCCCTTGATATACTATCGTAAACACTGACACCGTGGTAACGCAGCATACTATATTTCGCAACCACTTATCATATATACTATTTCTAAAAGGTGTTTGTTTTTGTGATGAGCCATCTTTCGCCCTTCATACTTAACCAAAATACATAAATAAAGTTCTTCGCTTTGGTCTCATAAGGAATTTTTGAAGTTCAAACTGTAAATGGCAGAATTATTAACGCTCAAGGTCACGGGTATGCGATAGTTCAGAGTCAAGCTGCTAGGCTGCGCTGGCGTCGATAAGGAGTGATCGCATTACCGCTAGATAACAGCACGCCGTATCACAGAAATATTGATAATTTTTTTTTTATGTTTTCTAGAGTAAGTAACTTTTCGGATATTTTTGTTTCTGTTAGGGAAACATTTCAATATTTCTAATTGTTTCGCAAGATCTTGTGTTTTGTGATGTACCTGTTTCACTTGGCGAATAAACAATTGCTACAAACGAGCCGATTCTGCTTCCATCGCACAAACCAATAACCTCGCTATGTATCGTGAATCATTCGCAAGTTTTTGCACGCGTCGCTTAGTTGGGATAAAAGTATCATTCCGTGTTCAACTCCTGTCAGACAGCCATTATCACATTACTAAAAGTTTCATGGGACACTCACTAATCTAGCGAAAAATCACTGATAACCATCTGCCTGTTAATACGCCTTTGGCGTGATGTATCTACCCATCGCACAAGATTCGAGATATCAGTGTATACTTGTTAACACAGAAGTACCTGATTCGAATTCAATGTGTGTTTTCCATCTCTAACCATCACAGTTTCCACATGTCGATTTTTCTAATTATTGTCAGTTCTGGAAATTTGTTCTCTATCTGTTATAAAGGGAAGCTGCTTATCGTGTTGAGACATTCCTCACATCAAGCTTCCTATTAATTTCAATCATAAGATTCAAGTACATTGGTGTTGGAGAGAGATAAAAATTAATTTATTTTATTGACACTTTGCCTGTTGGTCATTCAGTCGGAGACGTTGAACTTAGTGTTACTTCCTTGTATATACAAATACATACGCACATTGACATAAAAGCTTACCTAATTACCATGTACATAAGTCACTGTTAACGTGACAAATATAGTTCATAGTTATTGGAACATTAAAAGTACAAAAAACGTTACAAAAGAATTAAGTCAGAGGTTTAAAAGCAAAAGTATTATAATCTAGTACTTTTAATAAATCATTTATATTAAAATTTTAACAATAAAATAGTAAAAACCTATTGTTCTGTAAATGGTAACTGTTTACAATATTGGGTAGCATGGGTTCCAGCCAGTTATATTTCTATGTTGTCCCTTGTAACGAAACGCACCATTCTCTGATATATTGAGAGCATATTGAGGCGCAAGGAGATGACTTACATTGACTGGGTAGCTTATATACCATTGTTTGTAAATTTGTATCTTTTTCGTATGTGTTAGCATTGTTTTGATGGATGGAAATTGTTAGGTGAATTGTAATATAGTTAAAAGTAGCACAATTTTTGAAATGTTCCCTAAAAACTGTAATTATTAATATTGTATAAGCCATAATGTTTAAGTCAGATTTCCGGCTACATTTTGTTTTGCTATCATCAGTCTTACGACTAGTTTGATTCAATCCTCCATCCGTTCCTATCTTGTGCTAACCTCTTCATCTCTACATACCCATTACAACACACGTCCTCAATTATTTGCTTCATGAATTCTAATCTCTGTCTTCCTCTACAGTTCTTACCTTCGACTGTTCCCTCCACTAACAAATTAACCAATCTAGCATGTCTCAAAATATGACCTACCTATGTCTCTTCTTCCTGTAAGCTTCTTCCACAAATTTCTTTCCTCATCCATTATTTCCAAAACTCGTTCAATTCCTACTTTGTCTGTCCACTTAATTTTCAGCATTCTTCTGTAGCACCACATTTCAAACGCTTCAATTTTCTTTCTGGTATTCCTACATTAGACTTGTTTAAATTTGTAGGTTTTATGTTTAAATTCCTGCAAATGCTCTATTTTTATTTAAAAATGTTTATTCATGGGAAGTAATTTTGTATATGTTGTAATCGTTTCCGTACGATTTTTATAATTGGGACATTAGTTAGCGCTCGAGAAGGTACGGCCGGCTCTATTAATGTTCTCTTGAAAATTCTGTACTGCCTAATTAATCTCCCGAGCAGGCGACTGAACGATGCTAGCACACGCTATGTCTGTTTATTCGTAATGTGTTTTAGAATCTTTGGAACAAGCTGATGCCTTATTCGTATGTGTGTTTTAGAGGATTTCTGGGGAATAATAAGGCCAAATAAAGCGTGTACCGATAGTGTTGTTATTCCAGCAACTGTCTTACGATTCGGAATTTATAGGTGTTAAGTGTCTTTATTATTATTAATTTAATTGCGATGTAGCTAACTAACACTATGGTGGCAATTCCCCCAGTCATCCATTTACCCATTTTTTTATATACATATATTTTTTTAAATTTTATTTTATATTTGGAGTGTAAAATTCCTCCCCATTTACTATTATGATTTATAAATTTTAATTTTAAATTTCTTAAGCGTTTTTGGAAAATTATTCATCACTTGGTATTTTTTTTAATCCCTGACATCCTTACCAACAAAAGAAAATTTCCCCACTTCCTTAACCAAGAAATCGAGCGCCAGCTTGTGGTCATGGTCACCTTTCCCCTTCCATGCACTATTCCTAATTCTTCGACCAATATCCCTCCAAGCTCCATCAACAACATATGTCCTGTACATTCCCAGCACTCTCTTCACCCTCCTCCTTTCCTCCAACGAGTCTCAATCCAGCTCCCTTATCATATCAGTAACTGACTGGGTCTTGCAATAATTTCCACAAACAAATCCAGCAGCTCTTCTTTGCACACCTTCCAACTCCTGTATTTGATATCCAAAATGTGGGTCCCAAGTTACACTACCATATTCAACCAATGATCTGAGCAAAGTTTTGTAACCCAACTCCCTAACGTCTCTGGTACATCCTCTCATCACCCTCTCAAGTAAATGAAAGATTTTGTAATCTTTTCCTACCACCTGCCCAATGTGCTCTGCCTAACGCGCTCTGCCCAACTGAGTTTGTTATCAAACGTTATAAAGTTATAAATTACCAGGAGATTTACGGACTAAAAATTTAACAGCGATCTTCTATCTATAACAAGTAAGCACAGAGATGTTCCAAACTGTACTTTTTTTTAAGAAAATAAATAAAAATGAAAACGTGCCAGTTGTCGAGGAATGGTGCAGGACGGATTATTTATAACAGCAGCCTCTCAATGCTGTGAATTGTAACAAAAGCTCGACTGGAGGCGTGCTGTGGCGGACCATATCGCGATGAATCACCGATCGAGCGAGTCTCCAGGAAGCGTGAAATTGGCCTTCTGAAGCGGCGTCGTAAATTCGGAAAGCCTCGCCGAAACCCGGACACCGCGCGGCTTGGGGCTGTTATTAATACCTCAGCTGCGCACACAGACATTCGGCACGAAAGCGGCCTGGGAGTTAAGACATCGCACTACTGACTTACAGCGGCGTGATCCCGCCCTGACAGTAACGAGACCTACCCATCCAGCCCCTCTACACATAAATTAGTGGTTCCCGCAGCCAGCAACAACCACCCAGCAAGTACTCAGTTGTCGATGGCACTATCCTGAAACCTTAAATGACGGCAAATGATGATTTTTTTGAAGTCAAAACTTCTAAAGCAGGCTGTAGGTGGGGGTAAATCTATGAATTTGCGTCACCATGTTGCGCGTACGATACGCGCGTTTGACGCGTTTTGGAGCGCACAGCTTTTATCCGATTTTGATTGAACTTTGCATATGTATACTTTAAAACATATAGAAAAATACTGTTTACATTTGATTAATAGACAAATTATCTCGTGGTCCCACCAAACAAAAGCAAGAAAGGATTGACGCCATTTAAAAAATGCCGGAGACTGGAATCCATGAAAAAAAAAAAAAAAAAAAAAAAAACATATTCGCGGCAGCAGCTAGGAGCAAGCACATTTGCAATTCATTTCTGATATCTCGAAAAGTATCAGTGAAGTGTAACCCTTCTTGAGACTGAGAACTGATGTCCCACCACCACTTCTAAGCAGGTTAAGCAGTTTGGGAACGCGTGCCTCAGTTCCAGGTTGGTTAGCGGATTTAGAGCTTTAAGCACCCCCATTACGGCGTCGGCTTTATAAGCCGATTAAAAGAGCTACAAGTTTAATACGTAAACCTCTCCAGGTAGTCGACTAAAGGGGTTTACGTGAATACAGACCACAGAAAGCGAGAAAGTAAGACTTTACGCTCAATGAAGCAAATGAACTTGCTGCCTTCTTATGCCATTTTTATGTTTTTAAAAAGAAATTTGGTGTCTGAGCCAGCGTAATTTAAAGCTGATTAGCATCTGCAGCGCGCATAGTTAAGCCTTTTCGAGCGAATGCTCTGAAACAACTACTACCGTTAAGCGACATTGCACAATTATAGATTGAATTTACAAAAGGACGAGAGTCTACAATAAGCACAAATACAGTTAAGAATTTTTTTCCTAAAAATACTGGGGCACACTACATCAGTTACAAAGATATTTTTTAAAGAAATTAATATTATTTTTCTAATGTAAGAATTGTTATTGGTACGTTGTATGGAAATCGAAGAAACTCTCTCAGAAATTTTTTTATTGCTTTGAAATTGTTTTTAGACTACGAATGTATGGTATTTTAAACCTGTAAGTTGGCTGTGCCTTTACGTTAATTTAATTTTGTTATTATTATTATTACCTTGGTTTATTTTGAATTCCCTGAAGATAAAGCAATTGTTTTTAGAGGTTATATTTGTTTGTCCGTTCTCTGTTCATTTGTTCTGATATCAAGAAAAAACTACAGGACACATTTACACGGGTTTTTTCACATCTTGAAAACTTATACTGTCATAAAATTTTACACCTGTCCCATCACGCTGTCACCCGCTGCTAGAGCAAAAAGTAAAACTTTTTTTTTTTTTTTTTTTTTTTTTTTTTTTTGCTTATGGCTTTACGCCTCGTCGACGTCGTTTTATGTGCGACATAAATGGGGCAACGAACGGGAAGGAAGTTGGTCACAGCCTATCTGAAGGAACCATCTCGGTATTCACCTCGAGTGATTTCGGAAAATCAGGGAAAACCGAAACCTGGATGGCTGGACGGGGATTCGAACCCGCGTACTCCCGAATGCGAGGCCGGAGCGTTACCGCTCACACAATACGCTCGGTTATGCCCATAAAACTTTTTAAGTATATTGTGTATTTATTAATTATCTAAATGTTAGACATTCGTGAAAGATTACGTGTGATTAATATCGCAATATAGTTCTGATGAGCCTGAATTTTCAGCTTATAATTAGTTACGCCAAAACACCTTGTCGACGTGAACGCGGTCTTGCTGAAAACAGGTTAGACACAATCCATTCTTCTATCCGTGGCAGTGCCTTATTAGACGATTATACGCTATATGAATGATCTTTGGAAGAATGAGTAAGTCATTGTGATAAAAGAAAAATTTTCAACCTTCTTAGCGTATATCCTCACAACGAACAGATGAAGATTTATTTAATTATATATGTGTTACGCAAGCGAAGGAAAATGTAAGTTTAATTGATATACGATAGTGTTAAAGTAAGGAATCGATTTTCAGAAAACTTTTAAAACCAGTTTCAATGTCTCATCAAAGAATATGAGGTGGTGAGGAAGAAAATAGAGAAGGTGTGGAGGTTGCGAGATGAGAGCTGTGATCTAGAAAGAGAATAATGCCTAAAATAAATGTCAACTCTTATCTGATTGTTGAGTGTACCACTGTTTACTGTCAATAATATAATGCATGTGAGAATTACTGGAGTTGTAATGATATACGAAACGTTGAGGAAATAATAAGTAAATTGTTTTTCGGTTACGGTGAAAATTAATTGTATATTGTGAGCATATATTCGACGTATCAGAAGCATAATGAGAGATGCAATTCTTTTTTTAATGCCTTTACACCTTGATGATATCGAGGTCATTAGAGGCGGGAAAGGAACTGGAAGGAAATCGGCGATGGCATTTTCAAGGAACTATCCCGGCAGTCACCTGGAGTGGTTTGGGTAAACCATTGAAAACCGAAATCTAGATGGCTTCACGGAGATTCGAACCCGCGTCCTTCCGGACACGAGACCAGAGCGTTACCGCTCACCCACGACGCTCGGTTCACAAAATGTGCTTTGCATGACTGTGGACTAGATGTCGTACTAAGGTGATGTAAAAATCTAACTTTCATTCAGTACGATCTGCAGACGAACGGATTGTGTTTTCCAGTTCTTGAACCTGTTACGAAATAATAACCATTAACAAACATTTGCTTTCATGAACAGGTTTATTCCAGAACGTGTCTTACCAGATAAATACATAAAAAGCTTCCCAGAGTCACTGAGAAAATCTTATCACTTGTGTAACTTGTCTAGTCCATTACGCGAGATGAATAAAAATACCAAATACCTCCAAATAAGTTAAATCTAAAGAGTTTAATGTTCAGATTGGAATTGTCACTGCGGCACAGATACTAGAAATTATATTTCAGAAAAAAAATTTCATCCTCTCCGGTTTGAACACAGTACAACATATTTAAAATTATCTGAGCGAATAGTAACAAGTTACTAAAATCCCTGCAAACTTCTATCTAGTAACTGTTTTGTACCAAACGGTAACACCTGAGCGTAGTCCTAGGGGAGAAATGTTATTGTTGTTTCGGAGACCGTAATGAGCTCTCTGCTTTTGTTTGCTGAAACCACCGTAGCATATGGAATCGAGCGCAAACTCGTGCGCAGAGCACACGTTTAGCTTTAAAGTTCAAACAGAGAAGCGAGTGCTGCTGTTGTTTCAGACGTGTTGACGGAATGTATTACTACGCCAGTGGGGAACCGCGGCGATCAGGGGTACTAACAAACGTCACTGATAATGTGAACACAGAATGCGCCGTGGGAGTTACAACTGAGTGAATGAAGTGTAGCACTGCACTGCTCACAGTCAACACAGGAAATCAGTAACTGCTGGCGGCAAGAGGTAAGTTGAAGATGGGGCATCGCTTAACACGTGTATTGAGAACGACAAAATATCTGTTCACACACCACTTTGTTGCTAAATTCCATACATATTTGGGAAGAATTTGATTTAATGAAGCAAATTTTTCAAAAAAAAAAAAAAAAGTGTACTTTTTTAAGCATGTCGAAACATACTGTGATCTTGTACACAGTACATACTTAAAATCGAAGTTGACAGAGCAATTATTACTTAGGTCTCTGTATATTTAATTTAATCTTAATTGCAATGGAGCGAACGCGTCAGTGGCAATTTCCCTACACACCCATTTTCCCCCTTTCCTGCACCCACCTACAATTGCCCGCTACAAATTTCAAGTTTAATTCTTTCAACGTTTTTGGTAAATTATTCATCATTTCTCTTGGTAACTTATTCCAATCCCTTAACCCCTTACCCAAAAAAGAGAATATTCCTACACACTTGTGCCTGAAATCGAGTGTCAGGTTGTGGTCATGGTCATCTTTTCTCTCCCATGCTTTACTGTTCATTATTACACCAATATCTTTCCATGCCTCATCACCAATATACACCTTGTACACTCCCATGACCCAGTTCACCCCACTCCTGTCTTCCAATTAATCCCATTCCAGCTCTTTTATCATATCTGTTACTGGCTGCATTCTGCGATAATTTCCAGAAACAAATCTAGCAGCCCTTTTTTGCACCCTCTACAACTGCTGCATTTGATACTCATAATGTGGGTCCCGTACTACACTACCATATTCAAGCAACGGTCTGACAAGTGCTTTGTAACCCAATTCCTTTACTTCTCTCGCACATCCCTCACCACTCTCTCCAAAAAGTGCAGAATTTTGAAACCTTCCATACTACCTGTCCAATGTGTCCTGCCCAGTTAAGCTTAAGTATACATACTATTAACAATATAACTGTATATACATGCACAGAATGTGTTCAAGTACGCAGGAATCACAGTAAAATGGTTAAAGTACATTCGCATTGCTTCAACTTTTTTGGAATCCAGAAGGGGATGTCCACGAATAGTATTCAAATGATAATACGCATAAAAAATTAAAATATGATCGTAAAGCACGATTTTTTTAAGGATTTAATTTAACAACCTTCAATGGAATATTAAGTAAAAAATGATACTTTAGTTATATCTTTGTAACAATTATTAAATCAAAAAATATTGACTCGAACAAACTTCAATTAAATTTGCCTAAACTAACCTTGTTCCTTTAATATGGTGTTGATCTGTTTTTTTTTTTCAGTCACAAGTAAACCGAAATTTGGCCTAAAAGATTAGTGGAGGCTTCGGGCGTAAAGTTACCGTAATTAAACATCAACAAAACTGAGCTCAACGCCCGACTAAAGAAACAAAGTATGAAATTTCAGCTGCGAAAACAATTAAAAGTTGTAAAGCGCAAACGGCTTAGCGGTGGCCCGATTAACAAAAATCATTCTGTTCCATATGACAGAAAAAAAACTAAATAATTAATGAGATTTCACCGATAATTTTAAAGCAGCACAGATAGGTAACTTCCATATGTTTCCAGCAGATTTGCACCATTTCCAAAAAGTTTTCGAAGCTTACAGATTGATTCCACAATGCAACACATGTAAACATGCTACCCGAGGTGACCAAATTTTCGTTACTTCCTCTAAAGAAGTAACCACCCCTCCTCACTGAAACCACGTCGTGTAGTTACTTCTTTCGTACGGCAGATGATCTCAAGGTAATTTTCACTTCTATAAATTAGTATTGTATTTCAGAACTTATCGGAGGCTTGCAAACTGCTTCATAGTGATGAGGTAGGCATTTTGTTTTTTAGCAAGTTTTTCCTTGCAGTGCAGCCTCATTTGTTATCTTCAATTATTAATTTCGTCTTTTTCTTGTCTAATGTCACTGATATTTAGTTGTATATTTACTTCCGATAAAAGTTCACGTCTGAAAAAATTACAGATTTGTTCACAAATTAGCAGCTGTAGATATTGATAAAGACTACTGTATTACGCCATAAAAACTAAAGTATTTTTCCAAACAGATCGTATACTTGTGACGAATGTACAAAAAAAAACAAAAAACAAAAAACAAAAAAACTTCTAACTACAGTAGAGCTGCTGTTATCAGTATCTATCTATATTAATTGTTTCCAGACATTATCTTACTACACCCCCTTCCGTCAAAAGTAAAGTTCCCTCACCCCACCCCCACCAAAATTTTATTATTAATAATAAGGGATATGCCTACTTTTCAGTACTAAAAATGGCAAAATATAGTAATTATTAGTTGCTTTTTTTTTTATATTCAGTCAATGTAGACGTTTTCTTATGCTACAGTAAAATATGTACCACATTGCATCATTTTTAAGGTTATGAGCGTCATTTAATACCAAATGCATATAGCTAAAAAAACGAGAGGAAATGAACCGTCAGAACACTACGTTCAACCCATTTTATTGTTTTTGTTTTATGTTTATTTTTGTTGTTGTTTTGTTTTTTGTTTTGTTTTCACGGGCCTACAATATATTTCTATTCGATGTAGATTATTTCACTTTTTTCTAGGGCTCTGTTATAGAAAACACGAAGAAATTAATTTCCAGAACTCTGTGTATAAACAGCTATGTTAGAAGGGATTAGGAGCCAATATGAATGAATCGAACTTGACTGACAACATGAGTCCAGACGGAATTTATTAGTTTTTAATATGTACGAAATCAGTAGAATCAAGTCTTAATTTCATTTACCGGTTACATTACCAGCAGTTGTAATCCGTCGACGGAGCAGCATAAGGATGACCAAGGTCTGAATAGAAGAGGATCAGAAAGTTGATCACCGCAAGAAAAAGGCGACAACGGCTAAAGCAGCATGCAAGCAATAAAGTTCTTTGAACTTTTTTCTTACCTGATAGATGGTAGACAGAGCTTTCTGGACGTCAATTGCTGAAGTTATTCTACCTGTGGAGCTTACCTTGTTCTCGCATGCTTTGTGGCAGACGAACTTGCAAACTGAAACAAAATTTAAAACAAACATCAGGGACTAACAGCATAAAAATGTTTTGCAAGTAATAAAATGAAGCTTTATATGAAATGACAAACATTTACCAGATTGCTGTCTACATTAAGCAATAGCTAAAAATGATTTTTACATTACATCTCAATCACACGATTGAAAAACGAGTATTATTCTTGATTACTTTCTCCATGTGAAGAAAAGTATACATTAGTATAGGTATACTAATACTAAGCCATCTTCTAAATAAAAAAAAACTTGTATATGTTTTTTTTTTTTTTTTTTTTTTTTTTTTTTTTTTTTTTTTTTTTTTTTTTACGAAAAATGTATATAGAGACTATACATTAGTTATTAAACAAAAGCTGGCAACCCGCCAAATTTCAAAATATTTGGAATTTCTTCATTCCATTATATTTAAAAGATTTAAGCAAAAAAACAAATAAAATTCTAATCCTTCAGTTTATTTGCACTACCAACTATAAAAGATTCTTCAATACTTTACTGTAATATGTAGCCTTCCAAACAAAACAAGAAAATTTTACTGATCGTCCTGGAATTTATGGTCTTCACAACAACAAAATGAGAAACTTCAACAAATTTGATTCTGCAACAGATTATTTTAGAAAAAAAGTTATATACTTAATAAAACATAGAATTTCATAAATTACTAAAATTCTTATTATTTAAAAAAAAAAAAATAAGATCCACTATAACCTTTTCAACCGAATTTTTGTCATTACGAATAACGAACTCGATTTAAAAATTACATTTAAGTTTTTTTTTTTAATGGTACGAACTAATTTTTTTAAGTGAATTCAATATAACGCATGGGTTTCTCGGCATCCGACTGACTGGCACTGATGTATTTTCTGGCGCAACAGTCATTTTGTGTTATTCAAAATCTAAAAGTCTCCTCATATTATACAGAACTTACAATCTGATTTCAGGATTATAGTTATCAGAAAGAGCAAAACCGCCAAAATTCTAGATATCTGACATTTACATAACCGCAGACGATGCGAAATTAATGAACATACGCGGTATAAACGCCCTGATTTAGCAACACCACTAGCGACATATCCGCCACGGCCAATATTTCCTAACAGCCTCGGGCGTTCTACGTCACATTATATGCGCTGGCTTTGAAGCCGTTTTGCAATAACGGCTTCTATTGGCGCACAGTTGTTAATAACGCCCAGCATACCAATAAACGAACGTCCAATTCGCATTTGGAATTTCCACCAGCAGTCCATAATACTCCATCTGATTCTGACAACACGAATGGCAATCACGTGCAGCAAAGTTCAATGACAAACCCTCGAGAACACGTTTCCCCGAAAACTGAAATTTTAAATACCTCACTGGAAAAGTGAATGATTAAAGCGACAGGTTCAAACCAGTCATGTAGTGTAGTTCATATTAAATAGGGTTTTAGGCAGTTTTCCGCAGTCATTAAGGCAAATGCTAGGACAGAAAATTTCGGTGAGGAAAACCACATATTTCACAAAAAAGTTTACACGTAACTTGCAAAATACAAGGTTTAAAGACACAAAATCCCCTTTCCCTCCATAATATAATATCTCTTGACATCGGAATAAGCTCTATTTTTATATTTTACTTATGGCTTTACTCCAACCAAATGTCAACCTCTCCTTCACGTGGTGCACCCTGTTTGCACGGGCGAGGCTCTGGTGACTGAAAGATTCCCGGTATAAGGAGTCATCCACTGCTTGCCAACGGCCTCCGAAAGGAGAGCGGAAGAGCGAGGAGCGGTTCAGGGAAACCTCTTGCCCTTGGGGTTGGAAACGGCCCTTAAGGCGGATGAATCAGAAATGATCTACGGCATGGGGATGCAGAAGGCAACGGGAAACCACTGCATTAAAGACACAAAGTGTATCCCGAGGACATGTAATCCTCTCAAATTACATACATCATGATGGCTTCTTTCTGGGTAAAATATTCCGGAGGTAAAATAGTCCCCCAATCGGATCTCCGGGTGGGGACTGCTCAGGGAGGAGTCATCAGAATGGATAGAAACATTCTACGAGTCGGAGCATGGAATGTTAGAAGTCTGAATAGGGCAGGTAGGTTAGAAAACTTAAAAGGGAGATGGAACGACTTAAGTTAGATGTTGTTGGGATTAGTGAGCTTAATGGAAGGACGCACAGGATTTCTGGTATGGGGAACACAGGATAATTAGCACACAAGCTGTCAATGGAGTCACTGGTGTAGCATTTGTAATGAACAAGAAAGTAGGGAAACGGGTGAGTTATTATGAACAGTTTAGTGACAGGATTATTTTGATGAGGTTAGAAACTAAGCCTGTCCAAACCACATTAGTACAAGTGTATATGCCAACGTCACAGGAAGATGATGAAGAAATAGAAAAAATATACGCTGAAATTGAAGAATTAATCCAATATGTGAAGGGGGAGGAAAATCTGATAATCATGGGTGATTGGGAATGCAATAGTGGGAGGAGGAAAAGAGGGCAATACTGTAGGAAGTTTTGATCTAGGAGAAAGAAATGAGGGAGAAAGCAGGTTGCTAGAATTTTGTGAAAGATATAAGCTAATAGTGACAAACACACTGTTTAAGAACCATACAAGAAGAATATACACCAGGAAACGTCCTGGGTATATCATGGTCAAACAGAGATTCAGGAATCAAATTCTAGACTGTAAAGCGTATCCAGGAGCAAACATAGGCTTTGACCATAATTTGATAATAATGAAGTACAGGCTAAAATTTAAGCGAGTAAGGAAGCAGTATAAGCAGAACAGACTGGAAGTGAATAAACCGAAACAATCTAGCACGAGAGAAAAATTTGCAGAATTGGTAGACTTAGGTCTAAGAAGTAACTCTGAAAGGAGCTCAACCGAGGGTGAATGGAATGCATTAAAGACCGAAATAATGAAAGCTGGTAAAGAAACATTAGGCTTTAGGGAACAAGCCAGAAAACCTTGGATCAAAGAAGAAATTTTGGAGCTGATGGATCAGAGGAGAAGGTACAAAAATGCTCAGGATGAAGCAGAAAGAGAGCAGTACAGGCAATTTAGAAACCAAATAAATAGGAAATGCAAAATAGCAAAAGAAAAATGGCTACAAGAAAAGTGTGAAGAAGTAGAAAAGGAAATGGTCGTAGAAAACGTAGATGTTGCATATAGAAAGGTCAAACAGCATTTTGGAGAAATGAAGAAAAGAAGTATAAAAATTAAAGCTGCCGACGGGAAACCTCTTTTAAGCTCAGAAGATAGAGCTAACCGATGGAAGGAATACATTGAGAAACTGTATGTAGGGGATGACTTGAACAATAGTGTAATGGTAAAGGAAGGCGATGTCGACATTGATGACTTAGGAGATCCTGTTTTGAGGACAGAATTTAATAAAGCTCTGAATGACTTGAAAGCAAATAAGGCAATTGGAATTGGTGATATCCCTGCAGAACTTCTTAAATCCCTAGGAGAGGAAGGAATCGAAAGATTATTCAAGCTGATAACAAAAAGTTACGAAACAGAAGGAATTCCAACTGATTTTAATAAAAATATCATCTTCACATTTCCAAAGAAAGCACAAGCCGACAAATGTGAGAATTATCGTACCATTAGTCTAACATCACATGCTTCAAAATTACTGACCAGAATAATATACAGAAGGATGGAAAGGGTAGTAGAAGAGATAATAGGTGAAGATCAGTTTGGGTTTAGGAGAAGTCGCGGTACAAGGGAAGCAATTCTGCCTTTAAGATTAATACTTGAATGGCGGATCAAGAAAAACAAAGTTGTAAAAAATACAGCAACCAGTCAAAATAGCATTAGTGCTCCACCAACCTCACAGCATAAGTTTTACAATAGAGTGCTGAATACAACAAATATTATATTTAACAAAAGTGAATCATGCCTCCTAAACAAAGGACTTAAACACAATATTGCTCCTCCACTTAACAGTAGAAATCTAAAAAACTTAGTTACCAACATAAAAATAGCCAGTGATACAGCCAAACTTACTCCCAGAGAAAGAAACCTATTAGCCTCCAAAGCAAACAACATCATCAACAAAGAGTTAGTAGATAATGATTCATCACACAAGACAGATAATGCATATTGTGACTGGTTGCTGTATTTTTTACAACCCATATTTGACATCACAGTCGCGGAAGTTCCTCCAATCCATCATGGATAAAATATTAAAAACAAAGTTACTTCTGTGGCATTTGTTGATTTAGAAAAGGTTTTGATAATGTTAGGTGGGACAAGATGTTCAAAATTTTAATGACGTCAGGTCTAAAGTACCGAGATAGTAGAATATTTTATAAACTATATAAGAATAAAGTGGCTGTAATAAAAGTAGAGAATAACGAGAGACATGCATCAGTTAAAAAGAATGTGAGACAAGGTTGTAGTCTATCCCCGTCAATATTCAATTGTATGTCGAAGAAGCAATGAAGAAAGTCAAAGAAAAATTTCCATGTGGCATAAGTTTTCAGGGAGAAAAAATCAGTATGCTACGATTTGCTGATGACATTGTCTTGTTAGCAGAGAGGGCTGAGGTTATTGAGAAGTTACTGAATGGCATGAACAAAATACTGAAGGAAGATTTTGGACTGAATATAAATCAAAGCAAGACAAAAGTGATGAAATGTAGCAGAAATGATACCAATACTAGTATATTAAATATAAAAATCTGATCGGTGCAATAGGAGAAGTGAGTTCTGTTACATGGGAAGCAAAATTACAACCAATGGCCGAAGCAAGAATGATGATAAAAGCAGAATAGCACTAGCAAAAGAGCCTTCATGAAAAAGAGAGACCTTTTAGTTTCAAATATTGATCTAGGAATTAGAAAAAACTTTTTAAAGCTCTGTGTGTGGAACACAGCACTTTATGGTAGCGAAACATGGACTTTAGGAATACCGGAAAGAAAAAAATTGAAGCATTTGAAATGAGGTGCTACTGAAGAATGCTGAAAATTAGGTGGAGAGACAAAGTAAGAAATGAACGAATTTTGGAAATGATGGGTGAGAAAAGAAGTTTATGGAAGAAGCTTACAGAAAGAAGAGACAGGCTGGTAGGCCATATTTTGAGACATGTTGGATTGGTTAATTTGTTAGTGGAGGGAACAGTCGAAGGTGAGAACTGTAGAGGAAGACAGAGATTGGAATATATGAAGCAGATAATTTAGGACGTGGGTTGTAAGGGGTATGTAGAGGTGAAGAGGTTTTCACAGGATAGGAAGGGATGGAGGATTGCATCAAACCAGTGAAAAGACTTACGACAGCAAAAAAAAAAAAAAGGCATGGCCTTTTCAAGGAAGCAGCCGGGCATTCACCTGTAGTGATTTTAGGCGGTTTTCATGGTGTTTCCAACAAACGGCCTTGGTCGAATTTCTTCCCGTTCCTTGCCCCCAGTCCTTTCCCGCCTCTAATGACGTCGACGTCGTCTAGGCGTATTGCCATAAACAAAAAAAGCACAAAATTAAACACATCATTACAGCCAGAGCTCTACACTGCTGGTATAGTGTTACTGTGTGATCACACGGACCGAACGAAAGACAACTAACTATCTGCTTCAACTGGAAATGGTGAATATCAAACTATTTGTCACATTTTCACTTGGGAATTTTAAGGGAACAGGTAAGAGACAAATGAAACGACATTTGCCGACGAATATTGTTGGTGTTTATTTGTTGAATTTTGAAAAACATGAAAGTATGCGATGTTGAAAAATCATCGATGTTTTTAAGCGATGCATCGAAAAACATCGATGCATGATTCCGATGTATTACATCGAATGAAAACATCGATGTATTTTCTAAGTGGACACCCCTAATCGGGATGTATGTTTTGAATGTAGCTATCTGACTTTATCGTAATTTGTAGTTTGTTCTGACTGATTTATTTAATGATTGGGGATTTAAGAATCACCATACAGTTTAGTAGCAGCAGCAGTGGCATTCCTTACTGGTAAAACTTAAGTCCCAGGTTGAGGGGAAGTTTTTGCGCTATAGCGCATCTCCTTCCAGTTTATGATATTGGTTGTCATTATCAAAACGGTTCGTCTCTATCTGGATTTGTCGTATTTGGTGCTTTTGTCATTGTTCTTATGTTTTAGTGCATAATTAGTGGTCCAGCAGTTTCTTTGGCCACCTGAGAGAGTTGTCATATACTGGATCCGCACCTAGAGCGTGTTAAGGTTCTTTGGGTGGTTTATTTTACTGCATTAATTAATTAATAAAGTCCACCAAAAACAAGGTTATGTTGATGCTCGTTTATTTTCAATCAAAACAAGTCTGCTACATTCACAAGCATAGTTGTTACAATCCAAAGATGCAATCGAAAACTTAATGAAAACTTGCATGAATGTCTCTGTAACACTGAATCCATACTTAATGCAAACTAAACTCTCTGTCCAGGCGATCTGTTTATATAGAGTCTATCGAATTTACGAGAATTCTTCAAAGGCATCCGCCCGATATTTCTCGTTCATTAACAATCACTCAAACAATCAAACATATTAAAAACAATCGGAATTGATACAAAATTAATTAATAACATTACAAAATGATTAGAAATGGTAATTATAGATACTTAAATACAAAATTATTTACAGAAATCCTTTCAAATGGTGGAAAATTGTCCTGTAGACATCGTAACATACATTAATACAAGTAATTACAAACTTTTAATAAATTCTCTTGCATCATTCGGTTCTTAAACATATCAAATCACTTTCAAGCAAACTTTGGCTCACTACAAATATTTCACACAGTCCAATACTATTCAAAATACAGGTATTAGGGCTGTTACAACCCCTCCCCAGGATTCACTTAATTTTACACAGATAAAATTGATTGAATCCGTCACGAATCTAAGCAGGTTGAATGTACACATAATGCAGACACGAATAGATTACAATCAATCAACCATAATGACTTTTACAATGAACAAATACAATTCTTCATACAACATCTGCACATAGTCCATGACACTGATTTTGTTTACAATAATTGTCTTTTCTCAGATCCAATCATTTTATCATTTACTGTTTTTACACAACAAACGTTCAATGCCATCACCTTAAGTTACAATTTTTTCACTCCAAATTACACACTTGATGTCTGCTTGTTTATGACAACAGTCTATTTACATTTTACAGCTGATAATTTGTCACCAAAATGTAGAAAGTCACAACATCATGAAAATACCAAAAGTCTCTACACAAAACTGTCACAAATTATACATTGAAATGCTTACATCTGCATCTGAGCTTAAGTACTCACACAAACTATTTACATGCATCAATTCAAAAACTTATTTACAAAATTAGGTATTTACATGTAGGGACCCCTCCCCAAACCATGCATTTCAATTAATTCTCATAAGTGGGTTCCAGGATTTCCCTGGAAACCCAGAACCATGTAAGTTACTTTTTCCTAACCTTCCAGTTTTCTTCAACTTTTATATACACATTTAATATTACATTTCTATTTTCACAAAGCTTCATTATATACATACAGAAACACAAACTTCCAATCATCTCAGACAAAAGACTTTGGTACAACCACGCAACAGCTGAGACATACAATGGTTCTGTTTTAGCAAATTGATTGTCACTTAAAAGCAATGCTGTTGACTCAACTGGTAATACAAATTTATTATTCTCACTACTACAGTTTTGTCCATCATTACACCCAACCCCACTCTTCATCATCTGATTACTACTTAAGCTTACCAAATTATCTGAGTCAGTACCTAAAACTGTTTTAACATCTGGCTTACTGACTTCCTCCACAAAATAATTATTTTTCTCAGCAACTACTACTTCACTATTAGCTTCCACATCAAAAAGAGTACAAAAGATAGTGTCATCTAAGTCACATTCTGTACAATTTTCCAAATTAGAAACTGGTTCAGATAAATCGTCACTCCCACCCATTTCTTCATTATCATTATCTACACCAAATACGGAGCCAAATAATGTATCAGCTAGGTAAAAATTAGGACATTTTTCCAACTTATGGATTGGTACATAAGGCTTTTCAACCTCTCTCTTTACAGAAGACAAATACTTTGACTTACAATTCTCCTCCTCATCTGGGTCTCCTATCCACACCACTGTATCACCTTCATCTTCAAGATATTTGAGAAACTCCTCGATTTCAGCACTTCTACAAACTTCATTACCACCTATCCTAGCACACATAGTCCCAACTATACCATTCTGGACCTTACAAGTTTCTGATAGCCACACTGTAGTATGCACTATAAATTCTGCACCCCTTTTTGTAATTAGGCAGTGACCATTTCGAAAATCTTCTACATGAAAATCTGATTCTAGTGATAAGGTACTATGGTGGTCCCCTTCCCACTTTATCTTATTATCAGTCTTTAAATCATCAACATCATTAATTACATCTATCATAACCTTATCCTGCAATTCACTTGCTGCTATCTCTACCTCTTCCAATAAATCTTCTCGGGGATTATTCATAAAAAGGGTATTAACGCTATAGCAGTTGGTACCTGGACCCACCTTCTTGTCCACCACTGCGGGGCCGATAACAGGGGTGGTCTTTAGTTTGTCTGCCCCCCATGCTGCCTTTCCCTTTCAGATTGAGGGTTCTGTTCTCTCACTCCCCCATTATCATTCCTTCTTGCATAATTATTACGATCCCGTCCCCTCGATCTACCATTCCTTGACCCATTACCCCTTCTAGGGGGACTCCTGCTGCCCCTCCTATGGTGTTGATGGTGGTAATGTTGTTCATTGAATGACTCCTGGGCATCCAGGCGTCTTAACAATTCAGAAACTCTATCCACATTTACTACATCCAAAGTGGCAATTAAATTTCTTGTTTGCTGAGGTAGCCTAGCTCCTATCAAATCACTAAATTCCTCCTCGCCATAAGGATGGTCTAAGTACTTACAACGGATCCAACATTTATGAAAAAAATCATGTTGAGTTTCCCGACCAGGTTTATAGGGCCTTCCAGTCATCAACTCCCTCTTTTCTTGAATCTGCCTGCTTGTCGACCAAAAATGTTTCAAAAAGTTTTCTTTAAACAGCTTGTAGTCAGTCACTTCCCTAGCTTGTCTATCACCCCATGCCCTAGCATAAGACTTAAGATGTTTACCCACAAGTGCAATTTTCTTATTGTCGGGTAACAAATTAAAATAGTCTGATTTTTCAAAATTATCTATAAATTCAATAGGGTGAAGCCTCCCACTATCATCATAGAATTCAAATTCTTCTTTTACATCGACACTGAAATTTGGATTACCTGTTAAGGGAATCTGACTTAACTGAACCTGTAACCCAGTAACCCTTTTTTCTAACTGATTTACATTACTTTCTAATCCACGCGCTAACTGTTCCTGTTGATTTACCAATGCATTAACATTTTTCCCTATACCGAACACTTCCTGTCTTAACTCATTAGCTTTAACATCATTAGCTTGGAATAAAGCAACATATTCCTCCCTCATCTTATCACAATTTTCACTGACTTCTTTATAAATTAAATTTTCACATTCAGCCTTATTCTGTTCACAAAATTTTGTAACCTTTTCAAATTTCTCTTTACATTCTGTTACTACCTTCCCCAATTTAGAATCTAAATTGTTAATATCTTCCTTGAATTGAGAGCCAAAACCCTGAAATTGCTCTGCGATTTTAACATCAAAACATTTAGTCAAATCAGAGAATGTTTTATCATTGCTTTGTTGCAGTTGAGAAAACTTGTCATTGATTTCAGCAAATTTTCTGTCATTATCATTCCTTAACTCACTTCTAAATTCAAAAAATTGAGAATTGATCTCAGAAAATTTACCATCAAGATTTAACTCATTTTTAAATTCAGAAAATTTGTTATCCCATTTGGAAAATTTATTATCAAATTTGTCATCAATTTCGGAAAACTGAGACTTAATTTCAGAAAATTTGTTGTCAAGATTTAACTCATTTTTAAATTCAGAAAATTTGTTATCGAATTTACCATTGATTTCTGCAAACTGAGAATTAATTTCAGAAAATTTGCTATCGAATCTGGCTACAAAAGACTCTAGAATTGCTTGTAGGTTCTGACTATCAGCCATTTTTAGTAATGAGCAAAATCAACATAAAAAACAAAATTAAGGAAAATTAAAATCTTTCCAATCTGCCACACATTAATATGCAAAATAATTCACTTGAATATTCAATGCCGTACTTACAGTTATTCCTCACTTTTGTATCACATTAAATTTCACTTAGAAGCACTTATTTAACCATTAAACACCACACTGACTTCAAACACTTAACCACACTTTTCACAATCCACTGTAGGAAGACGATTTTGAGCCCGAAGGAAATCCACTCGTCGTCGGAAGATTACAGCCGATTCCCGATGAAAATTCTCCGCCTTAGGCCGAAGAAGATCCACTCGGCGTCAAATCCGTGTCGTAGCCGGTCGAAATTTCCTCGCAGGTTATGTTCGCTTATGGCCGATACTCCGTCGCAATTTTCTGCAGATTCTTTTTAGAAGATAAACATCCCACAGATGTTTAAGAACTTCTCGTCATGTCAACGGTCGCCATGTTAAGGTTCTTTGGGTGATTTATTTTACTGCATTAATTAATTAATAAAGTCCACCAAAAACAAGGTTATGTTGATGCTCGTTTATTTTCAATCAAAACAAGTCTGCTACATTCACAAGCATAGTTGTTACAATCCAAAGATGCAATCGAAAACTTAATGAAAACTTGCATGAATGTCTCTGTAACACTGAATCCATACTTAATGCAAACTAAACTCTCTGTCCAGGCGATCTGTTTATATAGAGTCTATCGAATTTACGAGAATTCTTCAAAGGCATCCGCCCGATATTTCTCGTTCATTAACAATCACTCAAACAATCAAACATATTAAAAACAATCGGAATTGATACAAAATTAATTAATAACATTACAAAATGATTAGAAATGGTAATTATAGATACTTAAATACAAAATTATTTACAGAAATCCTTTCAAATGGTGGAAAATTGTCCTGTACTGTAGACATCGTAACATACATTAATACAAGTAATTACAAACTTTTAATAAATTCTCTTGCATCATTCGGTTCTTAAACATATCAAATCACTTTCAAGCAAACTTTGGCTCACTACAAATATTTCACACAGTCCAATACTATTCAAAATACAGGTATTAGGGCTGTTACAAGCGGTTATCAGCGGATTAGTAGATTTTTTATTATTGGCGTAAAATTGTCTTGCCAGCTGTTCAAACCCCTTGCGAAGCTTGGGTAGGCCACTTATTTGGTGCAGGACATGTGTCCTCGTCTCACGCGGTAGATGATATGCCTATCTTATGGCCCTGTTTTGTACAACATGCAGTTGCTGTAGGTTGGAGGCAGCAGTGTTCCCCCAGACAACTGCTGCGTACTCCAGTATTGGCCTTACTAGCGCAACATAGAGGCGGATTCCCAGCTGCGGCCTCAGTGCTGAAGAGTGGTTGAGAATCGGGTATAGAATTCTCATTCTCCCAGATGCCTTTTCGTCATTCTGTTGTCCATTTTCACACCCAGATAGGTGGCAGTACCTGTCCAGTTGATATCTTCGCCGAAGAGGGTTAGAGGAGTCAGGTTTTGTGGAACCTTCTTCCTTCTTCCTTCGTTGCCCATTCCTGAATATTGTCGCACGCTTGTTGTAGTCGACGTCGCAGATTGTTTATGTTCAGGCTTCTGCCATACATGGACGTGTCATCGGCATTCAGGGCATTTTTAACACGTGCTGTAGTAGATGTATGAGCAGTGTAGAGGCTGTATAGCACCGGACCTAAGACCGAGCCTTGTGGGACGTCTGCAGCGATGTTCTTGATTGAGGAAGTGGCCCCGTCCATGACTAGTCGACAGGTTCGTCCCTCCAGGTAGCTCTTGAGTAGTTTAACATGAGAAAGAGGTACTCCTTGCGTGATAAGTTTATATAAGAGTCATTGGTGCCACACCGGGTCGAAGGCTCGACTGACATCCATCAGGACCACACCGAAGTACTCGCGACGTTCAAAAACGGCAAAGGCTTCTTCAGCAAGACGAAGGAGCTGCTGAGGGGTGGAATGCCCTTGTCGGAAGCCGAACTGTTCATCCGGCAGCAGCCTCTCGTTGTCTATGATTCTGCGCAGTCTCTTCAGGTATATCCTTTCAAACACTTTGGAGAGTGTAGGCAGCAGGCTGATCTGTCGGTAAGACTTGGGCGACCTCCTGTTCTTGCCCGCTTTGGGAATGGGTATAATGTCGGCATGTTACCACGTTTGCGGGTATTTGCCTGTACAGAGAATTTCATTGAAAGACTCCGTGATGTATAGGATTGCCGTAGGAGGCATTTGTCGGAGAATCCCTCCACCGATCCCGTCGTGTCCGGCGCCTTTCTTGATTTTCAGGTTCGCGAGGGCCGATGTCACCTCCTGCACCGTGATTTCCTCTATGAGGTCTTCCTCCGAAGGAACAGCTGCTAGGAAGCGATTCAGGCGTCGCTCCACGAAGTCTATGTGCTCATCGTCTGTAGGGACGTCGACTGGTTTAAAGTTTTCCCTAAAGGTCTCAGAAAAAGCTTCAGCCCTTTCTTCTGGGACGCAGACATGGTTGTTTCCAACAACCAGAGGTGGGATCTTTAACCTCTGCCGGAGTCGGGCCTTTGTGGCTCGCCATGCAGATCCGTCTTCTGTATTTAAGGTGGAAATGAGATTACACCAGTCAGAAATTTTGTCTTTTTTATGTTCTTGTTTTCCTGGCACCGACACCTTTGGCGTCCTGGCTAGGGCTTTAATAGTTCTTTGTTATTTTCTCCATTTTTCCCTTTAAGGGGAAAATTTCAGCCTCCTGAGAGGTCTTTGTAAAAACCCCTTTGATGTGCTGGTAATTCAAATTGGTGGCTGAATAATTGAGTGGCACTTTGTACCTGTGTCACCGTTTAGGGACTGTTATTCCAATGTTTTGCAGTCTGTCTTCTGATTTGCGTAATGTATCGAGTCTTTGATGGAAGGATTCGGTTAGTCTTTTTACCACTCTGTCTATTGTTTCCATTTGAGACACTTTGTGCATTTCAGTAATTTTAGTTCTTCTATCAGCATTTAGCATTAGGCGTAGGCACCTGTTTTGTAATATTTGTAAATGCGATAGGTTTGTTTTGCACGTTGTTCCCCAAATTTAACATCCATATGTTATTGCTGGTAATATTGATGATTTGTACAGATGGAGTTTTGTTTTTAGATTAATTGAATGACTAATCAGTATAGGAAATAGGTTTTTGATCATACCTAGGACGTTTAGCCGTTTTTTCAGCTATATGTTGACGAAATGTGAGAGTTCTGTCGATAGTAACTTCTAGGTAGTTATGATGGTTCTTCCACGGTATCTGCTTTCCAAATATAGTCAGGTGACGGTTTAGTTCCGGTCTTTTATGTGTAAAATATATTGCTGCGGATTTTTCGGAGTTTATCGTTATTTTATTTCGTTTACTCCATAGCTCTATTTTTTGTAGTTCATTTTGCATTCTGGTGATGTTCTCCATATGCTTTGTTCCCGTGGAATAAATCGTCGTGTCATCAGCAAATTGGTCGACATGAATATTATTTATGGTCAGAATATCATTCACGTATATCTTAAAAAGTGTGAGTGCTAATACTGATTCCTGTGGGAGTCCTGTCCTCATCTGATGAATTAAAGATCGCATACCTTGCATTTCTACGTAGAAAGTCCTTTTTTCCAAAAAGCTATTTATCAAGTGAACGAAAATTTTTACTAACGGAAGATTGGATAATAAACATTTAAATGGTTCTTAGTTGTATTTATATAATAAATTGTCTATACTCCGGCTGCGAGAAAAAACTTACGTACGTTTTGTTAACCACGATTCTATTTGCCCGTTAGAATGAACGGGACTCACGGAAACATTACCGCTCAGATTTTGCTGAGCTTTCGAATATTATACAACCCGTGGTCCCAAAGGTAAAATGAGAAATGTTTCATTTTGATGTGGCGTCGGAAAAATGATAAATTTGAGGTAAAATTTTCCACAAATCAGTATCCCATTTTTTGCTGCATGCGGTTGACACAAAAATTAGGTAGTGGTACGATTTAGTTGCTTATGGCAGTCGAAGATTTTACCCTAATTTCAGCGGACTTGTGACACTACATTAGCTTTATTTTTCTCTGGTGATGTGTTAACACAATGAAGATACCGGCGAAGCTAGTAGTAAATATGCCTACAAGTGTCAGCATCTAAGTATGCCAAAAATATTAGGTTGAAATATCCATGTCATCAAATACTTATTGTGATACTGGACATATTATCAAACCGCTAATAGAATTAAAGTGTTATGTGGATCGTTTGGGCCAACAAGGACAAATTTAAACCTTCGTTTGACTTGAATTTGCTTTGGGTTCTACAGTTTAACGTGGAACCCGAACCACGGAAGCATTCTGGCGTACTTCACATTTGACAGCAAGCTGTTACGGAGGGTAAGGTGGGGTTAAGGGCCATTTGAATATCCCAGCGGAGTTCGAACCGGGGACCTTTGTGATCTCCCGTCAGACACTCTATACTGAGCCACCAGGTCGCTCCTTACGGCTGCTAATAACATTCATTAGACGGGTCTTATTTCAAATTTTTACGTTGACTCGCTAACTTGCGTTAACTTGTCACATAATTTTGTAAGAAAAAATTGATAATCATTAGATCTAAAATCGAGAGATAATAATCAAAACCTAATGAAATCTAGAATTTAGAACTTCGAAACTCTGTTTGAAATTATAAACCATTACAATGTGATTGAAAATACCCTGTTTATGGCAGCAGTGATACAAAAAAAATATCATGTTCTGTTTTGGAATAAACTATAAAGTTGAAACTTCGAAATAGAAATCTTGTACCAATACTTTTACATTAATATACATAAAAATACTCATAGAAAGAGTGAAAATTCTGTCTGTACCATTTTAGTTACAATACAAAGCAAGTCATGAAATTTTTCGATCTTGGAATGAATTTATTCTTTGTCGCAGTATTACTGTTTGCGTGCATTCACTATATTCACGAAGTATTAAGATTTTTTTCTAAGTCCTTCATCTTAAAGTGTGTGCTAACAACACGAAAAACAGTTTCTGTACAAATACGTTTCTTTTGCATCCGTATTATCGTGTCTGCTGTGCCTCATTATGTTCTTCTGCTGTTCCATGTCTTAAGCAACATTATGTTAGAATTTATCCTTTCCTTCTCATGTAGCAAATTAAATATTATTTTTAAGTTTATTCATAAAAATATATTCAGAACTTTTTGTCTCTGCAGGGCTCAGATTCCTGATAAAAGTTTTTGTTTCCTTAAAGTTTTTTTTCTGTTGAACGTAGAAACAAAGTTTGCGGGATTTGTGTCATTTAAGATGGCAAACTGTTCAATAATACGGAGTGAAATATGTTTCGCGATATTATCGTCGCCTTCGTGGGGTTCCTCTCTGCAGGGATATACATGCACTCTAATATGCACGGAAGTGAATATCCAGTTACCGTGTCGTGTTGAGCAGCTTGTCCCCGTCTAAATGTCTCCCTTAGGTAATCGATTTTAACATCTCATTTCCCGCTGCAAATTTCTATTTATACCTCCCACCCGCCAAGACATTTTAGCTTTACTACCGCTATTAACCCACTTCCATTAAACAAGCACTTAATGAGCATCCTGTCTCTTTATATCATTTAGAGACAAAGTTTCATCATTAGCACAAAGCTCTTAGACGTGACGACAGACATAAGGCATACGTCACATAAAACGTCGTAATATAATCTTCAGTTTATATTTTCAAGAATTTTCTGAATGCATAATGAAACTATGCATCCACGTAATACGTGGATATTTGGGGAATTCCACAACAACCGTGACACCTCAATTTCACGATAGATTCTAATTTATCTCGACAAGATCAAACGAAGGTCAGGAATTTTTTCCCCTACCTCTCTTAGTTCTAGAGATATCTCAAAATTAAGTCACTTAAGTCGAAATTCGCCAAAGCCAAATTTTATGATGAAAGCTCGTACCCGCGCTTCCTACGCGTGGATCAAGAATTTTTTGCCTGAATTGAATATAGAAAGTTGTTGGTAACGAAGGATTGGACTCAAACAACACCGAGTCGACATAATATGACAGGAAAGCTATCACTATATCATTCTACCGTCGAACCAGTCTCTTGAAAAGAATCAGTTTCCAACATATGTCTGTCACCATTCGATAAGTTCTCAAAATTTCGTGACTACAACTATTAAACATACCGGAGAAAATGTCCTTTTCTTGTCAAATTCCATCAACATCGATATAGCCATTTGGTCGTCAAAACGAAACAAAAAGACAGAGACTTACTTCCGTATTTATAGTATTATTACTGTGGTTCACACACACACACACACACACACACACACACACACTCTCTCTCTCTCTCTCTCTGACTGCGAACAACCCCTGAGGAATCATTATAACGTAAAAAAGTGTACTCCTACAGCAATGCAAGACTACCTATGATTTGCCTCGCATTGCACCCCTAACTTTGTGATATCTACAGTTTAACATTCAATCCGAATAACCTACGGCCCAGGCGTGACTCTTACGATCAAAAACAATTTTTTAAAATCTTGACCTACACGGAGATTTGAACCGGAGACCACCACCCATACATTAGCAAGCAAGCGCTTTAACCACTGAGCTGTCTGATCGATACACGGAAAAAGCAGTATACAGATGTCCATATCGAACGCGTCTGTCTATCGCCATTCAGTAGTATTTCGAAATTATGAGACAACATGTATTATTTATACAGATAATTTTTCAACCAAATGTAGACAGTATTTTTCTCCTTGTTTCAAAGGATAAGTGTACAGAGTTTCATCGAGATAGGATGAAAACTGTGGATTTGTATGAAGAACAAACAAACTAAGAAACAAACAAACATGCATTCATCTTTATATATATAGATTCTTATGTAACTCGACGAGACAAAACGGAAGTGAAGAAAAAAAAATATTCTATATCTTGATAAGTTATCGTATTTAAAAATTGAAGTGGTTAGACTGAAATACGGCCTAAACCAGGGAAAAAATCGATTAGGTCACAAGGAACTATACCTTTAACTAATTTTTGACATTCAGTACCTTAACTAAACAGATATAAAAATAATTATATTTCGATTTGTATCGTCGAATTACGTAAGAATCAATCTTTCTTGGTTATGGCTTTACGCTTCGTCGACGTCGAGATCATTACATTCGGAAAAGAACAGGGAACGGGAAGGAATTCGGCCATGGCCTTTTGAAGAAAGCATGCCGGCAGTGGCCTGGAGTGATTTGGGGAAACGAAGTGAAACCGAAATCTGGATGCCTGGATGGGGATTCGAACTCGCATCCTCCCGAATGCGACACCAGAGCGTTACCACTCACACGCTATGTTCGGTAAAGAATCCATTCATTAAATTGTGGCACCACGGTTATAGTAGAAAAGCCCATATTTGAATAAGTCATGGCTGAAACTGTTAACCCAATACACAACTTCGCTGGTGATTTCCGTTTATGACACTATGCAGAATATAAAAGTTCATATCGACCAAAACAAAATTGCAGTACACACATAAGAACGCGTAAATATAGGGATAAAAGCTAAATTATCACGATAAATAAGAAAAACTAGTAACAATACGTAATAGCCTGAATGCGACACGTACGGAACAATTTGAAGAACATAATGGTAAATAACAAATTCTCTTTATGGTGGGAGTTACAAAATTTAAAGAAGATTATCACTTAGCACCATACCTTTTGACTAGTTGACACTATACATGTCAGCAATACATTTTTAGTGACAGGTTGTTTCCACTGACAAAATATTCTCGAGCTTCCAGCCGCCTCAAAATATTTTATTCTTATGACGTTTTGAGGTTCCATATCCAAGCAATCATTTTTAAACCAATCGACATATAACTACAGGCTGGCATTTATTTTGGTGTTGCCACGGAAACAGCCGAATCTTGATGATGGCGTCATACCCTATCTTGCATCTTTCTGGTGATTTCATCATCATTATCGTTGGGGACCATCTCCAGTTTCCCGGGTGTGGTTTACGAGCCTTGGTTGTTATAGACTATCGTTTTCCACTGTCTCCTATGCAGAAAAGTTTCTCTGTCCGTGATGTATCCCAGCCTCTTCTCTCTACGTCCTCCTTCCGTTGGTCTGTCCATCTTCTTCATGGTCTTCCCACTGGTCTTTTGCCCACTTTCCTTTTTTCCAAATAAGTTTTTGGTAGTCTTGTACTAGTCATTCTCTTGACATGCCCAAATCACTGAAGTCTTGAGGACCTAAGTCTCTCTTCCATGGATTCCCTTAGCTCTAGATTTGGTCTAATCTCATCTTTCTTTATGTGGTCAAGTCTAGTTTTCTGGAGGGCCGTTCTAAGAAACTTCATTTCACAATCTTGTTTGCTTAAATTTTGATCACCGGTTACCAGGCAAAACAAAGCCGGTATCCTGGCCTCCTGTTCAACAAGTAACAACTATATTGATCTCAGAGGAAACTTGTGATATTGGGGATGTCGTACCGCCAAGGTTCGATTTGTGTTGTCTACCGTTTCCGTGGCAACGCTGAAATAAACACCAACTACGTTAGCTTATCGCTTTAATTCAATTGTCCCGATTCTCGAAGCGTCCAAGGAATGAGATATTCTATCAATTTTATCAATGCACAGTGCCGTGAAACTCAGCGACCAAAAATTAACATTAATTTTAATTTGAGTACTAAAAATGGTAAAGGGCAATTAAGACGTTAAGCGGGGATAACACTGAGACCTTTAAGACAGAACGGTGTAGATGATCAGAAAATTGTCATTTAATACCATGGTTAGAACTCGAATTACGTGATTAGCAGACACGAAGAAATGTTTCAAACGACAAAAATGTCTCCGGTTCTGAAAAAATTACGTCACAACTAAAAATTTATCCTTTAAAAGGTAGAAACAGCGAAGTCATCTCGAATATTTTTCACTGAAATAATTTTCACCCCTAAAAATGAAAAATACAACATTCTATTACACATATTCCAGGGAAGCGAATAAGTTCGGTATTACTGATGTGTAACAGAGTGAATATTATAGGATATTCGTGGGTAGCGCCGCAGTCTTTTTAGTTTTCACGCAGTGATATTTTGATGAAACATCGGAGAACTTGGAAGGGTGAGAATGAAACTATGTTCATTAGCGATAGACCATGCTGTTTGC
Source organism: Vandiemenella viatica (assembly GCA_031002005.1). Taxonomy (NCBI): domain Eukaryota; kingdom Metazoa; phylum Arthropoda; class Insecta; order Orthoptera; family Morabidae; genus Vandiemenella; species Vandiemenella viatica. Next base: position 135,713,672 of record JARYHS010009186.1, read on the forward strand.
TTGAGTCTTCAGCTGTCTACTGTAACAGATGAGATAATCAAAACTAACACTCACGATTCTCCATAACGAAGCAGATAACAATATGTTGGTATTTGGGTCGAAGTATCGACGAATAGGATCTCTGTCGGAGGAACAGAGAAGATTCTACTTGACGAGACTTCGACGTATTAAGAAAGAAAAACAATTTTAGTATTAGAGGTACACACCTCTAATACAATTGAATGATGCTACTAAAAATTGTTGTATTATTTGAAAATAACAAAGTGTCTGTTCAGATATATCAAATGTAAATTAGAAGCTCTATTGTGAAAAAAAATTTAATAAAATTGCGGAAATAGGAAGACAGCTAATTTTAATACAATTACGTAAAAGAAAGTGCATTTAATTACGATTTCAACAACAAAGGTTTCATAAAATTTGTAAAAAATTGTATTAATTAGAGACGATATTATTATAATGGCTTATTGTAACGGTTTATTTTTATTTGCAGAGCCGAAATACGACGACAATAATTAAATGTATAAGAACAAAGAAGGAACGGAAGGTACGGCAGAGAATAAAAAAAGCAAGGCTAAAAAGTAACACAAATATATTTTGCTAGAATATTACTCTATGGTCGTATCAAATGGTTAATATCGAAATCAAATCGCTTTGGGTCCTAGAAATAGCGTGTACCAAAAACGTTATATATAATGATCTGCACAAAAGACTCTATTACTGGTAAAGTAACCGAGCTTCTATGGAATTGCGGAAATTGTTGTTAAGCGCCACTTCATCTTACTTTATTTCTTATAATCGTTTTACGATTACTAAAACCGTAAATTTATGACAATATTCTGCTAGCATGTTATTACTGGTTTATTGACAGGGCAGGACTCGAGATGACGTTAATAGTGTTTCAGATATTCAATTTTGTTAAGTGGTTTTTATTGGGAAGTGTATTTTAAATTTTTGAAATTATGTTACACTGTTTCGCTTGTTTGACAAAGGACAGTGGTCTTACAATTAATGCCTCTCGCCTCCGTCTTAATAAGGAGGACTTAAACACTTGATTAAAAACCAGTTCTCCCACTGCAAACTGGAGTCGTAAACCTCTGTGCTAAACGTTCCCGTATGTGAAACAGGCTTCTGCAGAAAGTTGTGTGAGCCCAACCTGGCAGAAGTTCCAAATCAAAGATAGGATTTAAAAGCTATAATTCCCTGGTACAAGGACAGTGAGAACTGGGCGTTCAAACGGTAATGTGACAATACAAGAAAAAAATAATGAGAGGACTAACGCTTTCGCTGTTGAATTACAATATAAACACTGAGACGGAATTCTCTTAATTAATGGCCGGTTAGGACTTATCTGTAAACGCAAACAAGCTATTAACTAACAGATTTTATGTAGTATTCGAGGGGACTTCCGGATTTATGAAGATTGACATGCTGATGTGTCTGGAACATAAGTAACACGAACGTGTAAAAACTGCTTTAGCTTCTTAATGAGAAAGTTTTAACTGCCTATAGAGTCTCACTAACTGCGGATCGAAACTTTTTCCTCTTGAATGTTTGTTCTTTATGACCGCTATCAGCCGTAAAGACAGTAACATTGCCTCACGAGGTTCCATATCTTCCCTCCTTGTCTAGTTAGATAGGTTCTGTGAGCTGCCTTTCCCTTCAACATTTTTCAGTTCTAAATTTTCGTAAAATCTATGTAAATTAGTAACACTGAAATATTAAATTTAATTTTAAACTTAAGCAGCATGAACAGCGTTTTAAAAATGAATTATAAATCAGTTAGCACCTAAGAACTATTTAGTATGGATTTTTCAGCGCACCAGATGCTACTTGTTATATTCGAATCCAAAACCAGTTTTTACACTAAATTGAAATAATTAGTCCAAGAAGATCAAATTTTAAGTATAAGATCTGTAATTTTAATTGTAAATTTGAGATTAAATTAGTGTATTTTCCAAATAATTTGGCCTAAAAGTTATTTTAAAATCGTTAGTTTTTTATTTTTTGTTTTTTTTTCGCTATTCAGAAACTTCCTGCGTTGGAATTAGGAGGCAATAGATAAATTGGCGCCAGACAAAACTTGCACAAAATTGAACGTTTATTAAATGTAATATATATTTAGTATTTGATCATCCTCTTCCGAAGGACTATTTCGTGTAATTTTGGGAGTAGTTAACAGAATAGAAGAACATACTTTTAAAAAAATAAATAAACAAAAAATAGAAAAAAAATGGACAAAAATGGATTCCTATGAAGTGTTTTCTTTATGTTTGGGGAACTAGCCATAAAATCACTTAAGAAAATTGTTGTATCCAGAAAAATAACGCATCAACAGTTTTTATCGTGTATTGCTCCGTCTCATTTTTGTTATTAAAGGTTTAAATTTGGAACTGAATATCCGTATCATATGCCGCACGTCCCAGCTAGCAGGCGGCTTGCTTACCTCTGCAGCAGCTGCCCTGCTGGTGTATCGGCTGGTGGCATAGGTTGCAGGGCCTCGGTCTCTTGAACACCTTACATCGGAACGTGTGACTCTGCGAGTCGGCATCCGGCTGAAACAAATACCAAGCAATATGAACTACTCGAATCACTGACAACAGTACATTCTACCCAAAATCTGAAAAACCCAAAGACATGGAAGACAATTTAAAAATATTATCGAGGAAGGTCAACCATTTACCTCATATTTGCTGTCGGGCAATTAGAGAGTGCCAGTGTAAGTATGGCTAGGGCCTAGTGATGGCCTTTCTGGACATTAAAAAGGCTTATTGCAGCATCAGCCAAAACAGGAAACAATAACATAAAAAGAAGGAGGTAGTGGAAAGCGTGAAGGATTAAAAAAAAACGGTAGTAAAAGCCATGTCAAAGCGGGAACAGATAACACCATTCGGTTTTACTTTAAAAGTGGACTAAAACAAGGAAGTGCCCTATCAGTCCTGTTATTTATAGTGGTTATGGCTGATATATTGAAGAGGGTGGTGCAGAGCATTGGGGAAAAAAGAAAGAAATCAATGATATTTACTGATGACCTACTTGCTTGAGGAGAATGAGAAGTGCAAGATCAGCTGGATGTCTGGGAGAGGGTAGAAAAAGTGGTAATTGCAACAGACAGATTTTTAAGAGTATTATAGGTTTGGTATGGAGTAGATATGTGCTACAGAAGAGTAAGGAGGCAATATATAAAACCTACTTTGTGCCAATTGTGACATATGGATCGGAAATATGGGTAATGAAGGCGAGGGACAAATGGAGAATACAAGCTATGGAAATGACGTATCAGAGTAGAAGTAGAGTAGAAGTAACGAGAAGGGAGAGAATGAAGAATGAGAAAATCAATGAGATTATCAAAGAGGAACTGTTACAACAAAGAGCAGAGAATATGAAGACAATGTGAGAGGAGAGTTACCAAAGAAGATGCTAGATATGTAACTGAAAGGGAAGAGGCCCAGAGAAAGACCGAGGGACTCGTGGGTGAAAGTGTGTTGAAGAAAGAAGATGAAATAGGCTGGCAGTAGAAGAAGAGAGATGGTGGATTGATAGGAAGCGTTGGAGAGGATTTTGATCCAAGCAGACCAAGCAAGTGGTTAAAAGTTGCTCAAAATAATGAAGAACACCATCATAATAACAGTAATTTTTAAATTTTGCTTTGTTCATGAGATGTACGCCAGGACGTTTCGTGGTTCTGATTATCTGCCCAGAAGAAAGAAATTGACCATCCTACTTCTAATACACTTCATTAGCATGCTTCTTTCTGGAGGATACAACCAATACTTGACCTGTGCACAAGTTTCAGTTAGGGATCATGACTTCAAAAATCAATAAACAATTACGAATCTTTGACGTAAATAATTCGATACTCATTCCCTTCAATTTGACACAGTCAAAGCTAAGTGGGAATACAGGGAAAACAATTTGGAAACAGGTGAACAATCGTCTCATAATTTGACAAATCCCATAAAAAGAGACACATTTTGACAAGGTAGTCGTCTGTTACTACAATTAATGCGCAGCAGTCTTTGAGATACGACTCGCACTAGTTGAAATGTCACCACCGCAAGTACATAAAACATTATGAACATTATCCTCATGTTTTCCATACTCAACTAATTCAGGACATCTGGTTTAATTATACTACACACACACCGAGAGAATACCATCGAATTTTGCATCTTCAGCACAACTTTTCCTCTATGTTAACACAAATATCCAATACTTGAAGATAACCGCCAAGGAAGTGACCGAAACGTTGTGCTTAGTAATCAAAATTCGGTGGTACACCTGGGAATAATTCTTGGTAATTTATGACCAAGAAATTCTCATATACACAATTCGTCCCGAATGGTTATGAGATACCATAAAAACCGAAGTGCAGATGGCAGAATCAGAGATCGAACATCCATCCTTCCAAATGGCAGGGCGAAATGTTACCACTCGCTTAGCAGAATCTGTAACTTACCTGTCTAAACGATACGGAACGATGAAAGTAGTTAACGATGAAACGAACTGCTAGTTGCTGTATTTGATCTTCTTGACTTTAACGTCCCCAATTGCGGACTAACAATAATGTATGCCATCACTTCATACCCTGTATTTAATACAGACCTTTGTACAAAATCTAGATTATAAATTTTCCACTACCACCGCTAATACCACGCTGGTCAAGCAGTGGATGGTAAAAATTTCTTGCACACCAAAGTTTGAAGCAGTTAACATCATGTCAACTATCACGCAGATTTAAGGCACCTTAAGCCGGGTACTCAGTAGCGAGCTGTAACAGTAACGGAACAGATATAGTACCGAGGTTCTAGTGTGTACGCGTGAAACGAACTTCGCTCGCGACGTCCTTGTGAGCCACCTCACCAAGCGTACTCACTAGCGAGCTGTAGACGAACGGGTACAGTAGCGAGGTTCTAGATTATACGTGAAGTCCATATCACAGTAGTCGGATATATCCGCAGTGTTTGCTTGGAGCTTGACGATGTCGGACGAACTGACTCTCATTTGTGAAGCATTTGTAGGCGCTTTACTCGATAAATATTAACGGCCACGAAGATGGCGGATTCATCGAATGTATCTGGAGATAACTGGTCAACTTCTTCTTCTAAATAAACCAATTGGCAGTAATTGGGGTCTGCCGACGGAAGTGGAAGCTTAAAACTATTAATATCATACGCGCAACACGTCATACCTATAGCTACAGATATACTAAATAATAATGTAAATATCTTGGAATTACTTTTGATAACAAACTTAACTGGGCAGGACACATAGGACAGGTGGTAGGAAAAGGTTTCAAAGTTCTGCACTTGTTGGAGAGAGTGATGAGGGGATGTACGAGAGAAGTCAAGGAAATGGGTTACAAAACTTTGGTCAGACCATTGCTCGAATATGGTAATGTAGTATGGGACCCTCATTTTACGTATCAAATGCAGGAGTTGGAGAGGGTGCAAAAAAGGGCTGCTAGATTTGTTTCTGGAAATTATCGCAGAATGCAATCAGTGACGGATATGATAAAGGAGCTGCAATGGGATTCATTGCAAGACAGGAGGATGATGAGGAGGGTCATGGGAGTGTACAGGGCATATACTGGCGATGAGGCATGGAAAGATATTGCAATAGGTATGAAAAGTAGTGCATGGAAGGGAAAAGATGACCATGACCACAAGCTGGCACTCGATTTCAGGCACAAGGGTGTGGGAAGATTCTCTTTTTTAGGTAAGGGTGTCAGGGATTGGAATGAGTTACCAAGAGAAAAGATGAATAATTTACCGAAAACTTTGAAAGAATTTAAAGATAAAATTTGTAGAGGGCAAATGTAGGTAGGTGCAGGATAGGGGGAAGATGGGTATGTAGGGAAATTGCCACTGGAGCCTGTGCTCCATTGCAATTAAATTAAATTAAATAATAATTCCGTGTGGACGTAATGACCTGGTGACAAGAGTTTCTGTTGGCTGCACTTTACCTAACCCGGTAGTGCTACCAGGTAGAGAGGACCTACAGTTTAACATGGAATCCGAACCACGGAAGCGTTCTGGCGTACTTCACATACACAGAGGTGAAGGTCGGGTTAAGAGCCTTAGATGCATCGGCTACGAGGGGAACAAGTATCCGTTACTTTATTTAAAGTCAATAAAACCATTGTTTCCATGAAATTATCTTGCAATTCCAATATGTATGTTACGTCAGTTGTTATTTAGGAACCAGAATTTGAATTTTCTATTTGGCCCTTGCGAAAATTTTGGGAACCAGGTCATTTGCAGCAATTTTTGTTTGTCAATTGAAATAAGTACGTACCAAAACATTTACAACATCTTATTAAACAATTAGAAATGATGAAATAATTCCCTAACAGAAACAAAATTATCCGAAAAGCTCCTTACTGTAGAAAACACACACAGTTTAACAACATCTCTGTGACATATGGTGTCGCTATCTAGTGGTAATTTGACAATCCTTGTTGACGCCAGGAATCCAAGAAATCTGAAGAACCGAATACCCGTGACCTTGATTGTTCATAATTGTGCCAACTGTGGGTAGATTTTTTAAATATTCCTATTCAATGATGTTCTCAAAACGGAGAACTTAAACTTTAAAATGTTACCTCATTTATCGATTTTGGTTAAGGAAGAAAGATGGCTCACCACAAAAAGAAATAGCTTCTACAAATAATATATATGATTACCAGAGAATTGAAGAAAGTTTAACATGTAGATAGCTGCTCAAAAGTAGAATTTTCTGGCTAAGCAAATCGACAGTTAAAATTATATGATTGCGTATGTATGAGTGTTTTGCATTACTACAAAGCCTCCTTCGACTTGGGTCGAGCACACAATATAGAAATCCGTTTCCCAGCTTCTTTATTTGCATGAACAGATGGTGGGTGCCTTGGAGCAAATCAGCGCGCAGCGTATCTCGAAGTTGTTTGAGAAAAAGCGGAGATAAAAGGAGAAAGAAAATCTCATAAGAAATATGAAAAGAAAAGAGCGCAGCCAGCAGATAGCGGCTGCTGTTGCTGCGGGGCGTCAGAAAGTAAACAATTTGAGAAGAGCGACCTCTGAGGAGTAGTGGCCCAACTGGTTGGCTTCTCTCCCACGCGGACAACGCGCCTACGCAGAAAAACTCGCCCGGGAGACGGGAAGGGCGCGCCGGAAACAGTTAAGCAGCACGTGTGCGGAGTGATTCATTAGCACATCTGCAGGTAAATCAGTCACAATTCTGAGTCCTAAAACTGGAGATCCGGAGGTTGGTTGGACCTTCCGAAGAAGGTATACTTAAGGCAGGGATACACTGCTATCACTTGTTATTACGTAATATCACGGCGAAAAGTGTACTACATTGTTTAGTATGGTTATCCTGTGAGTCAGGTCCACATTACAGTCACGTCACGTTACGGACCTCACGCGTGATATCACGTTTTTATTTTTAGCGCGCGCACATATTCTGGAGTCACGTTAAGTCACAGTTCGTTTTCTTCCTTTGTTTACCGACTTATTTTTAACGATGGACGAGTTGCTTATAGCAAAAGTGACTGATCATGAATGTTTAATACAACCATAGGCCACCGGATTATCGGGATCAATTATGCGACAAGCAACGTTGGAGGAAATTGGAAAATAAATATATATTGTAATTACAATTCCTTTTAATTTTATAGCGATGGAGCGCATACTCTGGCGGCAGTTTCACTAAACATTCCACTAAACTTTCCTGTACCTACCTACTTTTGCCCTCTACTTAAAATTCTTTCAACGTTTTCTGGTAAATTATTCATCAAGTTTCCTGGTAACTTATTCCAATCCCCGACCCTCTTAACCATGAAAGATTGTCTTCCTACACCCTTGTGCCTGAAATTGAGTGCCAGTTTGTAGTCGTGGTCATCTTTCCCCTTCCATAAAATACTCCTAATTCTTACCCTTTATTTTGTCTGTTGATACTATTCAGTTGGTATTCAACTATTACAATATTACCGACACTGATATTGTGAATTTTGGCGCTTAGAAGGAAACCAGATGGTCAATGGAAAACATAAAATAGACCAAACATTGATATTGCTATACATCTTTCTCATTTTAAAAACAAAACTTGCAGTGATAGCCTTTCTTTAATAGTAACAGTCATTCGAAGATGAGTATGCTGTTTCTTTATGTCATTTCTAAGAAGCACGAGTAAAAAATCAAATCATTTCTTGCTCATACATATAGAAACGTCTCAAATCTTTTGGCAATTGTGGTGAAATTCGACAATTTTACCGTTTTAATTGATGTAAAGCATTCAAAAACGACGAGAGTCACGAAACAAGCAAAAGTATCCAATTCTTCTTCCCATTTCAAAAACTAGTTGAGTCAAAAGTTTCCACTTTGAAAACATATACAGCGCAGCAAACAAGAAATAAGCTCACGTGACGTGTCGGTAGTGTAGTTTTAAGCATTATATCACAATTAAAATATGAAATCGTTACAACGCCTGACATTGTAGTCATACCTTAGCCTCGTGTTGGAGGCAGGGTGGCCAGACCCTTTCCTCCTCATCTAATTTAATCCAGTACCCTACTGGGTAAATGGGCCCTACGCTTTAACGTGAAATCCGAACCACGGAAGCCTTCTGGCGTACCTGATATTATCCAACAAGCTGTGCCAGAGGAGAAGGTAGGGATAAGAATCTATGAAAATCCCCGCCAAGGCAGCGGTTCGAACAGGGGACCTTTCGATCTCCATTCAGACGCCTTAACCACTGAGCTCCCAACCGCCAGGTCAAATTACGTTTGATGAATAAAATCATCCCCTTTTAGTGAATACCTGTTACATCAGTTTAAATAGAACCGATCAGCCGACGTTATTGTTGCAATGAAATTTTTTCTCAGGGTTTCCGAAAATTATTATTATTATTATTGTTTTGGTCTTTTGCCTCGTCAACTTGGAGGTCACTAAAGGCAGGAGAGGGCTAAGGGTGAGAAAGGGGAATGAACTTAGCCATCGCCTTTTGGAAGAACCATCTAGTAATTCGCCTCGAGTTATTTCGGGGAACCATGGTTAGCCAAAATGTGGATGGCAGAACGGTGATTCGAAACTACGTCCTCCCCAATGCTAATCCCGATCGTTATCACTAACCCAACAGGCTCGGTCTTTCATAAATCAAATTTGTTTTTTTATTGTCATTTGGTCTCCGAGACACCACATCGGTTTTCACTGTCTCGATTCTTAAAGTGTATTCACATACACAAATAGACATCGTCCATCGTGTATTTATATTATCATCATCAGCCAGTTTAATCACTTACCGATGTGGCTTCCTAAAATCATTATATACGTATATTTATATGGGTCAAATGAATTTCTTGAATTAACACAAACATCATGCAAAGGAAAACAAAGGGGGATATTTTGTAGCGAAAAGGTGGGTTAGGATGATCGATAATTGTTGTCCAAATGCCAGACATTTTTGCAGCAAGTGCACTTACTTTCGCCACTAAGAAGATAAAATGTCAGATGTTAACATAGATACCTATTTAGGGTCAATAGCCAAATCTGAGTCTAGAAAGGTGAGTAATTCGATTCATATTTAAGTTACCATTTACTATTCATTCAAAAATTATTTTTTGGTGGCATATAATATGTTCAATCCTTCCACTGTTTCCGGATATGGAGAGAGCACTTCACTGTCGAAACTTTCTTGGCTTCCTCTGAAAGATTCCAAGAGACACTTCTGTCTGAAAACTTTTACATCGACCAGTTATTTTAATTATTTAACAAATTTATGGTGATTTTCAGTTTCGTTTTGTGCATTACTCCACATCTGTAAGGACTTTTTTCACTAATAACTCTCCAACAAGTAATACTACAAGCTGATTGCTGTAAGATGAATTAGTACTTAAAATGATTTCATGATATGCTTGATGGCTTATATTTTATCTCTTCCACGTGAAGGAAAGTCAGGAAAAGACTGGACCGTTAAGCATACTGCATAACTGTGATGGACATGTAGAAAGCTCGTTTAAAGGATACAACAGATACAAAAAATCTTCCAGGGAAGCATATGGTAGTATTACTATAACAGCTGGAAAGCCTACAAAATCTTTGGTGGGTTATTACTTGTTCGACCAGTGTTACCATCTTTAGTGTTAACTTCCTTATGTGCTGCCTATCATCGTACTTACTGCATATAGCATTCTATTAAACATCAACTATTTTCACTCTACAGCAAATTCGTATAGTCTGACGGTGACAGTGTTTTTGCCTCTGTTATGGCTGACCCTACAGTTTGACGTAGAATACGAAACATGGGGCATCCTAGGATAGAACGAACATTTGTCAGAGGCGAGTATGAGAATAAGTGTCTGTAGAAATTTGTGGCCTGCCCGGATCCGAACTCAGAACCCTAAATTTTCGAGGCGAGCACACTGATAGAGTTAACTGATCATCCTTGTTGACGCAGGTATACTCATTTGCCGAATAAAAGGAACAAAGCAGTAAATGCAATTCAGTGGTTACACGGTGAAATTAGGTACAGTTACCGTGTAATACCAGTTCATGAAAAGATTTTACTATCTCCACGAAAATCCTATTCATCCGACAGCTGAATACAAATATTTCTGTGAAGCAGTTATTTATTCATACCGCTTATCTTACGCAGTAACCCGTGACCTACTTTGCCTCCTATCAATATCAGTTACATAAATTTAACTGGCATTTATGTAACTGATTAAACGTTTCATTGCTATTTGTCCTGTAAAGTAAGTAACTTATAGGTTCCTATTGGAATTGAGAGCTGGAGAATCTTGGAATTGAATCACATTGTTCACCACACGATTCGCTGAACGCTTGTAATCATTAAATGAGCGATAACAACCAGGGCTGGCGCTAGGAATTTTTTTTTTTTAGCTCTACAATTTACGAGTGGGGGCCCCTACAGCTGGTGATTGGGCCCCCCGTAAGCCTCACGGGCAAGGGTACATTTGACCCGCTTACACCCCCCCCCCCTAACGCCGGCCCTCCTGATAACAACCATTAATGAACTTAAGGAGTGACACTAGACTGTTTAAATCAGCCAGACATTATTAATTAATACAAAATTTGACAATAATATGTTGTAAGATTGAGCAGGTAATTTTACCAAGATCTGAAGATACACGTGAATTCTCGGTTATTTTCAACAGCGTAACAGTCACTATCTAAACTAGTTGTGTAAGGTAAACACCCCATATTAATTTTAAAAAGTATTACCCTTTGCTTGGAAGCGTTATCGATCATGTTAATGTTAAAAAACAAAGGCTGCGAAAGCTCAGCGTTACAGCGATCACTTGCTGGAAGAAACCTGCAAGAAGCCTATCTCAATATCAGTGTCATTGCGAGGAAACCGAATATAATGTGAATGGCGACCGTTAAAATGTATCCGTTAAAAGCAGCTTTATCGCAAGAAATTCCTTTTTTCCTTTACAGAACTTTTCCATTAACTTCTTGACAGCATAAAGAAAGAATAGCTTGAGGAAGGAGTCCCTTAAAAACGCTCCGCGAATCAGTGTTTTATGCTATCAGCGGGTCGTTGTTTATTGTCTCTTGTCAGATGGTTTTCTTTGTAATCACGTCAACAGACGATGAAAGAAAAAACATCTATGTTTGTCTTAGTGTGCCTCAAGCAACATCAATATCAGTAAGTGTATAACAAGATCAAAATACAAAAACAAATTCCTAAAGAACGAACAGTAAATATAACTTCCAATGAAAGCGAAATGGTTATAGTAATTCTGAGATACACTCTTGTTTGGCGCGTGCATATATAGTCAAGTTATTAGTGTAGCGCGTGTAATGACCAATGGTCACTGAGCAATGGTGTTTAGTGATGGGTTTGTAGATATATTATTTCATACGCGACCATGTTAGACTATAACTATTCACTTTAAAGGTACGACTTGCTGTGGAAAGATCAAGTGTTTTCCCTTATAACAGTAAATCTAGATCATGAAACTGAATAATAAACAACAAAAGGCAAAAAAGAAAATCGGAAATTGAAGTAACGAGCATGACGTTTGAAGAAACTGCAAGCCATTAACAAAAAAGTTTTATCATCGTCGAGAAAACAAATCAGAGATTTAATCAGTGGTTTCATTATCTTTAATATATTGAATAAAAAAGCACTTAAATCTAAAGCGCTTTTTTGACGCTACAGAACGGATCAGTATTGGCATAAATACTATTTTCAACGCCTGCTTTCTTGGGTAATTTTATTACAGCAACTCCACACGGTTGCCAACGTAACAGAAGAAAAAACGCTAAAAACATAACGTTATTAATATCAACATTATTATTTTATGAATGTTATTGGCCACTCATCATATAAAACTTTTTTTTGGGTAAGGAATTGAAATTTTTCTGGTAATATCACGTTTTTTTTTACTTAATTTCAACAAGCAATCTGGGACAAGCAGCAAACCTTTCAAACTTATTACGTCATCACACACGTCGAAAAACAGAATACCGGCAGTGTTTTGTGCATCAAACGAACTCAATTATATATATATATATATATACTAGCTGATACGGCAAACGTTGTTTTGCCATATAAATAACTTACAAGTAATTTCTAGTGTAGACAAAAATAGCTTACTTATTGTAAGTATGTATGTATGTAAGAATGTGTATCGTTTGACCTTGGGATTTGTTGATAGTCATTGTATGTAAGAATGTGGTATATTCGTGAAATAGGCATGGAGCGCTGTGAACGATGAGGGAATATAAAAATAACAAAAGGCAAACATTATTTTTAAGTTATTATAATTTATTCCTTAAAATTATATATCATTAATTAATCAATTACGACAGTAACACTAACAAACAATATCAATCTCTTAATGCTATAGCGTGAACAATGTTTTTTGTTAGTCCATCTTTAGCTAACACAAACAAACTGGATGGTTTACCCACTCAAGAGCATGCCACGTATAATTGTCCGTGTGAAAAACATGGTGTTCTCAAATCTAAGCCACAAATAGACATCGTTTGACCTTGGGATTTGTTGATAGTCATTGCAAATGCCAATTCAATACATCTTTTTTTTTAAACAGAAACTTACGTATGTTAATGTTGGTTTCTTTATCTTTGGAAACAGTTGAATGCCTTAAAAAATAGGGTTGATCGTAGAAGGGTGAAAATTTAGGATTGTATGTATTTTTGTATGTTGTATCATAAAAAAATAAAAATTTTGTCTAAAAAATAAAAAAAAAATGAGGGGTGGACTACCCTTAACATTTAGGGGGATGAAAAATAGATGTTGGCCGATTCTCAGACCTACTCAATATGCTCACAAAATTTCATGAGAATCGGTCAAGCCGTTTCGGAGGAGTATGGGAACGAAAATTGTGACACGAGAATTTTATATATAAGATATATAGTACCTTTAATACTTCACAGATTCAACTTTCATAATCTCATTACTATTATTGTGATAACAATTTCATCCATATATATTTTCATGTACATTTCAGTTAAGTCAGTCAAAAAAACGTAATACCTGTGTGTGACAGCACACACTATTATCAAAATTTCCATCTCACCTACATAAAAAATAAGTACTGAATGCTTGCATGTTTACAAGTCGTAAAAACAAAAACAACAATAACACAAGATGATTGACTTGCACAATGAACAAATGTGAATAACTCCGGAATATTTAAATGCCGGTTCTACGTGTCTTGGAGATCAAGGCATCGATCACTATGATCCAAGATCAATTACCAGTTCCAAATATCTGGAATTCTTCCTTAGTAAAGCGATCTGGAAAAAATCAACGTTGCCTTCAAAGAGGAACACATTATTGCGCTAGCTTTCAGTTCGCTGATGAATATTGTTTGTTGATCATCTTGTTCGTATTAAAGCTCATTTTATTCTATTTTCAACAAAATTTAATATGAAAATGGAAAAATTCAAAGTAGCCTCATTAGTGATACGAATATTCACATCCACAGTTTGCAAAAGTTTCATGTAATATACTAGGTTGCTTGGGCATTGACCTATGCTATTAAATACGTGTACAAATTGTAATTTGTACATATTAACTTAGAATGTTGTCACCAGATATACTTTTTATGAATCGTAAGAGACGTTCTGCAGATGTTTACACACCCAACGCATTTTGTTACACTATAATCCTTATTTGCATTATGATTACGGGTGTTTTCGACTCATTTCTCTTGACGAGTATTTACAAAATGCGTTTTCGCATTGTTAAAGAAGAGGTAAACAATGAGTTGTTAAAGTTCTCAGCATAATAAATGAATGTTTGCACTTACAGAAACAACTGGAGATCATACCTCGGTGCAGAGTGGAATGCGACAACCAAACAATTTAAAATCTGTGAACCTTGTTTTCAAAATGAAGGTACTAACTATATCGATAAGCCAATTATCCTGATAGTAACCACAGGTCCTGCAGTTGTAATGAGACTCAAGTGCTCGCTCTGTCCCCTTCATTTACACAAACACAGTTGTCACAATCACAACAGAACACTATACGTAACGAATATCCCCCAAAGGGGAACTTGATAATATTTTTAAAATTCCAGCAAGTAGTTATAACGATTCTACCAAGACTTAGATGACAATCTCGCAGAGTCAGGATTGACGGTTACTGATGATCCGATACAAGTAAATACGAGTAAGTACTCGATACTTTGTTTCGATACCGAGTACTTTTCGTATTCGAATTAATTCATTCGATACTTAATCGGTATCGGAAGAAAAGTACTTGTATCGAATCGAAAGTTTCGAAACACACCTGGTGTTAAATTCTAAAAGCATCACTCAGTCGCGCCTGCAAAATTAATTTCCCGCTGACGTCAAGTTGGTAGCATTGAAAATCAAACAAAACCGTCTTAGAACAGGCAATCTAATCTCAAAGAGTTGGTTTTAAGTCCCTATTTCATTGCAATAAAGTTCTACTTGGCGCGCATTTCGCTATACCTGGCCAATGGTCGCTCCCGCGCAGCCCCACACAAAAACTAAAAGATATGGTTCATAAGTAACTAAGTAGCCCATGTGAATCGGAAGAAGAAGCTGCTTCAGCTAGCGTTTCGCAGGAATATCACTTCTGGAGACATCACAAAGAAAAAGAAAACGCACCGTAGTGACAAAGTCTCTCTCTACTTGACAAACACTGTTACGTCTCTAAATAGCAATCCGTTTACAGAGTGGGAAGAAATGAAACTTATATTTCCTTATCTGTATAAATACGCACAACAGTATCTTATTGTTGTAGCAACGTCAGTATTGAGTGAATGTTTGTTTTCTAATGCGGGTGAAACAACGGCAAACAAAAGAAACAAGTTGTCCCCAAAATATTTGGAACAATTGCTTTTTTGGAAAACCTTCCAAAGGCGGACTTTTATTGTTTAAAAATTTCAAAGTATAATAAATATTTAAAGAAAACAATGTGAGCTTTATTCTAATTTTAATAAATAAATAAGAATGTTTAGTGATTGTTATTTGAGTTTATTACACTAGGCAAATAAAATAAATAATTTAGCAACGTGTAATTTTATATTTCGACATTAATTAAAAAGAAGTATCGATATGAGTAAGTATCGATACTTATGCAGTACTCATTTGAGTAAGTGTCGTAAGACAATTTGAGAACTACTCACTTGAGTAGGTATCGGAACATCACTATTGATGGTAGATGCACCATTTATTGACAACACTCGGCCCGAGCGTGGTGGGTGAGCGGTTAACGCTCTGGCCTCGCATTCGAGAGGACGCCGATTCGAATCTCCAGATTTGGGTTTTCCATGGTTTTCCCAAATCACTGCAGGCGAATGTCGGGATGCTACCTTCAAAAGGCCATGGCTGAATTCCTTCAGGTTCCTTGTCCCCAGGGCGCTAATGACTTAGACGTCGACGCGCCCTAATGCACCACCACCACCACCGACAACAACAACAACAACCTTGTCCCCAGTCCCATCCCGCCACTAATGATCTGTACGTCGACAAGGCGTAAGTCCATAAGAAAAAAAATAGATCTATTAACCCTTCTTTTTTCAAAATAAAGGCATTATATCGAAAAGTCAGTTATCCCTATAGTTGTAAGGAGAATGAAGTGGTCGCATTGTCTACTTCATTTACACAAACACAGTTGTCACAATCACAACAGAACACGGTACGTATCTTGTTAGGTATATTTAAAGTAGTTAGAACACCTCAGCTTACCGCGTCGCTCTCCTTGCAGGAGCTGGCCAGGCTGTCGCAAGACCGCGCAGACACGAGGCTAGAGGCTCCGCTGCGCTGCATGCTGCGCTCCTCTCTACACGCACCGCAGCAGACTGTCTTGTCTCCACTGTGCGTGGGACCACTGGCAAGGACGGCAGGGGAACCACGCCTGCCAACCGCGGCCCGCTCGCTCGCTTTTTTTGTTGCCCCAGACGTCAACACCGTCGATCGTATCTCTGTCGCCCGTCGCGACTTTCCCAATGAGGATTCCGTGCAGCCTGTGTCAACATACTACTACAGACGTCGTGTCATATCTGGAAGCCTGTAGTCCTTCTGCCGTACAAAATAGTCTTGCGCTTAATAGTTCGCGACTGGAACGCTCAGTTTAGTTCGCAGCTCCTTATCGAACTAGGTCGCTCTTTTAGTTCCTTAGCCCCCGTCTCGAATTCCAGAGAAACGGATCGTTTCTCTCGCTTTGCCACCGCTACTGAACGCGATCTTTTGTTTGTTATGGTAGTTTTTTTTTTAATAATGACCAGTGTTACCAATGCCTGGGTTATTAGGGACAATGGGCCACAAATAATTTTTATATTAATTGGTCGGTTGCGGTCGTACAAATATTGTGATGAATTATTTTTAATCAAAAACAACGTTTTTTGTAACATTAGCTCTTAGCACGTTTTTCTTTGAAAATAGACGATTATTTAACAACCTGGCTGTTGTTTCTCCTATAACATAATATTGGCAGGATAAAGTGAAATATGTATCCTCATAACTATTAAAACATACCCTCTCGTCTGTCATACCGCCTCCAATAACATGGACCTCGACAAGCCCGAATAAAAAAATCATTTGCAAAACAATAAAAGTGATGTAGTCTTCACGGGTGTACCGCCGTATAGTGTTGTGGAAACACAATATTTCGACGGCTAGCTCCGCCGTCTTCTTCAGGTGTGGAGACGTCTGCACTGGTCGGCTGACCCACAGATACTGAGATGGTTCGGGTACCGCTCTTCCTTATATACATGTCCGCTTCCGGCGGCTGCGCGGCCTCGGCAATGGCTTACTATGAGCCACACCTGAAGAAGACAGCGGAGCTAGCCGTCGAAATATTGTGTTTCCACAACACTATCCGGTGGTACATTCGTGAAGACTACATTGCAGTCATACGCCTGGAAAGTCTTCATTCTTCCAATAAAAATGATGTAAAAAAAACGTGTATCTGTCTACACACCGGGACCCCGGTTGCTCACGTGAGCTGCGCGGTCTGTTTCGTATTTCATCAGAATATGAAAACAGAAACAGTACGGTACATTAGGGATGGCCGAAAACAACGTCGCAACTACATTCACAACATGACCGGAAAGTCACAGTGACAAAAAGTAACTGTGACAGAATCTGGACGTGACTGAGTAACGTTCACGTGATAACATTTAAGGCGCAAACTGCGATCTGCGGAGAGTCACGGTTTCAACCGAAAGTTGCAGAAAGCGAAAGGTAGACGTTATTCAGTCGCAGTCACAACATACGTGATATCGTTTGGCGCGGAGACTGTGAATTCTGAATTATAAAGTAGACCAAAATGTCAGTTAGCAGTGTTCCTCTCGTTTGTAACAAAAATAGTGAATCAATTTAGAAGCCTTCTTGGTCCGATTAAATTTGACAAGACTAGGTTACCTGTGAAACAAATGAAACTAAATATTTGAACAAAAATGATTAAAATCACAGTTTGAGGTCATTAAATACGGTTTATTGGACTGAAAGGAAATTTCCTCAATATTTATTTTAAAAAACGTGCTATTTTCATTCTCAATTTCTTCTACAGTGTGTAAACATGATGTTAAATGATTGACTACCAGTCTTATTAAAGTAGCTGGAACTTTTTTTTATAGATTTTTTTTTAATTTTTAAGATTAAGATGGACCATAATACAAGTGACCTATCATCATATCTGTGCGAGGAATTTTCTTCTACAATAAGGATTGCGGTTTGACAGGATGAGTTCTGAATATAATAAGAATTCTTTGTATTGTTCAAATATACATTTTCAGAGTATTTCATAGCAGTATGGATTGAGCATAACTTCTCGATTATGAGGTTCAGTCACATAACCAGTACATCATTAGGTAGCTACTGATATGGTTGTAGATACATCATTGTTGTTTTGTAAATGTGTTTGTATTCGATATGCACCCAGCAGTGAAACCATTTCTGCCAATCAGGCTTTCTACATTAATGTATCCTATGCAATACTTGTCACAAATATTCATCTATCTGACTCTGTTTTCTGTACTCATTTCTCTGCAGATCTCCTCCTTCCCCTGCCCTGCAGTCTTAGATACCTCACAATGCATCCAGTCAAAATTACATTGTCTCATCTTTAATTTAGCACCTACCCATTCGAGTTTCACCACACTTTCTTATAATGTTAGCGACTGAAATTTCACATGTTAAATGAAAAAGGTATATCACACCAAAAATTGCAATATTTAAACGAAAAGAGGATAAAATGATTAGATCACTGTACAAATAATATCCATTCAGAAACTGTTTGGATAAAAATCATGCAATTTCTGTTTTTTTTTTTTTGTTTTTTTTTTTTGTTTCTTGAGAGTTGGAATTTATATAGGAATATATAATTATATTAAAAACTTAGTCCAGACCTGAAATTTGGTTGGATAATCCCCAAGGAGGCCTACTAGGTCATTTTGTCAGTAATGAAAGGCCAGTTCTTTTTCTCTGGGACCTACATTTGAACGTGGAATCCGGACCACAATTATATTTGTCTAAAACCACTGAAGTGAAAGCAAGTAGTTTTTGCAGTATCGTATATCTAAATATTGCCCATTCTATCATGGCATTGTGTAAATTAGTAGATAGAGTTGTGAAAAGCCAAAAGTCTGTGTAAAGAATAATAATAAGGGAAAACCATCTTCCGTGTACACTTATTTGCAGATATTTTAGATGTATGACTATTTTCTTTATATGAAACCTAAAAACTAAATACAGCTTGCAAATATCACTGAACATCTGTTTTGACATAACTGAAAGGTTAATCAGATATTGAACATTCAGCCACAACTATTTATTTTTTTTAATCAGAAAATTATGTAATACCTCAGTTTGTATTTCACTGCCCTAATAGAAGATGGGAGTATTTAAAACATCAGTATTGGCTAGCATTTTCTGAAATGATGTATACATATTTGCATAAGCTTTATACACTTAATGTAATGCATATCTTCAATCTGAGCCAACATTGATAACAGTAATGAAAATAAAAATGTTCAGTAACTGCTTACATTTTCTGTTTCCTGTAAACTGAATTGGTAACACTGTTCTTAGTTTAGAAACTAACGAATATTTTTCACTGATTATTAAATGCGACAAGGACTGATGAGACAATGTTTGTCAGTGGTGTTTATCTAATTCTTTTTAAATGTGTTTTAGACAAATAAATGTAGGTAGTTAAGAGTTGATGTAACATGAAATTAATATATGGAAGAAAAGAATTTCCTGAGCATCTTGAAGAGTTGTAATTTGGAGAGTGGCATTATGCTAAACTTCTGAAGACAAATTTTTAGCAACGTGCTAATAATTAAGGGACAAAACGCGTGTACAATGATTACTTACAGGAAGGCATTTGTTTTTAAGACTACTGTACCCGCTCTTTTGCCTTGAGTCATTTCAATATCTCTGTGAAGATAATAAATGGTAAAACAAATACCAGACGGCAGAGAATTTATGATGCCTCTGAGGATGATGTACTTCTAATGAAAAAACTCGTAATCATCAGTGTAGAAATAACATTTTTAAAAATTTTGAGATTAATTGTTTGAGAACCACTGTAGTTGAATTTTGAGATAAAAAAGTATATTACTGCTCTTGTTGTCACACACTTTACATCACAGCTGTAATGTCAGAAAAAATTATTATGTATGACTCATTTTGCAAAATTATTTGGGTAGTTTTAAATTAAAACATTTACGATAAACATATGTCTTTTCAGGTAATTATAATTTCATCTCCACTAGAGAAACATTCGAATTGCACAAATTCCACAAATTCCCAATAAACAAACAAACAAACAAAACAAAAACAAAATCGTAGGCTGAAAATATTTTGTTTTTATTAATGAATGGAAAATAAAACATGTACCGCCGCAGGAAGTATTAACTATTTATTGGTTAATGTAAATTACAATGCTCACACTTGTAACATGACGCGCTGTCGCCACGTTCTAATGTGCATTATTTTTTTACTATATAAATCATAATGTTAGAGTAATTTACATAAATCTTGGGCGACCACCTAAATAGATTTTTGGTTGTAATTTCCTAAAGTACGCAGGGCAAGATTCCAAGTGAGGACTGTAATGCAATGGTGAACATTCAGTGTACCTTGTTAAAGCGAATATTAAAGAATTATTGAGCTGTGTAAGCTTGAAGCTAATCGAGGTCTTCCCGAGCCACGGAGGCAGGAAATCAGGGATAAAGGTTTTTGCCAGCTTTCACGGTGGGATGGGGAGCTCACAACAGGCCACTGCCCCGGTGCGAAAAACCCGCCACCCGAAACGCTATCACCCCGGCGAACTTAGCCGAATATGTCCGACCTCTGTGCTATACGCGGGGCAAATAAGATATCGGGGATATCACGTGACATTAGGTGCCAACCTGAAGATCCAATCCAAATGAGCGTATAACTTAAAATCCTGGGAATTTTCTATTAAATGTGATCTTCGAGACTGCAAGGAGTGTAGCCAGAAGTTTTCCTCGCAGACCGAGCAGCTGCACATTCGATTCTATGCGAGTCTATTCTGTGGTGGAATTGGATAGTTGGCTTCTCTCGCCAACTGCCGCTGAACGACTCCTGGCTGCCGGCTTGCTGGAGCAGGCTTATCACGGTGATACCGATAGTAATGCGATAATGGGCATTAACAGACAGGACGTGTCTGTAGCCGCCTTGTGAGACAGTCTCACATACCGTGGGTCATCTCCGAACACCGCAGACATCAGACGAAGAACTACGATGGTAACTTATTACGACCAAGCCATCTGATTGTGCATTCCGTGAAACAGAACCCTTAAGCGACTTTGGGAGGATAGATCCATGTTCTAACTTTGTAATTGAAGAAAACCCTGAGCTAGCGGCATAATTTGCCAGAACTAGTTATTTTCGAATGATATATTGTTCATTCGTGGCGCCCATGATTTTCTTTTAACTGTAAAGTCACAGTATTATGATGCCTTTGTCTGAGGTCGTCATAACTTGTATTTTTCATTGTTTCCAGTTGTCATTATTTCTTGCATTTTGATTCTGAGATATATTTAAAAGTAAATATACAATTGTTTGCTTGCTCATGACGGCTAATTGTACCTCTGAGCGTTGCTTTAATGATTTTACCAATTTGTGTTAATGTTAACGGTAAATTCGCTCAGACTAGTAATCGTCAATGATAAGAAAATAAATGTCATATTGCGACAATTTTCCTGAATTCCAACTAACATCGAGATTCTTGCAAAATTAATAAATTTTCACTCCTTCAAACAATTAAAAATCCCCTTTTATTAATCATAAAGGTATGAAAGATAATTGTAACGTAGTTTGCCCACT
Organism: Vandiemenella viatica; assembly: GCA_031002005.1. NCBI lineage: Eukaryota > Metazoa > Arthropoda > Insecta > Orthoptera > Morabidae > Vandiemenella > Vandiemenella viatica. The sequence continues at coordinate 135,735,477 of JARYHS010009186.1, forward strand.
AAGGCACCCACTACACACTCAGTCGTCTGAACGAACTATATACGTGATGTTTCGCTATTCTGTTTCACTGTGACAGAGATTTCTATCTGTTGCCACCTGGTGGCAGGTACCGGCACTATTCTACACGTGACCAAGTCACAGTTAGCCTCATTTCACATTTGCATATTAAACTTGACTGACTGTCGTTACATTTCACTGACCCCGTGATTTCGTACATATTGCCATCTGGTGGAAGATACTGGTACCAGCGTTTCGACGTGACAGTCACTGTTAAAAATCACTGTGACTTTTAAGATGTCACACTGACTGGAAAGTAGCAGTTTCTCCCAGCCTTACGATACATTATAGCCAAATTAAAACAATTAAAGGTATCACCTACTCCATAGACAGTAAAAACACCGAAAACTCACATTCCTTATTAAAAAAAAATTAGCGACAAATAACAGTAATTAGAACCGATGATACTATTTTAATAATTTATAATTTTCGAAAAGCCCTCTTTATGTATCTTAATGGGAAACATTTATACTGCGAGAAACAAATTCGCTTAGTTTTTAATTAATTCATTAGCAAAAATGACCTATTACAATTAATGAGTTTGCAGAAAACATAGGCAAATAACGTTTATCGAAATTTAGTTGTTGTTACAGCTCGATTCAAATTGATCATATGCACCAGTTGAGATGTGTTGACTTGACAAAAAGAACGCAGGTCAAGAAATATTAGCACTGAAAGACAAAGCAAAGTCTTCTAAAGTTTTACGAGAACTGACGTACCTTTCTTTCCCCGACACCTTAATCATATCTATTACTTTTCAAAGGCGTTTTTTCCTAATGAGTCATCTTTCACCCTTCATACTTCACCAATACCGAAAAATGAAGTATCATCTTAAAGATTGAGTTCTCCGCTCTGGTAACATCGTCTATTAAGAAACGAATTTCTCGAAATTCAACTCACTAACAAGCAAAATTATGAACCATGAAGGTCATAGGTATGCAATAGTTCATATTCAAGCCGCTAGGCATCGCTGGCGTCAGTAAGGAATGGTCGCTACCTTTAGATAGCAACATCACATATACTGATAAACTGGGTGTGTTTTTTAGAGTAAAGAGCGTTCTGGATATTTTTCTTTCTCTTACTTTTGCTTCGTAAAACGTTATAAGTGTTTTCATACGTACCTATTTCAGTTAACAAACAATTTCTACAAGTGAGCCAGATCTTGTTTCATCTTGTTCCATACCACTAATTTCGCTATACATCGTATACCATTCGTGAAATTTTCGCACGGGTCACTTAGTTATTGAATGTTGTATTGTCATCGGTGGTGGGGATATGTGTAAAGTTTCAAGTCAATAGGAGTCTGGCAGTTAGTGAAACATCTATTGCATGATAGCAACTCTTGACAATCAAGGCGTCGACTATTTGAAGTTTTAAGTTATTTATTTCTTTAGTTTTCCTCATTGATCTGTTTTGCAGCTATACAAATATTCCAGCGCCGCCCTCAATATGTAATTCCATTTACGTAATATGTAAACTAAAATTTCGTCCGTTATACTCAAAATCAAGTATTAAATTATGTTCCTTGTCCCCCTTACCTTCCGCAAAAGCTACTGCTCCAAATTGTTCCACCAAAGTCTTTTTTTTTTTATTGCTTTACGCCTCGTCGACGGCTAAGGTCATTAGAGCCGGGATGGGACTGGGAACAAATAACGGAAAGGAATTCGGCCATGGCATTTTTGAAGGAAGCATCCCGGCCTGAATTCGAACCCGCGTCCTCCCGAATGCGAGGCCAGAACGTTAACCGCTCACCCACCACCCTCGGTCACCAGTTCAATCGGATATATCACTTATGCTTACACATCACTTTATTCACCTCACTTCCAATGATTAACAACCTAACTCCATTAAATCAGTTAGTAATCGTTAAATTCCACAGACAACCACCAATTTCTGTATTTCATGCCCATAATGTGTTTCCTATAGCATGGCGTTATACTTAAAGTCCTGGCCGATGATGTATGAAGTAATTCTCTGATTTCCTTAGTACATTCCCTTGTTGTCGTCTCCCTATCACCTCTTGAATGAGCACTTAGTGGCTGAGCCGTTAAGACGTCTGACTGGACATCGTAAGGACCCCGGTTCGAATCCCGGTATCAGGTTTGATCTTCATAGGACCTTAATCCGACCTTTATCTCTGGCACAGCTTGCTCGGATTCCACGTTAAACTGTAGGTCTCCTATACCCGGGAGGATTACCAGGTTAAGTTAAGGCAGCAACCATAGGTGCGGACTGCGCAGCCAATAAAAAAGCTGTCTCTGTGTTATTTCGATCACACGAGTCTTTATCTTTTTACCTTAGCTCTCGAATGTACTCTACCCAAGAGATGTGGCGTAATTTTGTTTTGTTAGATCCAAGATCTATTTAAATGTACTGAATTTACTGAAGTTACCACAATTCAGCGTAATTCATTCCTACCCGCGCACCCTTCACAACGTGTTTAAATATCTAAAAAAGAAGCGAACAAACGCTCTACTGTGTTATGTAGAAAAATTACTGGCTACAGACTGAAAGCTATGGCGAATGGCGAAAGTCAATCAACATGAAAGTTACAGAAAGTTGTCAGCCTATAAAATTATCTATGTAGTAAACTAGCCAACAACAACATTCAGGATAAATAACTTCACATAAATGTTCGCTCTCAGACAATCTCAGTTTTTCGAATGCTTACAATGAACCCCAACGTCCAATGGTTCTTGATAATATATTGATTGTAAGTATTTACAAATAATAGAGTGACAGAAATAGATAAAAATAATAACGCTCAAAAACACTGCCATAATATCAAATACTTATCTTTAATTTGATTCAAATAAACTGAAGTTTTATATGGAATGTAATCTGACTGTCTGAAATGTGTCAGGCAGAAATGTTTTCACATACTTTAAAATTTGCTTTAATACGAAATCTTCTTGATTTTTGTATTTTTACTAACTTTTTTTAATTCCCATCTTGAAACTCTGCAACTTAGCCAAATGATATCATATTAAACAACCGTTTGGCAAGCCATGGCCAGTTGGGGGACCATCCTGGAATCTGCTTAGAATGATTTCCAAAAACCATAGAAAGCACAGCAGGATCTGAACCCACATCCACCCTAAAACCAGATCTTGACGTTACAATTCATCCTTCAGGAACATTAGAATGATACCGGTATTGTTATGTGGTACAACTATACATATGCTGAGCAGAGTACAGGTACTCATTTTTACATTTAATATTAAGTAGTCAAGTGGAGGGTAAAATATGTTGGTGATGAGAGTCGACTATCTTGGGGGCCTGTATAACGTGAACAATCGGGAGCAGAATGTGGAAACGGTGAAATATGTTCACAGGTGCAGTACTTATGAGAGCATCGCCCCTGTTGTGAAACAACACTATCCAAGGGTTTCACTCACAAACACTCGAACGTGAAGTTCGACCGAGGTATTTCTAAGGACAAGAGTGGACGGACAGAATATCCACCAAGATTAAGACTAAGATTAAGAATGCTGGCCAGGTTTGGCGTTAGGGAGTGGGGGAGGAGGGTAAGCGGGGCAAATGTACCCGGGCCCCAACAGGTTACGTCACTGCTAAGAACGCTTACCCGGGGCCCGAGAATCCGATTACCAGCCCTGTTGCTGGTTTGAGACTCTTACACTAGACGCTAAATAAATCACAGCGTAAAGAGGAAATATTGGGGGTTGCTCCATCTAAAAGCCATGGATTTACGATAGTCTGACAAGAGAAAACAGTACAAAATTTCTTCTGGAATCAATAACGAAAAAAGCTACATGCCACGCGAAAAGGGGAGGGAGTGTATAGAGGCAAAAGACACGCCAGGCTACTTGGGGATGGGGTGGGGGCACGAAGGGGGGCTTCACAGGAGGTCGAAACGGAGCTACATAGTTTATGGACGCTCCCATGGGGGTGACTTCACCTGTTCCAGATAGGACGTCTTCCGATGTGGTGCATCATGATTGATAAAATTCATCGATGTGAACATTATCCGCTGCGAAAGAAATTTTACCACTCAGTAACAGCCCTGTTTTAACGCAAGTGAGTCAGATTTTCTCATATTCTTATTTGTGTAGTCTAGAAACAACAAGGTTGTTCAAATTGTGTATCAATTTTATTTTTGATAACCGAGAATTTTAATTGCCTAATTTTTTCAATAAATAACTCTGACATTAACTTTTTTTTTGAGAACATTCATTTGATAGATGTAAATTGCATTTGAAAATAATTAATATTTTAAACATGAATAATAATTTGTATAAATTAACCACGGGATCCGAAATAGTCAGAATATGAAAGAACTACACAGTCGAACGAAAGTGACATGAACAGTTTTGCCTCAATCCATTCTACTTCACCTGAAAAAATTTCCCTTAAAACAATTGTTTACATAACAGACACATGGGTGTTTGTGTTTATGATACACAACGCTGCTTGCACAGATACGTCAACCCAGCCCACTGATTTACGGCGTCATATTAACAAATAAACTAAACATTTGTTGTTCGGCCAACGTCATCTTGTTTTTCTATCGCAAACTGCGTTGGGAATACGAATGCAAAATGATAACACAGGAATACCTTATGAAACTTTAAACAACACTATACACACCCTGATAAACGGTTACAAGTGCTTGAAGCCGGTGAAAAGCAAATAATAAATATTGGAGATCTGCGGGTTTGGTAGTACAAGTTCTGTGCTTCCGTCGAATAAAAATTTCTTTCTGTTTTTTTATTTATGAGTAGATTGTGAAGCAACTTCTCCGTAACTGTAACACTGTGTAACCATCCAGGTATTCGGCGATTCACACTCAACTATAATAAAGACATAGATCGCACCGCCACAATGGACTGTCCGCAATTGTTAACGTGTAGCACAGTGAAAAACGCAAATTTCGAAGAACATAGCAAAAGGAGTTAATTCCTCCAGGGTTTATACACGAAAAGATCGGACTGTTCAGATGAACTAGCGAAGAGAGTGGAAGAATATTACCATCTGTTTTTTGTTTATATGTTGTATTATTCTGTATGAACGAGTCTGGTGGTTGAGCGGCAACGCTCGGCCTGGCATTTGGGGGATATGGGTTCAAATCCACGTCCGGCTATCCAGATTTTCCCAGAGTCACTACAGGTGATTGCCGGGAAGGTTCCTTCAAAAGGCCTTGGCCGAATTCCTTTCCGTTCCCTGCCACCAGTTCTTTCCCGTCCCTAATGACCTCGATGTTGACAAGGCGAAAAGGAATAAGGAAAAAAATATACTTTTTGTCTTTTCCTTCCAGGTTTTGGTCTTTAAACGCGCTCAGGCCTTAGTTTTAACTTGTCTTTCGTTTAGGCTCATAAATTGGAAGCCAGTCTTTGGAATTCTTTTATGCTTTGAAGATGTTCATTCCAGTTTTGTGTGTGATAGTATTCTTTCATTCAATGATAATACAACCTGTTGCCTACAATCTCGTTCACCTGTACTACTATTAATCTACGGACGTCTCTCTTGAAGCGGTATGTCAGAGTCAATACATCGCTAGCAAGAGGGGAGAAGAAAGACAGTACGATATGGCTTCTTCACTTAAATCGCGATAACTTGTTGTCGCGTCTAAATCTGACCAGAAGTTTTTGAATGAATTCCATTCGACAGCAAATGTATAGGAATTTATGGTAATTTTCATCTTTAATTTCTCAGCTTTCCGACTTCACATCTAAATGAGACATAACCTACCTTAAATAAAATGTTCTCTGATTTCCCAACCGGGGAAACGCATCAACTTCATGCATCGTTTAGAAGACGTTCCCCGAGTTCATCATGTTCCGTCGAAGATGAAGTCAGAGAGTAGCTTCAAATTGTCGCATCTAAATGATCCGCTATCCCGTTGGGAGACCCGAGAACATTTTGTATAAGTGGGTGCGCAGACTTCCGCGGTCGTTGTCGATATTATCTTGGCTGTCCGGGTTGAACCGCGTCAATTTATTGAAATTAACCTGTCCTCTAAAGAAAGTCACAAAATGATAGCCGAAACGTATATTTCGATAAATTGACGCGGTTACAACCGGATAACCAAGATAACAACATTTTATACAGTTGATACACCTGGAAAATCTCCATTCTTTCAGACTCTGTATTACCCCCGAGACCACTGACTGTTAATTATTCGAAGTCTCCTCTCAATCGGATATGTAGTACGTAATGATCCGTTGCTCTAATACCTAATAGGAACAGGTGGACGTATCGGCATGAAAAACCATGGGTTTAAAGGTGTCACGTCCTGTAAAGTCAAGACTACAACAACTAGGCTTGCGATTTCAGCGTGTGAGGCAAGACCTGAGTGGTTTACAGGTTCATGCGAAATCTCTGAAACCGATTAGGGCCTATGTCCCACAGTGAGAGCAGCTTTTCCAATTATTTGGCGGATGTGAGACTGTCTGCATATTACAGGTCGGTATAGTGAATAATATAATATATCATTTGCTCGAGTCAATAGCAGCAGAGAAGTCGATCAGAAGGTGACTGGAGCAGAAAAAAGGCGCGCAGGCATTTTGGTGCGGTGTTTTCTGAAGACGGAGAGAATGGTTTCAACACTTCACTTCTGTCATTCGAAACGACTGACGGAGCTCCATCTGCGTGTCATAATCCGTTTTCGCTCTGAATACTTGTGGTCTACGCAGACCTGAAGACGACAATCTGAAAATAATTGACTGCCAACCATGTATACTGCCACCCAAAGCTGGATTTGCAGTGACAGTCGATTGCGGACTAAACCGATCCTGCTAGAGGCAAGCGCACAGAGGAAAAACACTGTTTATATTGCGGTAATTCTCTCTTCACCTACATCTGTATGACTGGTCCACAAAGAATTAAACGAGCGTGGAGAGTGAGCGGTAACGCTGTGGGCCTCGCCTTCGGGAGGACGTGGGTTCAAATCCCCGTCCGGGCATCCAGATTTCGGTTTTCCATGGCTTCCCCAAACCACTTCAGGCGAATGCCGAGATGCTTCCTTCAAAAAAAGCCATGGCTAAATTCCTTCCCGTTCCTTGCACCCAGTCCTCTCCCGCCTCCAATGATCTCGATGGCTTGACATGTGCATAACGCCCGGGTTACATCCCATGTCCTAAATATTCACTCAAACGCACTGTATTTGCCACATGTTTCGTAATAACTGAATTAAATAAAATTGTATGCGTTTTTTTTTCCATCTCTAACTCCACTGCCAACAATCACGTGTGAAACTTGTGAGAGGGCGAAGGGGCGTGGGGAGGATCTGAGTTTGTACCCAAAACCGCTCCTGTTACACATGGCGGACCTATACCTTGTTCACTTACAACTGGCGGCGCAAGGTCATCTTCCCCAGGCGCCGCTCCTAACCTCCTCCCTTCCTACCTCTCGGAGCTGTACGCTGTTTCCAGACAGGCGAGGGTTAAATTTCCTCTTCGCGTGTAGGGATAAGGGCAGCGGAGTGGGGATAGAGCAGGCCGACCTTGATCCGCCACTGTTAAGTGAACGCGCTATAATCTATCTGAGGAAAGTCTTGTCCTGAAACGTGTAATTTTGTGTGTTCTGTATGACAAGTGAATTTTTTTGTTTGTGAAGTTTGTAGTTTATGAGGCAAATATTGGGGACCGTCCTAGCATTCGCGTACATGATTGCGGTAAACCACCTACAATCCGCAGTCAGGGTGGCTCGTGCACGGCCCGTTTGTACCTCCCCGATTCAGTGTGCGACGACTCAGCCCACTGGCGCGTGTTATATATGAATTATTAAATTCATATTAGACTTGTTAATAAACTGACTAATTTTGAGCTACTTGTGTTTTGGTTTCATTCAATTCCAAAAATCATTCTTACTATCCCATTATTGATACCAGTCATGCTAATCAATGTTACAGAAAAGGAATTTATGTCTAATGAATTATTAACCAATAGTAACTGTCACGCTACAAGTTCTTATGTAAATATTGTTCATTAAAACAAGCAGACAGACCTACAGCCACAAAATTTAAAAATAGTTTATTTAATTCCATATCTTACGAATACTGCCACAAACTTTTTTTTTTTGAGATTACCTTAAATATGAGACTTTCTTCCGGTCATAGTCGAGTTATAAGTATAGATTATTTGCATATTATTAACGCCAATTGTGATGAACGAAACGTAAATTGCTTCTCACAGTCAAAATGTTTCAGTCTTAGAATATAAAGATGTATAAACACTGGCAGTTACTTTAATTTCCTGGAAATAACCATATACCATCAACACGCTAATAGACCTTCTTCACGAGATCACCAATATGCCTACTATCCATGCAGAAATCTTTTGTCAAGCAGAAAATTTTTTCACCATGCTTGATACCATCCGCCCAGAAGTTGACAGATTGGAGTCAGTAGACACAGTACTCCCAATGGAATGGCACGAATTCAAAGTGCCACTTAGCACAATTATGACACCGATATAAAGGTTCAACTATCACAAGCGATCCTTAATAAGAACATTCAAGGGTTCCCCATAAAGGCCGTTAATAACGGTAAAAGCCGGGTTTTTCCCTAACGCGAACCATAGCGAATCGAACACAATCTATTAGAAACAGTAGATAAAGCTATATACAGTAGCGGGGCGACAAAACGCCGTTGAGGCAGCGAATTAAAAAAAAAAAAATTATTTCAACTGATTTCGAATTGTTGTTTGTCAGTAACTCACTTTTACGTTCTTCATTATCCGTGATTCGAATCGATGTAACGAAGTTGGAACAAACACGAATTTTATAAAACTTGGTTCTTATGAATATCGAAAGGATCTACTGTTGGTATTTCTCGGTACTGAGAAAGCATATGATTGTGTACACAGGAGCAACGTATGGAAGGTTTGGAGAAGAGAGGAGTTCGCAAAGAAACCATCAGAAGAGTGACAGAACTGTACCAAGGAAGTGTGAGCTACGTGAAAATAGGGGAAGAAAGAACAGATTGGCTGGAACAAAGGAATGGACTAAAACATCTTAACAACCAAACCAGAAAGATGAATAGGTTAACCCAGGGAATTGTGATGGCAGGGAAACAACTAAACAAAATAAACAGGTTCAAGTACTTGGAAAGTGTACTAGAGGAATGTGGAGGAAATGATGGCGTGATAAGTGAAAGAAGAAGACAGGCAGAGGAGTTTCGAATCACAATTAGAAGCAAGAGAGTAATCTATCACACATACTATGTGCCTATCTTGACTTATCCTGCTGAAACATGGACAATCAGGAAGCGAGACATCAGCAGAGTAAGCAAGAGAGAGGACCAGACTCAGATGGTATGGACATGTAAAGAGAATGGAGGCTTAGATAATCCCAAGAAAAATCAACAAAATTAAGATGCATGGTAAACGATGTAATAGAACACAATCTTGGGTGCTCCAGATGTGAATATCAGTTGCATAAAAAGGGAGGGGGGATTTATAATTAAATCCTGAAAATGAAAAATACATATAATAATGATGCTAAAAGGGGATCTAATAGGTTACTAACTAGAACCATGAATTTCAGACACAAAATAAAACCTCATTTATTGAGTCTTATGGCCTTACAAGGTCGGGTAGTAATTAACGTTACGTTAAACACAATTAGATCAGCAAAAACAAGCAATACCCGACGTTTACAATTCGCCGGAGTAAGCAAACAAAACTGAATGAAATATCTCAAACAAGTAATAAAAACAGCAAAGTTAACATTGAAATCACATGGCAACACAGGCCATCAAATTGAAGCTAACATTTTACTGTACAAAGGAAAATCCCAGGGGGCGCCGTATAAAGTGAATGAAAAGCATCAAAATTGAATTAACAAACAGCAAGATGCTTAAAAAAAATTGAATTGAAATATAAATCCAGCTAGCTCAGAATTTAAGTGGCGGGAGCAGAGTCTTAACCCAGGCGTCGCTTAAGGGCACATAAGTCTGTTAAAAATCCACTGGATAGTGACCGTCGTTTCTGGTACATTACCATAGTATCATCGCCGTGATGGTGAGCGACAAACACAATGCCACTGCAGCAATGGAAGCTAAATAAGCGGCTACGACCGCGTTATTAGCATAACTTCCGAATAATGGCAAGCACGCCACTCAACATCTCGCTTTCCCAAAGCAAGAAATGATCAACCACAATGATCATCAGAAAGCGTGCCGGCTAGCACGTCTGTTCACCAGCCCAGCTCGTCTTGGACCCAAGTCACGTCTGCTCATCAGCTCGTCTTGGACAGAAGTGTTCTCAAAAATGGCTCCTTCCTCTTCCTCGGCTAGTTGCTCGCCACATGCAAAAGAACTCCACGGAATTAGTATTGTAGCCCCCAATAAATGTTCAGGATTGGCTAGCTACACATTTCCGTCGTCACGTGTTTAATATCACGCGTCGCATTCGCTGACTCCTTCGCGCGTTTCCTACTTGGCCTTCGGGATAGCGGCAAGGTGGGGTAGTTCGTTGACCGAATTCCAACGGGACTCAAGCCGGGCTGGCCCGGCGTCACCTTGTCGCCTCGCCTGCTCCATTGTTCCACCCTCAACGGTCGAAATGGCAGTCTCTAGCCTTCAATATTTAAGCGTTCTGAGCCATGCGTTTACAGAAAAATTAATTTATAATAAACTATACCTTTGGCCGCCCTGGTTTAAACATACATTTAACCTATCCAGACAACCCTCATTATTTATAATTTATTTACACGTTCCAAGATTAAATAATTAATAAACTTGAATATAATAAAAAGGAAAAAAGAAAGAAATATGAATATAATTAATAATGATTTGATTATATTCATTGTGGGTGACGCTGTCACACCACAATATACCTGCCACCCAATCAAAATAAAATTATGCCAATAATTTTATTTGAACTATTGTAACCCTACAGTTGCATCAAAATCATTGCCTACATTATAGTTTCATGGTTCCAGCTCACTCAAACTATCGCATACATGTGACCTCTTTAAATATGTAAATACGACACGTGACTCTGGTTAACATAAATAATGAAATGTCTTATCCTAATATGCAAAGTAAAACATCATAAAACATTGACAGGTACATAGATGTAAATGAACGACAAAATAGATCTGTTCAATCAATAAACAAAAAAAATGATGTAAGCACAAGATATTAACATTAAAACTAGACAACTCAATTAATTATTTACAACGGGCTATGCAAATCTAGCACATGTGTTGAAGTTAGATATAGCAACAACAAGAATAAAGAATGCACCGAATGTCCATTATCAAGGCCGACACAAGTATGCCGAAACCACATAACATGAAAATCAAATGGAAAAGAAAAATCTTCCGCGAATTTACATAATTTAATCCTTCCGCGAATTTACATAATTATCCATACAATACAAAAGAAAGACGGTTCTCGCAAAATGAACTATATTATGCTTTCCAAACTACACTCGTAGCAAAGACATTATAGCGGTGAAACTAAGCGATCAGCTGTTTCCACTTGCCCGCTCTGTTGTTGTCAGTAAGCGCTGTCCCGTTAGGCTTCGCGGCTCAGGCTACCTGTTTTCGTTTAACCTGATTACGATCCTTCCAGGAAAACTGGCGGTCGGCACAGCCGCTACTCCAAACAGCTGAGCGTCCTTTACCTGTTCTCGCTGCGTTAGCGCTACGCTTGTTAGGCAATTACGTGTCTTAAGACTGACACTCTCACTTTCTAAAGATATGCTCTACGTTATTACCTAACTAAATGTACATTGATCCTTAAGCTATATTTACAAACATCCGTCTAGGAACTTGTAGACTATGCTGTGTGAAACGGGCGCAAATTCCGGGCATTATGCGGGCCGAGCTCCGTTCTGCCGTCGGTCAGCATGTAGCAGTTTGGGGAGATAATCCTCGCTACTGAGAACGGTCCCGAATACAGCAGAAAGAATTTGGAAATTAATTTTCGCTGTGCGTCAGACGGGGTCATAGTCCTAAGTAGCACCTGCTGCCCGACGCTAAACGTTTGCGTCCGCAATCCGTCGTGCTTGCGTTGCCGCTTCGTAGCTTTCTCTACCAAGAATTCATGTGCTTTCTTGATGTCATCCTCGGGATTCTTCTCGGGTTGATCCTTAAATTTTACATTGATACGAATCAGACGCAGTCTCATCCCGCACGAAATGATCGTGAGTTTCTCATTAGCATCGGCATAGCTTTGGCTTTGACTGTGGTGCTGTCGTCAAGTTTCTCGTCAGTATCGGCATAGCTTTGGCTTCCGTGCTGGCGTCAAGTTTTCCTTTTTCCCGCATTTTGTCGGTTGGGTTCTGTGGTATGAGATTTTGCTCGTCAGCTGATGCGCATATAGCTCTTCCTCCGTTATTCAAATTGCCTTCGCGTCCCGCGGTGTCTTGCATTGGTTTGGAACTATTTATTCCAAGGCTCTGCTCACAGGCCTCATGTTTCCAATGCAACACCTCCGGAACCAAATTTGTCACCGTCTTATTTCCCCAATCCAGAATGACTTTACGTTTTGCTAAGAGGTCGCATCCAACGATCACATCTTGCGTCAAACCGGGTACTATAAGTAGTGGCAACATTAACTCGCTATTCGCGACTTTCACGGGGATTAGCGCTTGCGTGCTAACGATCTTTTCTCTCTTTCCTATTGCAGGAACCACCGTAACTTGCGTTGTGGGAATTTCTTTTAGCCGCGGATTCTTATCTTTCAAGCGTAGCAGAAATTTCTTAGACATTACGGAGACAGACGATCCCGAGTCAATTAAAATATTCGCCCGTATGCCATATGCAATAATATCTACACGGGGACACTTCGCGCGCGCCATGAGGCTGTCGCCGGATACCATATCTTCTTCTTCGTCGATATTTTCCGGTCCTTCGCCGCGCCAATATTCCAAACTGCCGAGGCAAATGCTGTCGGCGTTTGCAGCGTCCCCCGAAAAATCTCATTGTGACGGCGGGGAATTAGACACGTTGCTAACGCCGCCCACATTTTCCTCCGTCGCCTTTGCACACATTTCCGGTTCCGCGTTTTCAATTGAGATCGCGTTCACTGGAAATTCTTGTGGATACGCGGATCGGTTGTTTCCCGACCGCTGATGATTTTTATCATCCTTCCACTGTGCATTTCCGTTCTTCCATTTCTTCCCTCCATTACGATTGCCGGAATTTTGATTGGAAGATTTCCCATTCTGTCCATCAGCATAGGAAGCTTTATTGCCGCCATGCGGTCGCTTAGACTCGCTTTGCGCTTCGCCATGGTTTCGTTCCGCGTCTTGTCTCGCCAGATTATCGGCCATTTTCCCGATTCTGTCAAGGTTACCGACGGTTTCTAGCAGTTCTGGTATCGTACGAATGACCACGGGGTTAATGAGTGACTGCACTTGTGGACCAAAGTGCGCGATCACCATCTCTATGAACTCTCCGTCCGTCATTTTGTCGTCGAATTGCCTACACTGCACCAGCAAAGTTTTCACGTAGCTTTCCATCGAATAATGCCACTTGGGAATGTACCTTCCTTGGTACAGCTTTATCCTCGCCTGGTTCTGGATCTTTTTCGACCAGAAGGTCTCAAGAAACAGGACTCTGAATTCGGCGTAAGATAAGTTAGTTTCGGACGCAATTTTCAGCCAGAGTCTGTCTGTTTCTGAAAATGATTCCTCGACTAACACAAGCTTCATGGAATCAGGCACTCCTTTGATTTCAAAATACCGCTCCATTTCGGTAAGATAAATTCTAGGATTTACGTCTTTGCGAGACCCAAAACGTGGCAACTTAAGCTCGATATTAGCTGCAGCGTACTGTGCGTAATTCGCGTGAACAATACTCCCGCTAGCGTTGGTAATTACTCACTTCCTTCATTTTGGATTCCAACTGCGCCAGTTTTGAATTAGTGTTCTGCGCAAGTGTTTGCTGTGACGCTTGCAAATCCTGTTGTGCCGTTTGTACTCGTTCAACCGAACTTGTGACCTCCGACACCTTTGCATTTACAGCCTGCAAGCTTCGTTCAGTATTATCCTTAATCTCGTGGACAAATTCCGAGATCTGACCGAGACTCTGGTGGCTTTCTTGCCGCACGTGCTCGACAGATTTTTCGGTCGCGTCCAAACGCTTCGAGATTTCCGCGCTTGATTCCTGCAATGCAGTGCACTGTTGCCTGAATCGTATCTGTGCGTCTCTCCAACACTGAAACATTCGCTCGCATCTCCGATTTGAATGCACTCATTTCACGGGTCATTTCCTCGCGAAAAACGGACAATTTTCCGTCCATGCCCTTCAACAAAGCATTTTGCGACTCAAATTTTTGATTTTGTGCATCCAAACGCTTGTTTATGTCCTCCTGTTGTGAAGCTATTTGTTTAGTTAATTCCTCCCTCAATGAGCCAGAAGTTTTACTTATCTCCTCCCTCAACGAGATAGAATTTTGACTTTGTGCATCTAATTTCGAATCCAATTTCTTGTTCATTTCTGTTTGCGAAGCCATTTGTCTACTTAATTCCGCCAGCATGTTAAAGATTAGGTTCGGGTCTTGAAATTGTGCGGTCGCCGGTGGCAATTCTACCGTACTTTGCGACGCACCATGTGTTCCAATATCTGCCCGCATGGGTGAATTTTGAACGGTTTCATTGTCTGGGGTTGGAAAAATTCCTAACTGTTCCCCATCTAATGATGCATTTGAATGGATGCTACGCGTACTAGGAGTATCATTAGCACTCTTCGTCCGCCAACGGCATTTCGCTGTACTTCCGGTGCTTGATTCCATCGCGTCAGTTTGCTCGGAAATGTTATGAACAATAAATTGATCCTGCCCTATTAATGGTGCGTGACCTCAACTTCATAGATTTGATCGTAAGATACAAAATTTCAACTCCGAACAATTTGAACAATCGACAACAAACAAAATACAACCGGCACGATTTAACTCGAAAAGTACAGCATTAAACAAATTTCGCGCATAAATCCCTTCAACATGAAATAAAACCCATCCAAAATTAAACAACAAGGAAAAACAACGATGTTTCATGCGACACAAATACCTCAACACATGAGCAAAATCAGCATAAAGAAAAATCTTAACTTTTACCATGCATTAAAATTTCAAAAGCACTGACTCTATCTTTAATTTTAAACTAACCATGCTTGATGCAAGTGAACGAAAATATACTTGAACAACTGATTGAAATAAATCACACATTTAGATTTAAATCAAGCATGGCAAACAAAGCAAACAAATTTCAACATAAAACTTATTCTAAAATAATAAAATGAATCAACACAGGTCACATCCATGGATTTTTTTAGACTTGTGAAATTCTCAAAATAATTTCGACTTGCAAAAGCCCGAAACGTTGGGTGCCAATTGTAATAGAACACAATTTGGGTGCTCCAGAGTGAATATCAGTTGCATAAAAAGGGAGGGGGGATTTATAATTAAATCCTGAAAAATGAAAAATACATATAATAATGATGCTAAAAGGGGATCTAATAGGTTACTAACTAGAACCATGAATTTCAGACACAAAATAAAACCTCATTTATTGAGTCTTATGGCCTTACAAGGTCGGGTAGTAATTAACGTTACGTTAAACACAATTAGATCAGCAAAAACAAGCAATACCCGACGTTTACAATTCGCCGGAGTAAGCAAACAAAACTGAATGAAATATCTCAAACAAGTAATAAAAACAGCAAAGTTAACATTGAAATCACATGGCAACACAGGCCATCAAATTGAAGCTAACATTTTACTGTACAAAGGAAAATCCCAGGGGGCGCCGTATAAAGTGAATGAAAAGCATCAAAATTGAATTAACAAACAGCAAGATGCTTAAAAAAAATTGAATTGAAATATAAATCCAGCTAGCTCAGAATTTAAGTGGCGGGAGCAGAGTCTTAACCCAGGCGTCGCTTAAGGGCACATAAGTCTGTTAAAAATCCACTGGATAGTGACCGTCGTTTCTGGTACATTACCATAGTATCATCGCCGTGATGGTGAGCGACAAACACAATGCCACTGCAGCAATGGAAGCTAAATAAGCGGCTACGACCGCGTTATTAGCATAACTTCCGAATAATGGCAAGCACGCCACTCAACATCTCGCTTTCCCAAAGCAAGAAATGATCAACCACAATGATCATCAGAAAGCGTGCCGGCTAGCACGTCTGTTCACCAGCTCGTCTTGGACCCAAGTCACGTCTGCTCATCAGCTCGTCTCCTGCTCATCAGCTCGTCTTGGACAGAAGTGTTCTCAAAAATGGCTCCTTCCTCTTCCTCGGCTAGTTGCTCGCCACATGCAAAAGAACTCCACGGAATTAGTATTGTAGCCCCCAATAAATGTTCAGGATTGGCTAGCTACACATTTCCGTCGTCACGTGTTTAATATCACGCGTCGCATTCGCTGACTCCTTCGCGCGTTTCCTACTTGGCCTTCGGGATAGCGGCAAGGTGGGGTAGTTCGTTGACCGAATTCCAACGGGACTCAAGCCGGGCTGGCCCGGCGTCACCTTGTCGCCTCGCCTGCTCCATTGTTCCACCCTCAACGGTCGAAATGGCAGTCTCTAGCCTTCAATATTTAAGCGTTCTGAGCCATGCGTTTACAGAAAAATTAATTTATAATAAACTATACCTTTGGCCGCCCTGGTTTAAACATACATTTAACCTATCCAGACAACCCTCATTATTTATAATTTATTTACACGTTCCAAGATTAAATAATTAATAAACTTGAATATAATAAAAAAGGAAAGAAAAAAAGAAATATGAATATAATTAATAATGATTTGATTATATTCATTGTGGGTGACGCTGTCACACCACAACGACCCAGAGGAAGACCAAGAGATGGATGGCTGAAAGGAGTGGAGGAGTGTGTACGGAAGAGAGGAGAGGACTGGAACAAGGTGGTGACAGAGAGGTGATGGGATGAAAGAAGCAAATGGAGAGGCTTGTGCATGAAGCAGGCTGGAAACTGTTGAGGATGATGATGATGTTGTGTTCTTTTTATTGTTGTAAAATGCTGATTTCTTGAGTCAATAATTGCGAATCATCCAGCAATCGCCCACACTATTGGAGCTATCCTATCCTTGCAAGCATTGTACATACTGATACGTTCACACTCTCATCTAACTGCTGTGTATGTTGTTTACATATTCTTATCTAATGGAATACATCTCCTTCATGAGAGAGTTATTAACAGAGATTCAAATGAATAAAATATTGTTTAAGTAATTTTTTATAAACAGTCTGTTACTTCATATTGGTGATCAATAGATAATCGTTGCAGATACAGTTTTGGGCTGGTAACCGTAAAATCTGCAACTCATAGCTCACGTTCGAAATATTATGCTTTACACATGTGAACCATGAGGCTAGAACATTGTCGAACGTTAAACTTTCCCGGTAGTGGGTTTACTCAGTTAGGTCAGATGCCTACAAAAGAGCATAAGAAACTGTGTTCCAAGTAATTAATATCACACGAAATAATTATTATATGCAGTACACTGATTGGAAAAACGAACCAATATATTTCTCTATAATTACGCTTGTGGTATTAATAGTTGTTTAATGAATAAATTTTAAATACACTTGTAATATATCCTCGTAAACACCAATTCGATAGATTTTAAAAAATGGAATGATTATCATAGTATTTAGAAAATAGTTTGATTCATTCAATAGGCTACCACACTAGTCGTTAGATGTGTTAAATAGAGATGTGTGTCAAAGCAGTCAGAAATTTAAATACATATCATCAGAGATTTCCTTCTTGCGTGTGGGATTACAATTACCTCAACCCTGAGCGATATTCCACCAACAACATTTTAAATATAAGGCTTTGAAATGAACGTGAAGTACTAAATGAATATTTTATCTCATAGAAATAGCGTGAGCACAGGTTGTGAACAATACTGTCGATCATAATTACCATTATCTTGAGCAAGACGCCACCCACGTATCTCTGTCGCCTGAGGGATTAGAAGGCTGGAAGAGACCATTACAGTCCATGCATGAAGTTTCTTTCTCGGTTAAAAAGATTCTTGCATGTATGATGAAGTAAGCCGCAGACCATCTGGAGATGAAGACATTCCTGAGGAGACTGAAATGAAAGAGACGGTGGGTGTAGTCTGGTTTCTCAGTGCCCCGTGACATCCATTGGACACGGGCTTGAGGTGTGGTCAGTCCGTGGGCTTTCTTCCACGAGTCAAGTGACTTACATAGCAAATGTGAAACTTAAGTCCAAGTAAGTATGAATGCAGACATTACTATCATTTGAGGTATATGTCAGACAGGAGGCCTTAAAGTAGATCCACCCTCAAGAGGCATTAAATAGGAAAAATATTTTCGATTTCCCCGATAGTTCACATTTCATTTGGTGCCAGCTTAAATCACAGAAAGAATTCGTTTATTATCTTTCAATGTAGAAACTACGTCTACAGAAGTTTATCTGATTTCCCCCCCCCCCCCCGGAGTGTTCGAATGTGGTTTTGGCGAAACTTCTGGAAAAGAAATGTTACATTTCTAAGAATATTTGAAATTGATTCTAATTTTAACAGCGTAGAATAATGAACGAACGAAGTTTAGAATTTCGATATACAGCTATATAGTGTCAATGCTGATAGCCATTAGGCTAGGTTAAGGTAAAAATTATCTGATGATAAACCATCCTGTAGAAGACTAAGTGTGTACATGTAAATAATATTATTTTGCCAATGTCGGCTAGGTTAAGGTACAAGTTATCTGGTGATAAACCATACTGTAGAAGACTAAGTGTGTACATGTAAATAATATTACTTTGCCAATGTCGGAATAGATTAAAATCACGATCTACGAAACACTTAACGCTTCAGATCCATTGAAACTATTATTTGTGACACACAGACCAAAGTACAAAAGACTTTTTACAACCTCAAATCTTATGATTACAGATAGTAACCAGTATTTTACCATTACAGAAGTGTTTGTATACAATGGCTATATTGCAACTACAGTGGAAATAACGGAATGTGGTAAGCTGTGAATTAAGAAATCATGGTAAGTAAGGAAAACTCTAAACAGGTTAGAATTTTACGGTTCGTAAGCACTATTTCGGAACACATACTTACGTCCTGATTCTATAATATGGACCTACATACCGTCGATATGTTAATGCAATAAACTTCTACTGACAATTACTAACTTTTATTGATGAATTAGGATTTGGTTTTAAGATGAGGATTAGCATAAAAATATGAAAATTTAGCTCTTATTTCGCATGTAATTCATGCAAAAACCGTTTTCATATGGTAGAAAACAAGTTTTAGCAGTCTCTACTGTTGATTTAAAATGTTAGGTATAATTGTTTTATAATTTAATCACTGTGCGAAAGATATGTTAGGTCATTTGTACCGAAGAAACTAATATAGAAAAAAGTTACGTTGCGCTTATAGATAGCAATGGGCTGTCGTAACTAAGAAAGAAATCACTGCTGGATCAAAGACAAATTGTTGTGCCATACTAGATGTTTCCTTTCGACATTAATTTTCGTATTAAATTTTGACTGCGATGGTTTCGATCTGGTTTGCTCATTGTTAATTAGTGTGTTTGTATGTGTATATAACTGTAATGAAAGGCGAACGCCGAATTGTACCACCTGTTGGATACTGTCAACATGTCGCATGTGGCTGAAATTTTGTGGGCATGTTCTGAGAACGGACAACAGCAGGTTTACCAAGATCTTCTCAGTTGTAAAAAATTATAAGACAGGAAGCATGTGGCTGAATGAGATACAAAAAGACTTTGATTCCGCTGGAATTTCAGATACTAATGTAGCAGAACGCTCAAAATGTTTTAATTTGGTTAACTCCTGCTTCCCTCCTCCAAAAATTACTAATCTTGGACACCCATCTCACAGGAGAGAAATAAAAAAATTATTAGCTGGGCTCGAGAGGTGTTGGGAACGAATGCGAGCATCTTAATAAGGAACTAGTCATAAACACTCCGTACCTGGTTTGAATCAATAATAATAATATCTGTAACGAATGCATATTATGTGTTGTTTTTCGTTTAGTGCCAGAATATTGTAACAAGGAAAATGTTTAAACACAATGCCAGCCCATACAGGCCTACTCTTCCGATAGATACCAAGCGACCCCAAGTTTGATGTTCCAAACGTCAGAAGAATTACCGTCAACAGTATCTACATTCACAGCTAAATCCACGTTGTTGATCAGGCACAGGTAAACGGCTCCTTGGCGAGATGGGCGAAGAGGAGGTCTAACTACTATTAAATTACACGAAACTACGACAAGTGTTTGTGTTAAGCATACATATATCACTCTTGGAGACAACCTCAACCAGGCCTCCAAGTCGTGATGCAGGTCTTTCTGGCTAGTCAGCGATATCGTATAGCTGCTACCAAAACCGTCCTCCTCCGCAAGGCCATCTCGACATGTGGGCGGGCCTCTTCGTCGTCACAAATTGCGCTTCATATACACAAAGTCGCCGCCAGAGGCACTACTTACAACATTAAGGTCTCGCGAGAGGACGGAATATAAAAAGAAACGTCCACCAGCACTACGGTGGCTGACTCACAACTCAAGTCATTACCCCAGCACATTCCCGTGCGGAAGCTGCCACAACACTCAGTCGAAGTTTAAATTCATACAAGGACCAAACGCCCTCAAGATATGTAATTAATTCTTTTTATAATACTTTTTTCTGTAGACTGCATAAATTCTTAGTTTATATAAGTAGTCGACTATCGACCCATTGCTGTGAAAATCCCGAAGAGACGAGGGAAAACTACGGTGTTTTTAATTTCGACTGAGGAACGGTACTTAACAGAAATAGACTCAAAATCCAAAAATGTGCAAAGCTTTTTATTCCTTAATTTGAAACCTATTGTTACTATGTTTTATATGCTCGATTTTACTTCTACGAATCAACTTGAAATAAAATATTCAGAAATGATTAATGAAAGAATTGCTTTTAAAGAAAACCTTAACGTTTAATTTTATTATCGAACCGCACTGATTAAGTAAAACAGAGCCAATGGCACTGCTATAAATTTCTGACTTCCTATTACAGCGGATATATTTGTAGCGCTACATTTTTCATTTGACCATGCGTAATACAGAATTTCTCACCGGCGTAAATGAAATAATAGCTCTGAAGAGAGTACCAAAGAATTCCATAACTGTCTGATGAAATACTTCACCGATTTCTCTTATTCCAACACGTTATTCTGCAAAAATCTGTGACATTTCATTTTTACTCTCTACTTTCTAGTCTCTGAACCAAGAAAATACTTCAAGACAGAAAGATATGTAAATCCGCCTACCGGTTCGAGCTCTACCGGTGAAATAAGTTTCCGACGTCTGGTACGTAGCCAACACAGTGGGAGAAATAGTCGTGGAGCATTCGAAATCACCAGTATGCGCATAATGCACCTGCATTAAATCACAAAGCTCTCCGCACTGGATTATGAATCGAGAGCATACGACACTATTGATTTGTGTTCTGGCTCATCGCCACGTCGATGTTGAGTCATTAGAGGCGGGAAAGGACTAGAGGGCAAGAAATGGGAAGGAATTCGGCCATGGTCTTTTAAAAGAAACACGCCGGCACTCACCTGGAGTGATTTGGGGAAACCATGGAAAACTCGAAATTGCGACGGGGATACGAACCTATGGCCTCCAGAATAAGATGCTTTACCGCTGATGCAGTACGCTCGGTGGCACTGTTGAAACAATTTTTTCTGTTGAGTGCAGACGTTAAATTTCACCGTATTCTCGGACTGTCGGAAGAGTAGGTTAGATATGCAATATCCAATTTCGTCTTCCGGTTTTCTTCACCTTGTTGTATAACACTAAACACACAAAACGGTCTCCGGACATTACACATACCGTCATCTACATATCCGAAATGGTAAAACTAGTCACTGGTGAAGGTAATAGAATATCATCATGGTTCAAACGTTGCCCCAGAAAACTGCAATGGAGCAGCAACATCCTACATACTGGTCGCCGATGTCTGGCACAACGGGCATGGCGCGCTCTTTGTTTCAGAGAGAGGTACAATTTGGAATGAAGATAGAAGTTTTCAGAGAGAAAAGGGAACGGTTAAAGTTTAGAGCGCACACTGCTGAACTCGATGCCAGCAATTAGTGACGGAGCCTGATTGGGGACTTGTCATCTCTTGGTCTCTCAGTGGGAGGACGCAGGTTCAAATCCCCGTCCGCCATCCTGCTTTCGATTTTCCATGGCTTCCTGAAATCACGCAAAGTGAATGGATGGTTCCTTCAAAAGGCCATGACATAGTTTTTTCGCGTCTATAATGTCATCGATGAGCCCTAAAGCATTATTCTTCTGTGTCTCATACAGTGTTATTTTTCTCAATTGAATAGTTTTGGAATGTACAATATTCTGCCCCAGGGAAAAAATCCCATTAACAGAATCACATAAGAATATTTTACACAAGAACCGTGTCCAATCTCAACCCTCATATTCTCGACGATCAGAAGTCAGTTAGCGCTGCAGATTGTGGAATAACGAAGGATTTTTTTTCGATACAGGCTCTCAGTTGATACATTATTGCTGTAATACTTCCCTAACTGAACGCTACGAGCTTTATGACCCGTCGATGTTGAAGTAATATAGCCCAGAAAGGATTAGGTGTTGAGAACATTTAAAGAAACTATCACAATATTTTCCTGGAATATTTTCTGGAAGACATGGGAAAACGAAATCTTGATGACCAGACGGGGATTCGAACCAGCGTCCTCTTGAATGCCAGAATAAAGCGTTACGCTCACCCACCAGCCTCGGTCGAACTGTACGAGACAATAGATTCTGTTATATGGCTTGGACGTGGAATTTACCAACGAAAGATTGAGCCGAGCCTGATGGATAAAACTAACTTAGTACACAACCCGGAGGCTGGTTGGGTCCTCCATAGGAGGCTTGCTAAGCAATTGTGTCAGAGGTAAGACGGCAAGTTTCTTTCGTCTGAGATCTAAAGTTTAAGGTGGAAAGAGAACCACGGAACGACTTGACGTATCTCTTATGATCAAACACAGCTAATAAAAATTCCTGTCACCAGCGAGACCGGAGCAACAACTTTTTAAACGCAAGCGCCTTAAGCACTGAGTTACCAGACCTTTCGCCTGATGTATAAGTGATTATATTTATGTTTTGTATTCTGCAGGACATGGAAGGAACAGTTGAAAGAAGTTGAATGTTTCAAATAAATGGGAAGCTGCGTTGCAAAAAATGGAGGAAACAGGATGTAAATAATTGAAAAATTTGCAGATGGATTGTTTAAGAGTGTGAGAGGCCTGATATGAAGTAGAGATGTGACGCAAAAGAGTAAGGAAGTAATATATAAAACTGCTTTGTTCCGATTTTGACGAATGGATCAGAAAAATGGGTGATGATGGAGGGGGACAGAAGAGGAGTACAATCTATGAAAACCAGGGATAAAATCAAGGAGGAACCGTTACAAGAACATAGAAATCAAGGTTACAGCGGTATGGTGATGTGAAGAGAATTGGAGAAGTACCACATAAGATGATGAAAGGAAAGAGGCCTAGAAGAATACCTTGGGATAGATGGGTGAAAGGTGTTAAAAAGTGTGTTGAGGAAAGAGAAGGAAATTGGATGACTGTAGAAGAAGAGTGTTGATGCATGGATAGAAACTTTTTGAGAGGCTTTTGCTTCGAGCATACCTGTGTAGCAGTTAAACGCTGCTCAAGATTATGATGATCGTGCTGTAGGATGTGGGTTCGACCCCGCATGACACATCCATATACAAGTTACGCATGGTTCCTCGAAATCTATCACCAATCGTGGGGGGAGAGCGACAACGCTCTGGTCTCGCATTCGTGAGGACACTGGTTCGAATCCCCATCCGGCAATACACATTTGGATTGTTTCCCCAAACTATTCCAGGTAATTACGAGGATGGTTCCTTCAAGAGGTCATGGCCGAATTCCTTCCAGTTCCTTTCTCCCAGTCCTATTCCGTCCATAATAGCCACGCCGTTTTTTTTTTTTTTTTTTTTTTTTTTTTTTTTTTTTTTTTTTTTTTTTTTTTTTTTTTTCAGGAACGTCACCACCGATTTAATTCTTGTTCCATGCATAATATCCTCTGCCGTCTAGAACATAGGTGTCAAACTCAATTTTACAGAGGGCCGTATATTAAATTTAGAATGTGTAGGCGGGCCAGATTCAAATAAAAAGAGAGGAATCGAGTGAAGTCTGAAAGCTCTAAAAACATTATTCTTCTTTCTGTGTCACATCGCGTGCCGTATTGATAGGGCCGTATTGACAGGCCTGGTCTAGAATGACTTCGTCGTTGACTATCCGTAGAGACTTATCTAAGATAAATGAAAGGAAAGAACTAATTTTTCTTTAGTTTTTAATACGAGTGAAGTAATCGATGATATCTAGTGTGTATTATAAGTAATTCGCTTTTGTTATTTCTGTGTTCACTGGGTTGCGTGAGACCTGTTCTCCGCTACACGTCAATTCCAACCAGACACCGGAGGATGGCAAGAACTACCGCGCATGGAAGGCAGTGAAAGGACATCAATCTTGTGCCGGAAGACGCCATTCCCGAGCGGCGAGAAAGGATTTGGAAGGCGCCACTGTTATTGCGGCGAATCGTGAAACGAGCTTTTGTCAAACGTAATGAAAGCGCCCGGAGACTGGATGTTTGTGACTGAGGGGAGACAGCTTTGCGCTGCTGTATAATTCGCATTCGTCATTCCTACAAAACACATCCATCTCTTTTTGTGTCCGTTACAACACATTAGGAGCTGCTGCTTTGTGTGAACTGATGGAGAAGCGCAAGGAAAGAGTCATTCGTCTCCATGACAGATGACGTTCTAAATTTGATAAACGGTGAGGTTTGTTAGTTTTCGTTTCACGGGTCTGTAATTTTCAGATGATATACTACCTTGTTACTTTCTGCCAATCAAACAGAAAAAAATAATAATCTTCGGTTTTTTTTCCAAAGCAATGGAAATTTCAATGATTCGAATGTTTACTTCAACGTACAAGCTTATACACCGATTCGATCAACAGAATTACATCCTATTTTCCGTTTGGCCTACAAGAACCAGTCAACAATACAATAACATAGTGTTATGTTCAAATTGTTATGTATCGACAGCAATAATCTCCTAATAATTTTGTAATGAAAGTGGAAATGGCTTGTAAGCTTCCGACCCCCACCTTTAATATTTCTCGGCTAATTAATCGGAGTTCTTTGCCGGAGATTGACTGCATTCACTCATAACAACTTATAACAATAGCAAAATAATAATCGACCGGAACAATTACAAGAAATAAAATACTTGGATACGACGTGCACAGTAATTTGAATTATATTCTGAGCAACTTGAGCACACTGATACAAAATCTAATCTCTAATCAGACACATATACTAAATCAAATAAGTTCATGACAGTTTTTGCTTTAGCTATGCTAAATAACAGCAAGTTCTCATATCGTTATAGTCTCTCAAAGACAATTAGAAACTTCATTTTTTTTAATATTATTAACTTACTTCAATTTATAACCTGTAGCGATAGTGAGTTCTATGGCACACGCACACACACACACACACACACACACACACACACACAGAGAGAGAGAGAGAGAGAGAGAGAGAAATATATATGGACTTACATCTAGCAGGTAGTACCACATTGGATCACGTTGAACTAACTAAACAAAACTGAGGGCACTATTGTATCCCGGTGGACCTTAAATACCCTCTGGGTAACTGTAATTTGTTGTCTGCAATCTTTATGGGAGGAGCACTGCCAACCTTAACTACTTAATTTCTCGGTTGCCGTGTGAACAGTCTCTGCCAATGGGAGAATACATCGGCTCCCACAGATACTACCACTCCCAAAAAACACGTTTCGGTGTTAGTGGGGTGGTACGCCACGGCAGGGTGCTCTGCGCAGGACCAGGGTGACTGACCTCTAGGCTGCCCTTGCTTCCATAATGGCGACTACAGAAACGTTCGGAAATTCTTAAATCAAATACGCTGCCTCCCTCACTCTCGCTACCACAATTTAAAATTCTTAATTCTATCCTTATTAACTGTTCAACACTACCTCTTAGAGTTCCTACTTATAGTTTGTAACACTTTTACCTCATACATATATACCTTGTGGCATCACAGTCTGTGTTATTTGAGAATGCTACTTTTGTAACTATTTTATATTTGCAATACGGAAACGGAGAGGTAAAATATATGTACTAACAAAAATCTGAGAGATAGTTGAAAGATATTTCGTACGTTTATTACATTAAAAAATACTCAAGTTAGAACTTCGAATTTTAAAGAAAGTCAAAAAAACTTTTGTAAGTAATAAAATAAAGGCAGATATAAAAAGCAATACTATAAGCGGACACTAAAGTCGGGCGCACAGAACGCTGAAAATGAGCTCCGTTGTACTATGAATTACTTAGATTATTTTTAACTTTTCTCGGAGACAATTTACAGCCCATATCTCTCAAGGTCTTGTGTACCCACAATCTGTCAGGTTCAACCACAACGAGGTGGTAATCTGGTTCCTCCCGAAAGACTAATGCTTGAGGTAGGATGGACGATGAATCTTCACCTGTTGAAACTACATTTACAGCCAGTTTAAAAATAAAGATATCCACAGCAAACTAACTATGCAACCACAGCATCATATTTCGGGTAAAGTTTTGGTATGCCTCAACTTCATGTCAACTAGTTTTATTTATTAACAACAAGAGATAATGGAATTTTAATTCGATGTTTTCAGCCAGAATGACTTATGGATAACATAAGAACGCTTAGCACATTTTACTAAGTGCATTTTATACTAAGTGCATTTTATAGGCAACACAAAAAGAAACAGATTCCGTTTTTTTAAATTAAATAACAGATCCACTATTCCCATGTTCAAGGAGTACCATCAGCATGCAACAAAAATTCGTATACTCACAGAAAAAAAAAAAAAAAAAATTGGAGAAAGATATGAAAGATAAATATAAGCAATGGAGGTAAGCTTACAAATTTTTGGAAGCACTCAAAATTCCATTGAAACGTAGAATCTATACTGTTAACAACTGTATCTACAGATAGCAATAGAGTTATGTGGTGTATAGTTCCTTTTCTCTCTTAATTCAGAATTAGCACACGTTTTAACTCGGGTAAACCTGAAATTCCGGCTGCGTCCCAGCTTACCTTTACTCTGCGAAGCGGCTGGCGAGGGACCGGAAGTGGCCGGGGGTTTGGCCCCACCTCGCAGCTTCCGGCCACTCTGCAAACAGCTGAGGTGCTCTCTGCCTCAAGGACTACCACAACAAAACACCGTTGGCAGCTCAGCTTGGTCTGGGAGTTCATGTAGCTGCATTAAAAATGAGATTGGCGAATCATACGCTCGTCTCCATCATCGGGGATGAACGCTTAAAGTATCGTGCGCTTCCTATTAAATGCATCTACAAAGTCTCTTTTCTGACGTATTCGAAAACCTAGCGATTTGACGCCGTCAAAATGGATCCAAGACGGTCATGGACTCAAATCCATTACAGTACTGACGATGGTAAGCACAATTTTTAAGTGGTTTCTCGTTTGTATAAAAACTGGGATATGTCTCCATATCCGTTTCAATGATAAAAGCCCCACCAGAGAAGTAAAACAAAAAATATTTGATGTAATTTGCGTATCCTCAAAATAGATCAGAACTGTTTGATTGATCAGAACAGATAATTTAAAATTACCATCGTTTGCCCCACAGCATTCAGTTGTAACTATCTGTAAAAAGAAACGAAATCTCACAAAAGACACTGACTTTCTACAAGTTTGCTTACTTTGTGATAAGTTCTCTAAGTTACTTCTATTACCATATTAAAAAAAAATATGTTATGTAGTATTAAAAATAGTTGAATAACATTATTATTCTGTACTGCAGCATTCTGGTTATAATTTTTAATTTATATGTTCCTTTGGGCAAACTAAGATCATGTTAAGCCTTGTTTGGCTTAAATCTGCTTTTGGATGTGTACACATCTGTGTTATATCTATGGTTATTAGCTCATGAAGAAACTTACATTTTTACGTGGAATCCGAACCCGTTTACATTACACAGCAAGATGTGCCCAAGGTGAAAGTAAGGTTAAGGGATTATGAAAAACCTAGCCGAGACAGAGATTCAAACCGTGGCCCTTTCGATCACCAATCATGCTCCTTAACCATTGAGTCACCAGGCAAATTAAACAAGTTTTTTTTATTATGTTTGTGATCAGTATAGTTAATTAACATCATGGAATAATTAAATCTCTTTAAGAACTGGAATTCATGCTATATTTCAAATGCTTTTCGATCATTGAATTGAATACTTATTCAATTCTTTTTGTTTTTTTTTTTTTAAATGGCATTCGGCTACCGAGACCATACAGCCAGCTCAATGTGATTATCGTGACTCATCCAGAGTATCATTTTCTCTAGTGAATTGTTTTTTACTAAGTATTGACACTACAGGAATGACACGCCGTTAACACACACAACACTTAAACACCCATGCCCTCGGCCGGACTCGAACCGGCGACGTTCGGTACGCGGAGCCAGTACTCTAGCCCCTACGCTACCGAGGCCAGCAAATATATTCAATACTTGACACTGTCTTACAGAAATATTTACCTAGAAGAATATCGCAAACACGTTTCGCCCCAAAAAAAATGTCTTTTGTTTAATCTTAATTAAGTGAATTTAACGTCTTTCAGATGATCGTAAGTTATGTCAGAATTGCCTTCTATTTATCTGCCATTGCGTGAAACTGAGATTACGTCCAACGGTCGTCTTAGTCATACAAATAATTTCTATTACTGTACAATCAACCCATTACCAACATTGTACATTTTCTTTCGCGTCACGTTTGGTATAAATATTTCAGTCTGATTAATACCTGATAGATGTTACTCATTAATTACATGTTTCGATTACTCTCGTCTGCTTAACATGAATTATTTATGTGCCTGAAAATCCTCAGCTACGTAATTCGTTCATCTTCAATTATAATCCTTTAATGATTCTTTAACTTGTTCATAACAACGGATGCAGACCAATAAACGTAATACCTGGTTTCCCGTTTATCTTTAGTTCGGTATAAATGTTGCATTAAGTTTTTAATCCTTTCACCACTCATCCAACTACACAAACAATGTCGCTGTAAGATGATCATACATTCAGACGACGACACTAAATGAAAAGCATTGTGTCCAAATTAAAAGAGGAAAAAACGAGTAGGTAACAAAATCTTTAGCAGACAATGCAGTAATTTCCGCCCAGCGGGGAACTAATTAAATCACTTACCGTACAATGCAGCTAAAATGAAATTATACTTTTCTTCACGGCAGCAATTATCCTTTTAAAGAACTCCCCTGTGAAGAACCAAGTCTGAAACAAAATGATGCCGCAACACAATTCATCTATTCATCTGTTCGTTGGCAATGTCCTGTAGTATTCAGAGTCACATTTCAATACAATCGAAGAAAAGTTTAAGCCCGTCTTTTATTTAACGGTGTAAAGAGATTAGAGTAGCATAATCATTGGACTGTAAATCAAAGCGACTGCTTCATTGTTTCTTTGAAGTATAGTTTAATAATTAACGATGAGCCATTTATACAGTTAGCCTTAAAATCACCGAATCGTAAGCAAACATACAGGATTATTTTATTTATTTACTTTATGCAGATAGACCTATAAAGACCACGCAAAACTTAGTCATTTTCTGTCTGAGTTTCTTTTACCATTCCAGTATTCTCGCATCTGTTTACTGACGGCCAGTTTTCTCTCTCCTGTCCAAGTTCCGCCGCTCTACTTGGCTTTGGTTTCTGGCAGGACTGCCCAGTTGTATATTTTTTGTCTGAAGATTTTGCGATCTAGGATTTCTGCTTTCTTGATATTTGCTTTTTCCAGGTCTTGTCTTACTTGATCGAACCAGGTGTTAGGACTTTTAATGGTTGAATAAGATCGAATATCTTCGTAGTTAATCGGTGATGTGACTGTAGAATTTGCGTTTTCTGTTGTCGTTGGCTATGTTTGATTATTTTCTTTTTCATCTTTTTGCTCACGGCTTACGTCAAGGATATTAGAGGCGGCAAAGGACTGGGGACAAGGAACGGGAAGGAATTCGGCCATGGTCTTTTAAAGGAAGCATCTCGGCATTCGCCTGGAGAGATTTGGAGAAACCACAGAAAACCCAAATCTGAATGCCCGGACGGGGATTCGAACCCGCGTCTTCCAGAAAAGGAGACCAGAGCGTTACCACTCACCTGCCACGGTCCGTACAGGGTTAATATAAATAATTGAAACGATTACTCAAATTTACTGTAGCTATATTATACCACATATTGTCATAAATTCTTACAGTCATATAGAAAACTCAAAAAATATTTTTCACATATAATTCCGTCACGATATTCGTTATTTTGTAAGCAGAATATTGAGAAAACCATGGATCGGTCGTGGTGGGAATGATGACCAGGCAATTCCTATCATCACCTCCACGCTCTCCCGACTAACCCCGTGCGATTTTTTTGTGTGAGTTATGTATAAGATTCAGTCAACAAATCTACCAGAACTGTGAGCTTGCATCAACAAACTGATAGGCTCATCCTGCAATGAGTTTGGCAAGAAATTGAGTTTCTACTTGATGCATGCAGGATCAGTTAGATGAAGCATATAAAGCACTTGTAATATGTAAAAAAATAAAAGAAACATCTCTTTGAGTTTTTATATATTGTAGTACACTCGTATAGTGACGTGTACTGCATTGTATTTGAGGCAACGTGAAAGACATTTTCTATATCGCCGAGAGGGGTGACAGAGAGTGAACAATGTTGCATATCTTTAATACCTTAGCTGTAAGGCCGGCACCAGCTCAAAGCAGAGAGCAAACAGTACGTTGATACATAAAAAAGATCACGATGGTCCAGTTTAGTTAATTGAAAGTTTGTGTATGCGTGGGTGATATGAGTTGAACAGCCAATGAACTATAATTTAGCATTTTAAAATAATTAAATGGTTGCTATAATTTCTTTCTAATGTACCAACGTCGCGGAATGGCCCGTGACCAGAGGAGTGCTTCCATAGATGGGTGGCATCCATGGAGGAAGGAATAGAGTGGAGTGAAGTCGGGTAGAGAGAAGTTGGAGGGGGGGAGGTGCCATATTGAATGGCATAGAAATACGGGGAACAGCCACATACAACTCAAGGGAATCATACGACAACCGTGGCACCGCAATTTGATGATGGCTTATTATATAACTAGACGATAAAAATCAAAAGTGAAGAATAAAAGTTTTTGATTTCCTGCTTAGTTCTCGAGATATATTGCCTTAAAAGTGAGGTTTTTTAGGTTGTAATTCAGAAGATAAATTTCCCCAAAGATAAATTTGATGTAACACGATGAGACAAATCGAAAGTAAAAGAGTAAAAAGTTTCGATATTTCGCTTACTTCTCACGATATGATGTCGCCAAAAGTCAGAAGCTTAAATGTGAGTAGTTTACATCGCTATACGCGATGCACGTTGTGTCACTAACATGGTGCTAATGAAATTACTAACAACTAATACTAAATAAATTGTCTGTTCCTTCTGGTGCAGGCTGCATCTCAACCTACCCACATTTCCATTAACATTGCCGTTACAAATCAGACTAAGTAGACACACCTAAACACATCAAATGGATCGCGAACTACATTTCGGGTGATATAAATTCTTCGCGGGTTTGCTGCCGGATTACATTTTCTGCTGACGAGCTTTCGGCGACTTGCACTGCCGCCATCATCAGGTCCGTTGTTCCTTTAGATACAACGGACCTGATGATGGCGGCAGTGCAAGTCGCCGGAAGCTCGTCAGCAGAAAATATAATCCGGCAGCAAACCCGCGAAGAATTTATATCAAAGATACGCCGGGAAAGACTTATCTCTCATACATTTCGGGTAACAACAACTTTTGCTTCTTCACGTTCCGTAGTTCACACACCACTATTATCACAATTAAATTCATCGTACAATTTCAGTGTAAACTGAAATTGGACTAAAGCATGCAGAGTACCATGTTCATACTATCCCGATGTAAACTTATCCTCGCTTAAACTAGACTTTCAACACTTGTTTACAATAAGGCTAGCCTTTTATGTGCAAAGTAATAACATATGCTGATTGTCTACACTTCACCAACAAATATTTCATGACGACATCATCCTATTGAGAGCAATGAATAAATTTATAGCGATAGGCCCTACTTTTGCAGTTACCTGTCAAACACTTTAAGAAAAATAACTAAAATGTGACTTAACTTATGAAAAGTTATTCCAGTTTGTTTCGTATCTGATCTGTTTGTGCAAACGTATGAAACACAATCTGGAATCATCAAACACTTTGAAATATTGGAAAATGTAATATTCACAGAGCAAACAGTGCAATTTTTTGGGGTTTCTATTATGGCCGCCGCGCATGCGCAGTAGGAACCAAGTGTTTACAGGAAGCTTCACAGATTTAGCGGTATTTCGTCTCCACTCTATTCCTTCCTCCGTGGTGACAACACAGGTGATAGGAGAGATTCCAGCCCCACTGGCCGGAGACAGTGGACACTGCATTCCGGGAACTTGCCGGGGACTGGCGGTGTGTGTGCATACGAAGGAATCACTGAGACTGCGTGGGGGACAGTGCAAGTAAAATTTGTGCTATATGTGAGCAGGAACACGTTCCTAAGTTTCAGAAAGCATGGTGATAATCATCCGTAATACTGTGGAGCAAAAATTCACCACACGGTAATGATGCGAACATTATTTGTGAAGACTGCATAACTGTTAGTTTTATTGGTTACAACCCGTAAGCGGCCTTTTGGCTAACGCTAGCAGAGCAAAAATTTCTCTGCTCGAATCCCTGTGACTAGTCGGCGCAACAGTAAAAAAATTGTTTACTTTTGGGGGCTCATGTTTCCGCTCTTGTTTCCATAAGTTTCAACTGTAATTTATTTACAAAATTTGAAAACATATGATAACATTTTTTTATGGACTTTGATTTAATACGTATTAAAATAATTTTCCTATTCAGTATTTTCAAACAATCACTGTTTTTTTATTTTATTTAAATCTCAATGTCCAAAAGTCGTAGTTATTAAAACACCCTAAATAAAAATAATTAATATAAGTAATAAATTAATAAGAATTTTTTTGTGATATAATTCCTGATAAAAGTTATAGTGAAATAGGTAATACCATATAAGTATAAAGTTTTGTGACAGTGTCAAGTAGTACAGTTACAGCAAATTTATAAACATTTACAATAAAACTGTAGCTCTCATGTCTTTTTTAATTTTGATAGATTTAAAGACATATTAATTATCCGGTGTTGTGTTGTTCCTCTTTGTTTTGACACATACGTGCCTTCCCCTAACAGTTAATTTGATCTACTGTAAAATTTGACGACGAAGAAATATTTTAATGTTGAACATTTTCTCGCAGTTGCTTCTTAAATAATTTTAAATTTAATTACCTATCCCATAGTTATTTTAAGAATTTTTTATCAATATTAATTCTTTCTCGTAATATATCGGATAAGGTACAGTTAGCTGTTTTTAAGTTAAGTTGTTATTTCTGAGGAAAATTGTAATACGTTTATGTGTCACAAATCGTTATCTAATTACTCTGGGGTTATGCAGGCTTCGTGCTATCGGTAACGTGTAGGTCCGGTAGCAGTGTAAATAGATCAATGAACTCAAATTTCATAATACAATGTTACCTTGAAGTCCCAATAAAGAAAATAGGAAGGATTTTGAACTACAGAATTAAAGACGTCTCAATAAAAGCCAGACTGTTAATGTATACATATACTGCAATTTCCCATAGTAACAATATTTACGTTGAAAACCGCTGTCAATACTCCGTACTACAAAGGTGAAACGCGTTTTGGAATAAACTGTTCATTAGAAACAATGGTTAGCAGACGGTACTGAATCTAAGAACATTTTACTCTAAAACTTGTATAATTAAAACTTCATTCTTGAAATTTCCGTATTAAAGCTTTAGACTAAGTGGTGATTAGAGAATTGTGAAAAACTTTCACTACAGTTATTGACACCTCGTAAACTTTATAAAACAGGAAACCAAGGAAGCAGTTTTATGCTAATTATATATCCCAGAGGAATATCTGTTCACGAATTCATATCATCATTTACTGCTGATGTAGTTCTCTAAATTCGACAGCTAGAGGTATTTTTGATAAGTTTTCAGCACTGACATTAATAGAGTGATTTATAAAATCACTAACGCCATATTTTCCGCCCGGAAAATTCGCGCTTTGATAGAAAATGCTCTACTAAGTCTTGATGAAATGGCAATCATTAAAGCGAACGATTTACTCTGCAGGGGGCGTCCATTAATTACGTGTGGTGAAATGGGGGGAGGGGGGAGGAACCCGGCGAAATCTCACTAAATCTCAAGAAGGAGGAAAGGGGGGGGGGTCGACGGAAGTATCACGTGAGGTTTTGAAATTCTTGAAGGACAGCTGATCGACTTTGGGGAGGGGGGATATGAGGCTTACAATCGACACGAAAACCGACTTTAGGGGCAGGGGGTATAACTGCTATCGGAAGCTTGAGAGCTAAAAAAAAAGTCTACAAAAACAACGAGGTCAATTAGCAAGGGAGGGGGGTGGGGGGATGGGATCCAGTCCAAATCTCACGCCATCTTAGAGGGGAGGGGTCAGATCAAATCTCATCAGAGGGAGTGGAGGGGGATCCGGAATTCAGGAAAAACACCTCACGTAATTAATGGATGCTCCCCCACATGGTCTCCAGGAGTCCAAGACAATATTGTACTACAAAAATGTGAATTACGTGTAAGGAAGGATAAACTGCAAATGTGGCTCAGTGCGATGAGATGACGTACACTGGATCAGGGAACTACAACAGAACCAAGCATACCGTCCTGGATGATGTTTTTAGGCAGTTTTTCTTAATAATTAAGGTAAATGGTGGGACGGTTCTCAATCTCCGCTTTATAAACTACGCATTTTCAAACAAAAAACAACAACTGTCTTATTTCTTTAAAGAGCAACTCGGAATCGGGTTTAACGATTTGGATGAAATTTAGTATTTAGATAACGTTTTGTTTATATAAATAAATGTCTTCTCTGCAAAAAAGCGATTTTACAAAAAAGAAGCAATTCTTGTATTGTATTCGGTATCTCGAAAACGGCTCTCATGCCATCTCTTAGAAGTTACAGGTACTACTAAGCTTACTGATGTTAGTTTCTCTTTGGTTAGAGCAAGAACTGTTAACAAATTCTTATGTTTATTTTGTATCTCGGAAAACAGCTCTAACGATTTAGATGAAATTTCATATGTAGATAATGTTTTATCTATATAGGTATACCCCCCCCCCCCCCAAAAAAAACAACTCGAAAACGGTTCTAACACCATCTCGTAGAAATCTGAGGCAACAAAAACCTGAAACAACACGATTTAACAAAAAAATATATTTTTTCTTATAGTGTTTTACAACGTCATCTCGTAGGAGTTGGAAGTACCAGTAAGCTTGATGTTGCTTTATGTATTTGGATGATAACCGTAAATTGAAAATGAATAAAAAACAAGTTACAGCTGATTGTTAAAAATAAAATATTGAACTACTTACATTCATGAATTTTATTTATCCGACTGCAGTTCTTAGGAAGGTAGGTATGAAATATATTGAATGTTTAGTATGGAGTGGTCTGGTAAAAAAAAAGTGTTTAAAAAATTCTGGCTCGGATCCCGGGTTCAATTCCCGGTGGGGGCAAGAATTGTATTTGATCACATGAGCTACGCTAGGAAGTTCCGTGGTTCGGATTCCACGTTAAACGGTATGTTTCAGAGCTGTCCTACCTCTGATACAATGGCTTAGTATGCCTCCTTCTGGAGGATCCAACCAACCTTCCGATTGTGGACTAAGTTAGATTTTTATTATATATACTGTCTATATATCTAATCTATCCAATCTAATAATATTATATGAGCAACTCTTGTATGATGATAAAATTAATTTCTCTAAGGACTTTGATGAAACCTTTCTTACTGAACAGAAATCGAATGTTGCCGAGTGACGATCAGTCACCCAGGTACTTACGTAGAAAACACAAAGTTGCACGTTTTGCAGACAGATGGCAACACAAGACCCGTGGTAGCTAGTATCCACGTAGTCCTTTTTGGCCGAATCGGAGAAAAAAAAAAGGAAGTTAGAAAAAGTAAACCCACTACTAAGTGATGGCGGCTGTGCTCCACGAACACAAAAAGAATGAACAAGTGTAACACATTATTTCGGTACTGAACTCTTTCTAGCAAGTAAATGAGACACTTAGCGAAGAGATCGGATGTGATCACATCGACACACACTGATATATAAATATTTATAGGCCAGTATACATATATAGTATTCCTTTGAGCCTTATACAGGATTAGTCTAAATGTTTCATCGGGTTCCATAATACAGTGTGTTTTGAAAAGTATACAACCTACAAAGACGAGTGATACATGAAAGGGTACATAAGCATACTATGTTTCTAGTACATACTATAAATGTTCAATGTGAGCGCCCTTAATCACATGGCATGCAACCAAATAGTAACCCACCCAGTTGCGTCTATACCAGAGGTCCCCAAACTTTTTAGCCTGTCGACCCCCTTCATAGGATATTTGCCTTCTTATCGATCCCCAGATTAAATATTTAATAAAAACATTAAATCATTTTTGGCATTTATAATGCTAAGCAATAAGGAGACCTACATAACAATTCAATTAAATTATTTACGGTTCCCATATGTTACAAAATCCACCCAATAACATTAGCAGAAAAATAAGATATTTTGTACTGTTATTATAATCTCAAATAATAATAATAAAATTATTGATAGATGGAATACATTTCAAATAAAGTTTTTTCAAACAGAACAAATGGTTCTTGCACTATTTTAACTTGTCACACAGTGATGGATCCACATTCCTAAGAAACTCTTCAGATGAGTCTCAACCAACTATCACCTCATGACAACCACCTTACCTCAGTGAGCAAAAGTAATCGGTTGAAAGTTTCAAAATTTAATTCACATAACTTAGCAAACAGACGGGAACTGAGAGGATTAACTTTAATTTTATTTATTCATCTGATTTTTATTGCAACATTTCAATTTGTCCCTTGACAGTTTCACTGATACTCTTTAGTATTAATCGAACCCCTTTGGACCCTCGTGTATTAATCGATCACTGGAGAACTGTTATCGACCATAAGGGGTCGATATCGACCACTGTGGGGATCCCTGGTCTTTAGATTCGATAGCACGTTTCTGTCAATGTCTGTCACAGCAGCAGTGATCCGTTCCTGTAATTCTTGCAGTGTTGTTGACATTGGGGGTACATAGGCTATGTCTTTCACATAACCACACAAGAAGAAACCATATGGGGTCAGATCTGGCTACCTGGAGAGCCATGACAACAGAGGAACATCACTCGTACTAGTGCGCTCGATCCAGCGATGCGGAAGTTCTGTTTTGACATTTGTACTCCAGTGAGGTTGTAACGTCTGGTTTACTGACGTTATTAAAATTAGAATAAAATAATGAGATGCATTAATTAATAAATTAATTTGCAAAATTAATCCCGGGTAGGCGCCAAGAATGGAAGTGTTCTCTATCCGAGAGAAGCGACATTCCAATTCTGAAATACTTTTAATGAAAGCAATTGTAATTTTAAAATACCATTAAAAAACACAAATCTTCATCTAATCAAATGATATACTGGTACATTGGAAAGAAAGTTATCGAAAGCAGGGTTTAAAACACCTATTATTTTCTTTGAATATAAAATTGATTGGTTTATTGAACAGAACTGAATATTAAGAGTTTCTTTTGAACAATTTAGAGCATGATTCTCATCTCAGAGCGTTGCCTAGGGTTGAATGACGCAAGAGTGTCTATACATCGTCGGCGTTCTTTACCATAGCAGATGACGTGCAGATAAAACAGAGTCTATGAGACCCTGTTGATCAGCTGGGTGAAGGTCACTTGGCGAGGTAGCTCCCCGCAGGTCGGCAATCTCCCGTGGTGCGACGGTGTGGATCGTTTGCTGGCCAGAAACAGAATGTCTTCTTTTCCGCTTGTTCGCCCCGTTGAAAACTTGCAGGTTCGTTTTAGCAGACGCGGGAAATTTCAGCGAGTCGCAGCGTTTGGCGGGTCGTCCACTATGTCCATTGGCGCTCCTCATGCAACATAAAAAACTTATGGTTTCTAAAAGTTCGTAACACAGTTTGATTCGCTGGTTGCCAACAGAGGTGTTCCGCAACCTGACTTTTTCTCCGAAGCATCGTTTCTCTAGTTTCAACTTTCTACTGTACCAGGAAATCCTCATTTCGGCACAGTCCATATACTGTCCTTTGAATTTCATTGAATGCGTAAAGCTTTTAACTTTACGGCCTGCCATAAATCGTTCGGTCTTTCAGCGCAGGTATGAGTCACCTGGCTCTCGCCGATGCCAAAGAAACGTGGAATTCACACGCATAAATTTCCCGTCACTAAGGGACATTACAACTTGGAGCCCCGCCCTGTTGCAGGATGAAAGTGGAGTAGTCAGTAGTCAGTTGTGGAAGACATTTAGAGAGCATATGTACGTAAGTGGATTACAAATTGGAGGTGTGTTGGGTGACTAAGGGTGCACACATTAAACATTTATAGTATGTACCAGAAACGTTTCATATACTACTCGTCTTTGTAGGTCGTATACTTTTCAATACACACTATTTTGAAACCCGATGAGTCATTTAGGCTAATCCTGTATATTAAAGCCCGTAAACTTTAAAGTCCAGTTGGGGTTTGGATCTATTACAACCACTCAGAAAAAAGAACCAATTGACATTTTTAGAAATGGTTGCTGTGTCTATTCTGCTTCGTCTATTGTGCTATGATCATTCTTAATATTCGGCATGACCTGGACAGAACACACGCTATGCTGAATATGCTTTCTGCGTGCTTACCACAGGCAATGAGCTATTCGAGATAACATTACAACTGTCTCGTCTCAAAACACAACTGGCCATTTTTTGCGTTCCCCCCTCGCCACATTCAAGAGCACTGTGAAGCTGTTTACCATAAAATGTAATTTTTCGCTGCGTGCTCATGAATATTTATTAGCAACTTGAAAAAAGCTAACACGGAAAACGCAGTAAAACATTGCTTCCTCAAATATACAGTCTGTAATATATAGTCTGCAATATATTTTGTGATACCTGAACAACTTCACTCTATTCACTTTGGTATCACCAGCGTTAGGGAGCTCAGTTCAAAAATTTACTCAGTTAACGTAAATAGTTGTGCGAGGCATTCTTTGTGGACAATATGGAGGCAATACGGGAATATTGTTATGCAAACAGTCTATCACACGATCATAGCATTCTTGGTCAAAGCAATTTAGCTATACACGACCGTCTTTAATTTAAGAACTAATTGGAGCAATTAAATATCAACGAATACGCGTATTTCGAACTGTGTTGTAGAGAGCTTGATCTTCACATTATGAGTGCAATATGTTGTTACAAGTAATAATCTAAAAATATTCTTTACTGTTTTATCGTAACGTGTACGACAAAAGCATTGAAAAAGGCCTTTACTATACATCTCAAGTAAACATGTAGTTCTGATCACATAAGTGCCATCTGTTGAGAGAGCGTCACACACACACAAACATAATGTGATATCACCATTATTGCTGTGTTCCAAGAGTGATTCATAATCTGTTTTTAATTATTTCAACAGCAAAAAATAAAAACATAAAAAGACTTTATCCCGAGCATGCGTAGTATAGGGTTCCCCATCTAATTTTTGTGTCTGTAACATGTATGTGAACTTGTAAATTTATTTTAATCAAAACAAGTCTGCTTAAATTTTTTTCTTAATTGTTAAGATTTTGGCCGATTTTAAGGTTTTTCCATTCATTTTGTATTTGAAAATTAATGAGTGGCGAAGGGGAGAGAAAATATTTTTACGACTTTGTGACCTCATATCACAAAATATAAACTCTTACGAGCCAAATTTTTTAATTACTCATCCAAAGATGCCACACCTAACGAGGTATGCGGCAAAAAATCATGTCTTATGGAATTGGACTTGGCGAAAAAAAAATTTTTTATTCCATATTATTTTCCGGATTTACCTTGGGTTATTACAATAAATCTTCGTGTGAAATTTCATTACAATTGGTACGAAGGCGGCGAAAATACTGGAATTGGAGTAAAGCGATATTCGCTAATAACCTAGATGTCGACGCGCTATAAAACGCCAAAACCGCATCAATAACAACAAGGTGATATCATAAGCGTTCCGTTTCTGCCATGTTGGTTACAGAACTCCAGAAAATACAGTGTAACTCTACACTTCGGTGTTAGAAGTCATTAAAGCCAAACCATTAAATTCACTTTTGATGACGCATATTGTACACGAAGTTTGAAGATGTGTAGGGGATATTACTTCTTTGGGCTGTAGTGTATATCTTGTGTTTCATACTAAAGTCTGATGTG
This sequence comes from Vandiemenella viatica, assembly GCA_031002005.1. Taxonomy (NCBI): domain Eukaryota; kingdom Metazoa; phylum Arthropoda; class Insecta; order Orthoptera; family Morabidae; genus Vandiemenella; species Vandiemenella viatica. The sequence continues at coordinate 135,776,056 of JARYHS010009186.1, forward strand.
CCCTGTGTGTTCGACCGGCGGTGCGTTGCGCGGTCACCTTTATTTAGTGCCTCAGTGACCTTTATCAGCTGTCGGGAGGCAGTCTGCGACCACACGTTCCTCAGGCTGTGCAGCCAATAAAATCTACACCTGCCCTTGTAACGTTGCAGTCCTATTTTTCTGGTAATTATACTACTTCTTGTGCGTAAATATTGTTATGGGATGTTTCAAAGATGTTTTACCAATCTAAATACTTTGTTTAAATTAGTCATTTCTATAACTTACAACGAAGAGTCAATGTCGTGAGTGCGTAGCCAGAACAAAAGAAGGCAAAAGAACTGCAGTTGGTCAGTTTCAACATATAGAATCTTTGATTCACTCAGCACTCTCAGAAAATTAAACCTGAAAGATGTCTTGTTTAAATCCACCACATAGCAGAGTATTTAAATAAGTTTATTTTTCGTGTTTGAGTTATATATACCATTTGAAACACGTTTGGGCAAGACAAATAATGAACTCTATTTGAAAATTGTTTGTTATATATATATATATATTCGTTGAGGCTGACTAGAACGTTAAGCCTTTGTGCAACTGGCAGCGAGTTTCATCTTCTTTATGCCCAGAAGTCCTTAATTCGTTTTGAGTGTGCCTGTTTGCGCTCTTCTGTCCAAGGTGTGCCGCGTCTTCTTTTGGAGTGTTCGTCTCGACTTGTCCCATTTGTCATTAACGTCTTCCGAAAAAGATATCTATTGAAAGCATTTTCTGGTTCTAATTCCATCAAATGAAGGTCTTCTTTAATATTTAGAAACCAGTGATTTACAGTTTTGGGCTTTGAACCAAATAAATTAAGGAGTTTTTTGTTAGTCTGTTTTCCTCATCACTTGATACTGATTTTTTTAAATAGTTTTTTTTTAATGTACCATATGAAACCCTCTGCTCTCAAGATTAATTTAATTTTGGTAGATTTTTAAAAAAAAGTTGAAGTAGAAAAATTTATTTACCACGTAATGAAAGCGTGCTTTAAAGCATTGATATGTAAATACAGTATGTATTAATTCATCTCGGGAAACCAATCGAGCGAGCGTGGACAGTGAGTGGTAAAGCTTTGGCCTAGCGGGTTCGAATCCCCGTCCGGGCATTCAAATTTGAGTTTTCCATGGTTTCCCTAAGTCACTACAGGCAAATGCCGGGATGCTTCCTAAAAAAGGCCATGTCCGAATTATTTCCCTTTCCTTGCCCCCAGTCCTTTCCAGCCTCTAATGACCTCGCCGTTAACGAAAAGCAAAAACTATTCGAGTTAAACTTAACTCGGCTAGTTTCTACGAGAAAAAATAATAAATATACAACGCCGAGAAAAAAAATCTTTAATTTAGGATATAGTATGATAGTAACGTTGCTCGTGACGAGTTTCCAGCATTCCCTTTAAATTGTAACATCTTCCAAGAAAAATGAAAATGCATGTTGGTTGAGGTTACCTAGCTACATGTTTATAATTTGCTTAACAATATATTTAAAAGTTGTATTCATCACCTGAATCTTCCTCTCTAGTTTGATGATCCACAGCAGCTACCGCGAACCTGTCATAGTAGTACTCAGTTCAGATAATGACATTAGCAATAACAACTAACTCTCATACGACATTAGGTGGCATAGCTGTATGTCACTTCATTTCTAGCATGTCTTATTCAGTCGTGGATGACAGAAGAAGTAGTAGCTCTACCTGCTAACTTTAATGTTGAAAGAACTTCAGCAAACATACCAGTTGTTGTTGTTGTTGTTGTTGTTGTTGTTGTTGTTGGTGGTGGTGGTAGTAGTGGTGGTGGTGGTGGTGGTGGTGGTGGTGTTTTAGGGCGCGTCGACGTCGGTGTCATTAGCGCCCTAACATACCAGTTACTAACTGATGCTAACTTGATATCTTTATCAGAACTGACCTATCAATACAACCAGCAATGACCACGTACCAGTATTTCCCAACCACTGCAAATTATGGTGACCTGACTAAATATTATTCTGTGTATCTGATAAGGAAAGATTGAAGTTTGTAGAGATATTGCAGCAATCCGGTACCCGTCCAAATTTAGACTCTAGGCACATACAGGGTGTCCAGAAAAGGACTCCCTGATTTCAAAATTAAATATCTCGAAAACAAAGATCAGTAGAGGAATGCAGTAAACGGTATGTTTATCGTGACAGCTGTAAGAAGTGTATACAGCAGTGTGAAATAATAGTTACAAAAGCTGCTAACAGATGGCGCTGTAATCGCCATACGTAATGCCTAAATAGTGATCCGAAGCTCAGGCGATCAGTTCCACCATTGAAACGTGCCAATGGTGAACATTTTGAAAACATTGTGATGTGATTGTTTGCAAAGATTGTTTTCATACGATTATTTCACTTATGTATGCTGATATGAGAGTACAGCGGCTTTGTAACTATTATTTCACACTGCTGTATACACTTCTTACAGCTGTCACAATAAACATACCGTTTATTGCATTCCTCTAACGATCTTTGTTTTCGAGATATTTAATTTTGAAATCAGGGAGTCCTTTTCTGGACACCCTATATCTTGTTCTTTGTCGTGAGGCGTACAATACTCGTATATCGGAACTGTTGCATGAGTATAGTACCCTAATGCGTTAAAGAAGGCAGCCGATATGTGTAGCTACACAAATGGCTCTATCACAAGAGGGAAATACCCAGAGGCCCCAGATTTCTTGCAATGAATAACACACAAAAATTTCTTACAAAATTTTATATTAAAAATATGCAACTTTAATTCATACTTTAATTCAAAAGTGCACAATTTCAGTATCTAACACAAGTGTCATAATACAGACATTAGTTGATATTCTGAAGAAATGTACTAAATGTTTGATTGACATACATCTAAAAAACGCCACGAACAAAATATTCGAGTATTAATATAGAAAGTTTATAGTTTCTGAGATACACTACAGCCATATAGGACGGAATGTTTTTATTACATGGTGACATGACTAAATACAGAAACAAAAATAAACCGAAGGATTTGTTTGGCATAATATATCAAAGTAAATCAATAATTTCAGATAAAATTAAAAATATTTTAAACTGACCACGGCAACTTTTATAATGCCATGTTTCGTCAGTTGTTTGATTCAATGAATTTTAGGGTGTAAATGATGATGTTTAAACAGTTAAAGAGCGAAACTCTTTTGAAATCTGAAGAGCAAAGATCATTTATTAGAAAATAAAACTTGTTATTCTATGTGCGCCTTCTGACACAGATTTATAGAACAGTTTTTTGTGACTAGATATGAACCTTGAAATAATAGCAAAACAATTTCGTAACAGCTCTCAAGCGATGTCGAAAGATTTTTTTTTGTTTTGGTTTACACCGCGTCGACATCGAGGTCATAAGTGGCTGGAAAGAACTGGGTGGAAAGGAAAGAAATTCGGTAACGACCTTTTGAAGGAACCATGCCGCCATTCGCTTGTGTGATTACAGTAAAACCGAAATCAGGACGGGTATTTGAACCCACGTCCTTCAGAAATCCAGGCTCACATGTAAACACTCACCCACCATGTTCGTATGCCGAAAGCTGCGTAGACTAAAATTATAAGAACGGATTCAAAAGAAGTTTGACAATCAAATACTATGTATCATTAGGAATAACATAGGATACTTTTTCTGGATGTAAATAACATATTTTGTTATGAAGTTTTGAAAACTGAGTTATATACCTTTGTTTCTCTCGTAGTCAGTTTTAGTACGATCTTGCATAAATTCATGTACAGTATTGTATTTTTTGCAATACACTACATACCTAATTAGATGTTTCTTGTCAACTAATTTCATATTTTTTATTTTTTTAATTGAGCAATAAAATTTTAAGTCCATGTGTACGAAGTCGCGGGTAACAGCTAGTACTTTCATACCATTAACTTCGCCTTTGTAAATCTTTATTTGCATCGGTGTGTTTTCTCTGTGTAGCACTCCTAAGTAGGGATGGCGATTCTTTCAAAAAAGATCGATTCAAATCGAAATTTGATAAACCGATTCACAAAAAAAATCGAGGTCTAAAAGATCGATTTTGTTTTCGTATTCGTATTTTCAATATAATTCCAATCACGGAAAACAAAAATGACACCATAATAATCGATCTTTTATCATTTTTAAACTAATTAAAGTTGTTTACAACTAAATCAAAGTATTAGGTATAAAATAAGACATTCATTTCATTTGTTGGTTACATAAAACTGATTTGAAATGCTGTAGTTTACAGTTACCAGTGTTTAATGTTCAAGCTTTTCAGGAACAACAGTCTGTCCAGTCTACTAGGATCCAAGCGGTTCCGCTCATTACTTGCGATGTTGTCGGCAATAAAAAAAGGCGCTCGCAAGGTACTGATGATCCCACTATGCAGATATACTTCTTGGCTGTTGAGTAAACGTGATGATAAATGGATTTTTTTTTCGTTCTTGCCAGTAAAGTATAGGATCATACTCCACATGCACAACTGTTTGCTATAAATAGTGTTTCAAGTGTTCATTTAAACCCTGACTTTCATGTGCAAACGCAGTACATGTAGAAACCGTGTTTTCACGTTCGATTTTCAGAGGTAAAATATCGATTCACTGGATCGATTCAGTACAATAAATCGATTTAAAAAAATCGATTTTTTTGTTAAAAAGATCGATTCTTCGATTAATCGATCTAAGATCGCCATCCCTACTCCTAAGCCTTTCGACCCAGTGTACATCGGAACGAACAGAATATCGTTATAGGTCCAGACAGCTCTTCAGTCGAACTAGGCAGTTTAGTGAAGGACAAATGCAAATCGGGCGTTGTCTGAGCCGCGCCTGAAACACGTGACGGCGGTAATCAAGGATCGCGAGGCTCCTCTTCACAGGACCAGTAAGGACTTATAGCGTCGTTAAGGCCGCCGTAGGTGTTAACTGAAGGCATGCTCGAGCTCTGCGCGATAACGACCGTTATTTTATCACGCCCACGTATAATTTTTCCTCGTTAATCTGATCGCCACTAGGAAACGACCTTGTAGTGGAACCTTCTGTTTAACGACGCAGCCAATTAACTTTCTTCTTACAGAGGATTCGGTTGGGTCGGCATTTTAGTAGCCATTCGATCGTCCGACGTTTCAACTCTCAGGCAGACTAGCGTGGCGGTGAATTGAAACCTGATTATACATGAAATGATACACTTTTCATCAGCTAAATGATTGGTTTGGATTGTGAAGCCGGTTGTGAGGTTGGAGCTGACGTTAATCCTGCCTCAGTAATGTTTCACGAAGTAGCTAAGTGCTACGGTGAGGTAATTACACTGTTGTTACGTGTGTATGTGTTCTACGTAAACATAGGTTCTCACCTTACTCCATCACCTTTAAAGAGCGTAAAAATTCAAACACGTTACAAAGTAACGAGAATTTTGAAATCGCTCACGCTGTATCTTGTTTATCGAGTTGATTTTTGTGTGTGTGTGTGTGTGTGTGTTCGTAGCATTAACAATAACATACGCGTTAATTTTTGGGTAGCTGCGATGTTTAGTTTGTGTTTGGTGTTCAAATGAGGCGATTTTTTGTGCGCAAAATGTCGGATCAAGGATTTTATTTGAAATTTTGTGTTAAAAATAGAATTAAGTGACGCTAAGCATTTACAAAGATAACGAGCCTTAGGCGTCATGCTATGTCACAACCACGATTTTGCGAATGATACAATCGCTTTTACCAAGGTTAAACATCGAAGGTGACACGAGTTCTGGGAGTCCTAAAACGTCCATCTGTGATGAAAAAGTGGAAAAATTAAATATATTGTGTTTACTAATAGAAGAATTATTATTAGAGAGCTCGTACAGTCAACAAGGACTATACCTAGAAGTTTTTCATAGTTTTCGTGAGGAAATACGGGAAAAAACGACCAGAACTTTGGAAATAAAACTCGTGGATTTTGCACCACAATCCATCGTCGCAAACAACTTTGCTTATCCAACAGTTCTTGACGAAACACAGCACCGCCGTGGTGCCATAATCATTCTATTCTCCAGACATTGCACGCTGAGATCTTTTCCTGTTTCTCAAATTCAGAAGTACACTTCAAGCACAACATTTTTAACAACAAATGAGATAAAGGCGAGATTGCAGACCGAACTGAAGACCATGGTCAAAAAGAGGCGTTCCAATAGTGTTTCTCAGACTCGAAACTGCTTTGGCATAAGTGCATAATATCAAAGAGGGTCTACTTTGGAGGGAGTGGTATAAAAACTTAAGATTAAATAAATACTTTGTGAAAAAAAATGTCGAAACTCTTTGATCACATCTCGTACTTTCCTAATCCTCGTATAATGGAAGCTGCATTTTTTGTCAAATCAGTTCAGCTCTTTCAACGAATTTCAACAGAACTATTAAAGTAACATCTCGTTTCTCTGTGTAAATTCCCAAATTGTTGCTGCAGAAATCGTAACAGATCAAATCAGGAATCTGACAAGTCTTAACTTGCCACGACCTCTTGGAATCAAAATATTGGGACTTACATCCTGAAGTTGATGTAGCGTAGACAAATTATTTATTTTACTAGTTTTACAGTGTCAATGCGCTGCGTTAGACGATTTCCACTATACCATAGTCTATCAGAAATGACGAAAATCAATTTGTATTTGTTAATTTATTACAGAATGTATCTGGATTTACTGAAGACATTTCTTATTGCTTCGTTACGCTATTTCAGCTGTAACGTTTTGTTTTAGACACTACTAAAAAGATGTATATTGTAAATACCTTTTATTCTTAGGGCTTTACGACTCATCAATGTAAACATCATTACATCGGAAAATTATTCAGCTATAGTGCAAGAAGGAATTTGTTCATGGGTTGTAAACTAATTATGATTCTGGAAAAGTCTGGATGGCCGGAGAGTGATACGATACAAATATTTTGTTAGATAATTTTGTTGTGTTCTCTCTGCTTTAACGATTTCGAGAATTATATTTTTTACTCTACGCATTAACTATGTCACCGTTGTACTTTACATTCCGCTGCTGCAGTCGGGTTGTTATTTCATACTTTTAATATTTTTTTCTCGGCGCCGCCAACTAGAACCACGTATCACAGGACACCTGTTAGAGACAGTTTCAGAAAGAGATCAGTAATATAGACTAATTAGGAAAAACAGGGATGGGAAACGACATTTTATTGTATTTCCGATGAGATTTTATTTATATTTATCGTGCTTTTATACTTCTTAATAACTTAGTGATTTTATTGCGACGTGGAGCTATTTATTTTATATTTAGAACATGCAGCTAAACTAAACAAATAAACTGATAGTTTTTATACTCAGCACAGTTTAACTTAGTTTTAATAAACTCCAAATATATCACTTTAATTACATGATCGGACTTCTTAATTCGCAAGTTCTCCTTAGCGCTAACAACATAGGCAATCTCCTCGTTATATCTGTATTTGTTGTTACTATGGAAACCTATCAAGGGAACTCTAAAATTTCAAAGATATAGAAATAACATAAAATATGTATTCTATGATCTTTCTGTTATCCTACAATTTCTGAATCGTAGCAAACCATTTGCGACATTTAGTGGAAGGCGTTAGCAATGGCAGGTAGATTCTAGACCGTCAGACGTGGCTGTAATTCTTTGACCGAGTGTTTTATTGAAGATGGAGTGTTATGATTAGGGTAAAAATCTTTATGAACAAAAAAATAGAAATTTTAATGCAAATGTGAGCTTAAAAACGGGTACATATGACCTAAAAATAACAAGATATGACCAAACATTTAAATTTACTTTAAATCAAAACATGCTCAATTACACATCATTTATTTTATCTAGTAGTGTCGCTTTCATGTAGGCAACACAATTTGCTTCCGTGCACTCTCTGCACAATTGGGAAATTAAAATTTTAAATCGCCTTGTTCAAGTCACTATAATTTCGCAGAATTTACAGAAAATAGCTCTGTCGTCTGTACTAAAATACTCATCTCCAAATTCCTTTACGTAATTCCGTAACTTCGCACTTTTAGAAAATTTTTATTTCGGCATGGCGGTACACACTGACACACTGCAGATTTAACACTGACTGAGGATCATTTTCAAAAGTATTCGCGACAGTGAGATATTAATTGACGCAGATCGTCACCGGCTTGCTGCTGCTGCTGCATTGTCGAGATTAAATTTCCGACGGAACATTATCGTTTAGAAAGTGAATATAATGTATAACATATAATTTTTTACTGGTGAATTCTGACCAGTTCAGTTACAATTAGTTTTGTTTTTCCTCCAATGTATAAAAGGAGTACAGTTCTGTAAAAAATTATCTTACTTTCTTCTCATCTGTAACTTCTAATGAATTCCCAGTAATATTAAAAAATTACAAGATTTTTCCCCAAAATATGACCATATGATCATAATTATTAGCATAATATGAGCAAAACTAGGAAAATGGCATGAGTATGCATTTATATGATATACTTTAATTCAGAAATACCGCTCAAAAAGAAGACAGGAATGAAACATGACTTGGAATGAAACATCTCAAACCTAGTTATGTTAATAAAGTGAGGGTATCAGAAATTTTTGTTCATCATTTTCCATAATCCGGGGGAAACCTTTTCGTTTTGCCATACGACATATCTGTCTGAAGCAAAAAATTGTAGTTTAAGAAACACGCTTTCGTAGTAATGTGAACTAAAAGGTTAAAAATAATCTTTAAATATAAAGATTTTGTTTAACAGTGATGGGACGTCCCACAATACAGGATATTTTTTTTTTTTTTTTTTTTTTGAATAAGCTTAAAGAATAAAGTCACTGATTACAAAATTAACTTTAAAGTAAAAAAGCATGGGGTGCTATATAAGTTGTCTTATATTTTTAGTCGTTCGCTGTTTGTAAAGGTAGAGTCATTGTCAAAAGTTGTGTAGAGAGCACCCCACGCTTTTTTTTTTACATTAAAGTTAATTTTGTAATCAGTGACTTTATTCTTTAAGCTTATTCAAAAATATTAATTTATCCTGTATTGTGGGACGTTCCATCACTGTTAAACAAAATCTTTATATTCAAAGATTATTTGTAACCTTTTAGTTCACATTACTACGAAAGCGTGTTTTTAGTTTTTTAAACTACAATTTTATTTTTAACTTTTTAGTTCAGATAGATTCAAAAGTATGTTTTCTACTGTTGGCTTTTCTTCGCCAATCTCTCTTTATCTTTGTGTTGTAGTTTCATTTTTAATTATTACTTCCACGAGTTAAATACAATTAAATGGCAGCTCAGCCAGAGGTCCAATAGCAGGGTAAATGTGGAAGACTACTCTTCTATAATAGTACGAAGTAATGTTTCGAATACTCACTATTCAACATCACGTTAAGTGACTGCAGACAGAGAAACCTTTCTGGATAGGAGACAGTGGAAGACGATCGTCGTCAGCAACCAAGGCTCGTAAATCACACCCGGGAAACTGGAGATGGTCAAAGTAACGAGAGTAGCAGGACGTTGCTAAGAGACTGCTGTATTGTTAACGGTTCTTAAAATGTGTTCAATTTTTTTCTGTTTTTACTGTCAAAGTAATGATAATATCAAGATATAGCTATGAAATTTTTGTATTGTAATCAGTTATCAATACATCAGCAAAATTTCAAACAATTCGGACATCTGGAATTGGGTTAAAATTAAATTGCAAAATTTCACGACATTCAACAATTTTTCTTTTGTTACTGTCAAAGTAATGAGAATTGCAGGATATAGCTATGAAATTCTTGTATTGTCACCGGTTCTTAATATGTGTGCCAAATTTCAACCAGCTCGGACATCTGGAAGTGGGTCAAAATGGAGTTGTAAAATTCCGTTACATTCATACATACATACATACAAGTCAAGCTAATATAAAGCGTGTAAAAAAGGTGAATATTCCTAGCAGGTGTCCAAAATATAAAGGAAACTGCCTGAAAATCTGAATTAGACAGATCTGTGAGACGGTGACGGAATTTAGATTCCTGTCAGTCGTAGCTCTGGCTGTCCGGAATATTGTGGCTTTAATAACGCCTCGGTAAAGCTGCTGAATATAGTTTAAACAAATAAAATGTCGATGCATAACTATTTTTGCGGACAGTTCGATTAGCAGAGACAGATCAACGGTCGGTAATGTGGTTTGATTGATCGCTTCCCGGCTTGGCGCAATTGAGTTGTTCTAGACCAGGCTATTACAACTGCAGTTGCGGAAAGCTGTCGCGTCACGAACTCGCACATTAACGTTCCCAATGGGCTCTTCCGCATGATGTCACGCGCCAGTCAGCGTCGTTGTGGCAATGGGCTAAGCAATTCTCTCCCGGCTGTACACTTTATTTATCAGAAACAGACGAGACAACATTCGTATCCTTCAAGACAATTTCTTTCCTTGAAATGTAACTTATTCTCAAAATGAGAGGTATTATTTTCTTAAAAATAAATTGTAGACATACTAGGATATTGCTTTAAAAATGTGAGGAGCAACAAAAGACAAGATAGTATGGGAGACTCTCACCCTAGTGATAGTAGGCGAATTTAATGGAATGCATGTGGTGCTCCACTGAAGATCTGCAAGGAATGTCATAATCTGATTAATCCATTAAAAAAATAATAATAATAATAAAAATTATCCACAACCCGGTGGGTCCGAACCACGAAACGTCCTGGCGTATGATCAAACACGATGCTTAAAAATTCCTGGCCCAACCGGGATAAGAACTTTTGAAAGCAAGCGCCATAACTACTGAACCACTAGACTATACATAAAAACCTAAAAAAATCAAACCAGACATCAGAGATGATGTTCCGACAATTTCTGCATTACTTTAATTAAAGCCAATACGGAAGCGATATAAATTATAACAGAAGAAAATATTCACATAATTTTCAAGAGGTATCTAAATGAAACATTGACAGAAACATAAATGTTGACCAGTGATCTTAAATATAAGACTATCATCTCCGTATTCTATTGCTGACAACCAGCAATGATTAACGTAGCAAAAAGTAAATGATGAGATAATTGGTGGAAACCTAAGATATATAAACTGGAAGTGAATTTTTGTAAGACGGTGTAGAAAATAAGTACTTAGGTTCAATAACACTGTAAGTAAAACAGCAAATACTGTCCGAAAATTCACAAGTAGAACAGTAAACAAAGTAACTGAACAGTTTGTTGTGGCGGTGAGTCGCAAGTAAGAAGATATATTATGTTATACACTAGTTTAGAGTACAGCGCCGAACAGATACAAAATCCAAAAACAAGAAAAAGATATCGACGAAGAGGTATTACTCAACAAGCTCTCGTCTATATATAGAATAAAACATATGAAATGAGCCAATAAAACGACGATTTTATTCATCGAACAGTACTTCAGGGAGCAAAGTACACCTGCTTGAACATAGGACTCCGAGGACTTACACCAATAAGTAGGATGGCAATCAATGTATATCCAGAAAGGAGAGAAAGACATGGAGAAGTAGGCGCTAGAAAAGTATTTCACAACGCATTGCCTTCAACTGTAGGCAAACATGGACTGAAATTATTGTATCAACATCCCTAAGAATTAGTAAGGACAGTCTAACAGAGAACCCGAAATATCTCTTGGGAAACTGAATTGGTTTACTGTTATTTAATGAAAGCGGTCTGCATACACCACTACCTGTCTATAATTACTTATAAACTGCTGAAATATAAATAACAGAGATCAAGCGAATAATTTTGTATTACTGCGTTTTCTACTTTTTCCTGTAACAAACAGTTTTTAATTTTTTATCCATCATTTTTTTATTTTTTCCGAAGTCATTAGCGGCAGGAGAGAACTTGGGACAAGGAACAGAAGGGATTTTGGCCATGATCTTTTGAAGGAACCATCCCTATAAACATGGCAGCTGAAAGACATTAGAGAAGTTCAGCAGTGATTGGAAAATATTAATGTAAATTTAATCACCGTGTTTACTAACGTTACTGGTGTGTTTATTCAGATAAAATATTTTCTGTAGATTAGTTAGATAATTATCTTTGTGGATGCTATGCGCAAAACCGATGGAAATTCATTAAAAAAAAAACACATAAATACATTCATGAATGTATGTATAATGTTTAAGCATGATACCATTCCCCCGCAGCCGTGGTCTAGAAGATTTAGCTTTCAGATTAGTATATACAAAATCAAAAAAATAAGTAAAATCTGCACCACGACCAGGATTTTAATAAGAACGATAAAGACCTCGTTGTAAAATTCTCAAAGTTACAGGAACAGAAAATGGAGATGGGGGTAGAGAAGAAGAGCAGGATTTTATAACTAGATACTCCTAATCATGTTCCTGCCTATGCCTTCTTATCATTGCATGATTAGTTTACGCGTTTTGTAGGGAAGGGTGGTTTGTAATTTAAATTTTTTTGTAAGGAAAACTTCTTTTACACTCACCGCCTCTTTTTTAAGAAGGAATACTGAACACTTTTTTGTTGCCCTATTTGTACCGTAAATGGCGCATTGTTATGAGTAAATGATATAATTATTTACCGTCATTTTACACTCATCTCTCCAAAAGATTTTTAAAAACATCTACACAGAAAACTTATTGGATATTTTTTATTGAGTAGAAATCAATAATTTCATAACAGGTTGCTTACCACCGGAAAGATACTTATTGTAACACAAATGTTAATAATTTAAATTCATTCTCAAGATTAAATTTCCTTCTATCTGTTCCAAACTCTATATTAAAATCCTGTGTTAAAGCACAAACTACCCTCGGTGTTTATCAAGGGAGGATTTTTCGTGATGGTTCGTATGTCGAATGGGAACGTTTAGCATCGCGGGCTTGTCTTTCGAAAGATTGGTCCTTAAATATAACCGTCGAGTTTCGTCATCACCGTCTGTCCCTATGTTACACGAATAACACTCCATAATTAATAACCACTTGTTACGGTCAACAACGGCCGAAACTAAATGGGCAGTTAATCTCTGTACCATTGCCTTATTACATCTATGGGAACACAAGACAAAGTTTATAACTTTTTTTTTTTATTCTGGCTTTACACCTCGTTGATGTCGAGGTCATTAGAGGCAGGAAAAGACTGAGGACAAGGAATGGGAAGGAATTTTGGCATGGCCTTTTGAAGGAACCATCCCAGCAGGTTAATCTTATTTTAGTTTTAACTTTTATCTCAAAAATATTCTTATTTTCTGCCTTTTTTCAGCGTATAAAGTGTGTAATAAGGACTCACGAAACAACTATGCTCTAATTCCCTACGTACTATACTTTCTGTCTTCATTAATTTCCAAAGGCAACTCCCACCTTGTGATTCTTACGTCCTTCGCTATTTAATATCGTACTCAATGACAGTTAAAATCGTCGTGGTAAGTCCTGCGAGCACTAATGAAGTTACAGACCTGTAAAATGTTTGGTCGCTGTTATTTTCGAAGGCGTCTGAAAGCGTTCTGACTCCTCGTGTTGAAGGTGTTCGCCGAAATGCCAAAGGCAGTGGCCTGCTTTGTAATGTCAGGGACTCTCTGCAGTCACACCACCATTAACTATTTATTCCCCCGCGTGAGCAAACACTCTGCTTTGTTATGGAGCAGATAATAACACCATTCCGTGTCGCTTCAGCGGTTCCACAAAGGCGCTGCTCCGAGTCTTTGGCACTGTGTTGATTCACTTGGCGCGCACACCAAACCGATTCCGTATCCCCAGAAATCTGCCTCTAAATTGCTGTATCACAAATAGAACACAACACAATAATATTTAGATGGTATTTCTAACTGTTAAAATCGGCACGCGTGTGGTGTTTGACTGTTTACGGTTTCTTTGTGTGGCGTTAGTAATTTGATGTTCTGTAGAGAACTTTTCTTTTTGTCAATTGTTTCTACGTTTATTGACTTGATGCAATGTTCAGTCCTGTCCTGTTCTCCTTATTTATGTGTATCTAACACAATCTGGCGTCTTTCAATTTTTTCCCATAATCGTATTTGTAATTTTTGTCTCGCATATTACTTTTACTTTTTACTTCGTCCATCATCTATAGAGCATTTTCGTCTGATAATTTATCAATTATTCTGAATGGTGTATATTTTCTTCCTACTTTCTACTGTTAATGCAATACTTCCATAAGATGTAGATCTACGGAAAATTTTTAGTACTAAAATGTTTTTCTTTTCCAAGAAGGCCGTTTCTGTAGAAGCTAATCTGTTTTCGTTACCAAAACTTCATCCTTGAATAGGCTATTAGACATATTTTTACTTTTGGGATCAGTGATTTTTTTAACTCATTTTTTCCAATTTTGATAATTATCCTAGTATTATTAATTTATTTCCAGAGCCATTGCGACGTAAGTTGCTTTTCGTTCTATTTGGATAAATTATTTCACCACTGTTTTATCCAGAGCATCCAATAATTTATCCGTAACATCGGTTTTATCAGGTGAAAGAAAAATATCATCAATATATCGTATCATAAAAATTCCCTCACTGAATATTTTTTTAACCTTGTTCCGAAAAACGTGCAACGTCGTTTCACAATTCTCTAATTGCAGTTGTGCATACAATTTCTATAATAGGTACTTTGCTTGCATACAAATTTAACAATCTGGATGAAATACTGACACACTAGAAATAAACCTTAATATCAATGAATGTGTATTAAATGTGGCGCAATTGGCATACATTAAGGTACAATTTTAAGGTTAGTTTATTCTCTGCTGAACGATACCAAAATAAGCTTTTTCTTTTAATAACCTTTCCACTCGAACAAAACATATAGCATTCACCATAGATAAAATAATAATAATTCAGATTTCTAGCATATTTCCTCATTGATTCGTTTTATTTCACCATCAACTTTTTCTGTGTAGTTTATTTTCTCAGATATACTTATCAGATTTAATCAAATTTCACTCTCTCTTTGCTGGGGATATACATGTACGTTTTATAGATAGTTTTCGCTATGGTCTTTGCAATTAATTTCGGTTACTGAAGTATTTATATATAGCGCAATTACACTTAACACACGTTATTTTTCGAAAAAAGTTATAACTGTACTTTTTCTGTAAAAAGGTCTCTTCTTCACGGAAAACAACAAAATATTTTTAAAAAATTATGTTAAAATATTGCGATTGTTGAAATGTTTCGTCTCATATATTGAATTAATGTTGATTTGCAGATGTTTTTATTTTATTTTATAACTGCTGCAACTAACAATCGAATCGCTTACAAGAGGCAGTGATAGTAAATAAAGCTGTTTATTGAACATTACTTACATCATTATTTTCGACAGTATTAGTCACAGCCGAGTAAAAAAAAAGTTTCTCCACATTTAAAAATAATAGGTAGTTAAATATGTTTACGTTTAGTACATTTAGGTATCATTTCACTTATCTCTGTTATTCTTACCATTTCAAAATTCTATCTATATTTTGAAGTTGTTCTGAATATCTGTGATCCGACTAAAACACTTGAATCTGTTGTTCTCAAAACATCATGTAACTTCAGGCTTTCGAACAGGGTATGAATATGTGATGTCAAACCATGGAAATACAGTTGGCGTTATTAATTTATAGTTTCTGTCAGTTTTTCTACATGACTATAAAATTTTGCAACAAAATTATGTCAAATAATACAGCTACTGTTAATTTGTGAAATCATTTACAACAACCCTATTTTTTACATTACAGGTAACATCAGTTTAAAATCTCCGAACTGTAGCTAATGATATTATAAACTACATAAACAAAGCAATGAACAATCTCTTAAATTAAAATAGAGCTAAATCTGTTCTTTATCTGAAATAAGACAGGAAGTAGAGCTTTGGTGGACTTTCAGGAGAGAAAAGGAAAAAAAAAAAAAAATCTTGTTCATTCAATCGTAAACAGAAAAGAAGTTACACTGTAGGAAACAACTTCTCAAAAAATCAACTCTAACAGTCAAGTTGCGCCATTCATTGACGTAAAGTAATAGGTGAGCCCCTCCTGAATGAGACGGCAAAGTTAAAGGCAGTCCGTTCAGCCGGAGATGAAAGAAGATCCGGGCGAGTCTTTTCCAGTCCGGGAGACCGGAGGGAGGTGCCAGGTACAAAGGCCTCCCGCCGCCTCGCCGCCATCGACACTTTATGGTCGGTTCCCCAATTAAGACGACCCACCTCTAACACAAACGTTTCTCCAAATTGGAGCCGGGTGACAGTGCCGCCTTCAAACGCACGCCGTAAATTTGTGAGCAGCCTGGCTGGATGCTTTCTCCGTGTGAACAAGGGACGGCGGCAGTTGTGTGTGTCCGGTCTCACTGACTCTTCTGTGAACGGCTTACAACACTGTACCCGCAGTCAACCACAAAGTCCAAGAAACGGCAATTGGTGGAACTAGCATTAAAATTTTTTACTGCCGATAGAGTTCGTAACTAAGCCACACCAATTAAATATTACTCTAAAATATCATGCGGAGCGATCCACGATATAATTTTTCTTGTGAAGTCAAATTCAAACTCGTTGTTAAATAAGGAATTTAGGATAGAAGTATTCACCTTATTTAACATCATGCGTAAGTTTTCAGCATTAAAAAGAGAAGACAGAATCACAACTTTAAACAGAGGCATGGTTAATAAACTTTTCTTTTTACAAGTTTAAAATGAAAGGAAAACTGAAAGTAAAATAAAATCCATAAAGATCTTCCATAGGTTATTCACAGAACTCCCTCGTGTCACTGAATATTTTCTGACCTATTATTTCTGTATTTCTCGAAAGTGTCACAGAATTGATACATACGTTACTCTGGGATTATTTGGCACCCAGTCGACGTCTTTTTAGTTTGAATTTATTGGTAAATATGCGAAATTTTTTGATTTACGAGTGCAATGGAATACTTCTTCCACCAACGTATTTAGGTCGTAATGACAGGAGGGATAACATTAAAGAAATAAGATGCCGTACTGATGCTTTTATCTATTCTTTCTTTCCTCCGGCTATTCAGGATTGGAATGTACAGTCTTAGGATTGGTGCTTAGCACCCTACGCCACCCACAATATTTGTGAATTACCTAGTATTTCTTTACAGAACTGTTACTTCCTGAATTCCGAAATGACTAATGACTTCAACATTATTTCTTATAAATGTGAGGAGATAATGGTAGCATAATGGCCGATAAGAAAATATAGATTCTTGCCTGAATAACACCTTTATCCTGTTTAACTGCGTTGTGATTTCTAAGATTATTTACCTGTTTCTTAAACAGCAGTATCAAAATACAGCTGTAGTGAAATAATCATGACTGTATTACGAAGGTTTCACATTCAACTAACTGATTACTGATTCACACCGCCAAATTTTACGTCGGTTCTATAGAGACTAAAGTGAGTCTCTGAAGAGATATTACCGTTTACTCTGTATGCATCTGGTTCAAATTTCTTTGCTGAGAATATTTATTTATAAAATCGTGAGAGGCTATTCTCTGTGGAAAACTCGTTAGTTTGTTTAAATTCGTTGGCTCTTGTAATTGTGTTGAACGGTAATTGCGTTTATTTTTCTAAATGTTTTTAATACATTCTGCTACTATTAAGGACAAATCGGAGCATTCCTATGTGCAAAAACGATGTTTCTTCCTCTGAAGGGCTTCATTATTCGTTATAAAAGATGGTATTATCGAAATCTATTTTTTTAAACGTGTTTCCTCATCCATCCCACCCTTTCCCCCAAACAGACACGCACAATTTCAAAATCAGTTCCCAAGTTTATGATTACCTCCAGTGGCTGTTATTTAGAGGGAAACTTCTCCGCCTGTACCATGCTGTGAATTAACATTCATGTTGTTAGAATAAACGGTGGTTTACCGTATTTGAGTTAGGCAACAATTCTGTTGCTACGCCTGAGAACCTGCAACCGAAGTTGCACATCGCTTCGCTCAGTTGCCGGTATACAAGGCACCTCACCAATTGAGAGAACCGAATACAGAGGAATGGATTCTGATGATTCGTAACACGAAATTTCTGAATAATGTTGATAAATATCACAGGCAGGAGGGTAGGCCAGTAGTCATAGATATAACTTCTATCGAAATGAATAGAAATAGAGTATCAACTCTACAAAATAGGTGGGTAGTTAGTTAACAGAAGCTTATACCAAAAATCTTTAAAGCTAAGAAGACGGAATATTAAAAAAATAATAATGTTTTACCATTCAGGTTTACCGTCAGCGTGGCTGCACTCCTTAAGGGCCACCACGCTGGAGCGGGAGGTACAGCGGGATCAGGTTTGAGTCTTGGACACCACGTTTTGAAATATTTCCCGCAATTACTTAGTAAAATGCTGGGACGGTTCCAAATCTCTGCCTCATACACTACACCCATCACACAGAACAGAAGTTACATGCCTTGCAGATAGATAATAACACTAAAAGATAAACGTACCAGACCTCACCTATTTGATTCTAAGATTGGGGGGGGGGGAGGGGCTTTGCGTTCTCTCCTCTCTCGAATCACACTAGCTACTGTTCCGCAGTGTGCTTGTAACGAGAGAAAGAAAACAGTATTATTTACGTCTAAAAGG
Organism: Vandiemenella viatica; assembly: GCA_031002005.1. Classification (NCBI taxonomy): domain Eukaryota; kingdom Metazoa; phylum Arthropoda; class Insecta; order Orthoptera; family Morabidae; genus Vandiemenella; species Vandiemenella viatica. Next base: position 135,794,582 of record JARYHS010009186.1, read on the forward strand.
AATAGATATGTAGTAGTGAACTAACTATTCATTAATCTAACTGGTGTATTTCTCTCTCATGTTTGATAGCCTTAAAACCCCCTCGTTGGTATGGTGTTCACGGCACCGTGATGGTGTCTAGCCTCTGTCACGGAGGATTAGCTGGTTTGAGTCGTAGTGATAGAATAAATTCTATCATCAGAACTTGGCCGGCTCTATAGGAGAGATGGTAGTGCACAATTCGTAAACACCAGATTGTGCACCAAAATCCTGGGTTAAACTTCACACCTCTTCGCAGTGCATATGGAGTGAGGGCATGAGACAATTGATGCTGATTCATTTGTCGGTTTGAGAGGTTAAACTCGGTGCCCCTCTTGGTATATTTCAGAAGAGTAGACCTTAACAGGTCGGCAACGGATTAAACACTCTCCATTTCTTCACATTTCACTCTTTCACAACGCAAACTATACTTAACACAAACACATTAAAGTCATCCAAACAACAGTAAGACTTGCATACGGTTCCATTACTGGGGAAGGGAAGGGGTAAACAGTTAAATTTTACGGGATACTATGGAGTAACTCCATCAACAGTGGGGCCAATTCCTGGGGCGTCTGGTATGGCGAGCATTATCATTTGATGGTCGTTGTAGTTACATCGAATTAAATAATGTTTATTAGATCCAAAACCAGATTTTAACTTGGAAATTAATAATAAGTTTAAATAAATAATATAAATTAGAAGCTCGAAAGAAAAATATTTCTAAAAAAATGACTATCATAAATCGAAAGTTTAATTTTGCAAATTCTGCTAGCTTTTAGGGTGAAAAATAAATTTGCTCTCCTTAAAAAACAGCGAAAGACAAACTGAATAGGATATCATCTGTGATTCGTTCTGAAATTAATACAATTTGATGACGATACTCGCAGTCTATTGACACATGCTCAATCCGTAATATCACTCCACTATTACTTATGTGGTCAATACCGAGTCGGGAGGACGGGCATCTTGCCCCCCATACCTGACATTCGGGAGAACGGGAGTCAAAAATCTCGTACGGCCTTCCTGATTGGGGTTTTCCGTGGTTTTCCTCAGTCACTCAAGGAGAATGCTGGGATGGTTCCCTACAAGGCCATGGCCGACTTTCATCCCCCTTCCCTTACCGTATTTTAGTCGGCTGAAAAAGGTCGCAAAAAAACCCTTATGTGGTCTTTACTGGAGATGAATTACTGGTGAATTATTACGATGGAAATTGAAAGTAATGAGCCTGAAATGACTTTGAGAACCCGTAAAAACTAAAATCTGAAAATGACAATACAAGTCCCGTCATATAGGTTGCGTGCCATCTTCCTTGCTCGTTAACTTTGAAAAAAATATTTATTGTTTGCCCCATAAATACCTAACACAGATCACAAAATCAGATTTATTTTCAGATACATGTTGTCGAAATACGCCTAATTAGTACATTCTACTAGAATTTCAAAACCTCACTTGAGATTTCCGTTAACCCCCCTCCCCCTAGGTGAGGTTTCGTTTAACGTCCTGGCCTCGCATTCGGGAGGACGCGGGTTCGAATCCCCGTCCGGGCATCCAAATTTGGGTTTTCCATGGTTTCCCTAAATCACTCCAGGCGAATGCCGGGAAGCTCCCTTCAAAAAGGCCACAGCCGAATTCCTTCCCGTTCCTTGTCCCCAAACCCATCCCGCCTCTAATGACCTTAGCCGTCAACGAGGCGTAAAGCAATAAGCAAAAAAAAAAAAAAAAAAAAAAGTGAGCTTTTGTGAGATTTCGCCGGACCCCCACCCCCTCTCTATTTCACCTCACGTCATTATTGGACGCCTCCTAACTTTTACATAGGCAACCCAAACTTTTTATGTTCTTTACATGTTTCTCTTTGAAATGAATTATAATTTATTTTTATTTTATTTTTTTAAAAAATGTTTTTGAAAAAATTATTTAAAAATACTTGCGGCCATATTTGGATAGGTAACCCGGCAGAATCGTATTTTTTTTACTAATAATTATACATAAAAACTGCATTTCAACCAAATAACAGATGAACGAAGAAATCATGCATCGAGGTCAGTGTCAGAGGTAAAAATCGCGTATCATCCACATGTGTCCTAACTACATCTAAGCGCGAATACGGCTGTGATTATTAACCATGCTCCACAGCCTCCTAACCACCTTCTCACGGAATCTTGAATACACTGATTGGAAGCCCACTATCTTAATAGATACGACGTCAGCATAAAGAGTGTTTCAGAGACGGCAGATCGGAATTCCTATTGTATGCCGAGCTCCTTATTAGGACTGCGCACTTGATAACGCCGAGAGCCTTGTTGTGACAACAGAGCTCTCACTATGCTCTGCTGTTATCCTTTCATTACGGTTAAGATGATTACGCCGTACAGTCCCAGCGTGACAATGCACCTTCGCGGACAAGCCGACTATTTCAATCCAGTAATGAGAAAAGACTCATTAGATCCCATACCTCATCGTGGTTCCTTTAGGAATGTTAATAACCATCCATTATGTGACGAAGGCAACGAGCTCGTCGTAACTGGTCATACAGGAAATTGTATGTGTTCATTGAAGGGGAGTGATTACGCTGATTGAGAGATAGCTCTCCGGTGACACTTCCAAGAAACGGATAAGATCACAGTCAACAAGACTACTCGACGGTAAACAGGTTCTACAAATACAAATCTGATGTGAAAGAAAGTATAACTTGTAGGATGTTGTCAGTCATATACAGTAATACGAATCTCGTCAACGTCGAGGTCATTAGAGGCGGGAAAGGACTTAGGACAAGGAACGGGGAGGAATTCGGTCATGACTTTCTGAAGGAACCATCCTCCCATTCACCTGGAGTGATTTCGTGATGGAAAACCGATATCTGGATGGCCGATTCGAACCCGTGTCTTCCCAAATGTGAGGTCAGAGCCTTATCGCTCACCCACCACACTCAAAGTCTGTATGTTTGTTCCTCACGTAGAAAGTCTGGATGTTTGTTTCTCACACAGATCTGCATCGTTTCACTAATTTCGACAAAATTTTGCACAGTTGATCTTCTTAACCAGGTGGGTAGTATTCTCCACCTAAAAATTTGATTCTGGACACACTGTTTCGGATTCCAGCCATTAAAATATCTGTAGTGCACGTTTCCTGTTACAAAGCAGCTAAAATTGTTGTAGAGAGATCTGACGAGTCACAATTTAAATGCTTCAACTTCAGGAGCGAAACTGGAAACTTCCCGAAGGGTAAATCAAAAGTATAGATTTAAGGTCGCACAACGTATCATTTTTGAGATCTTTGTGTTTTACTGCTCCAACGGCAAGGTAATCCGCTTACCGCTACCCCCCCCCCCCCCACCACCAACTCCTCCCCATCCTACCTGTCATCATCACTACTTCTCACGGCACTCCCTTTTGCTTTGTCACTCCCCTCTCTATCTGTTTCTACCTTCTGACTCCACTCCATCCATAGGAGAGCGTCCATAAACTACGACCCGAGCGTGATGAGTGAACGGTAAACGTTCTGGCCTCGCATTCTGGAGGATGCCGGTTCGAATCCCCGTCCGGGCATTCAGAATTGTGTTTTCCATGGTTTCTCCAAATCATTCCAGGCGAAAGCCGGGATGCTTCCTTCAACAGTCCATGGCCGAATTCCTTCCTGTTACTTGTCCCCAGTCCGATCCCACCTCTAATGACCTCGACGTTGACGAGGCGTAAAGCCATAAGTTAAAAAAAACCATAAACTACGTAGCTCCATTTTTGACTCCAGTGAATCCTACCTCCCCCCACGTTTTGTTTAAACCCCCCACCCCAACCCACACGTGGCACGTAGCTTTTTTCCTTATTGATTATATATTCTGTACTGCTTTCTCTTGTCAGATTATCATAAGGTACATACTGTGGTAATTAACTGACGGAAATAAATATTCACATGTTGTTATGAGCTCAATACCTTATTTTAACGGTGACAAATAATATGAATGAAAAGCAACGTAGCTTGTCTCGGAACCCCCCCCCCCTTTTTCCCCCACGCAGCCTAGCGCAGCTTTCCAGCTAACCCCTCCCCCCTCCCCCTAGACCAAGCCACGTAGTTTATACACGCTCCCTTGCGCCTTCCTCTTTATCATCTGTCGCTCTAATTTATTTTGAAATAAATACAGAATTGGTTGAGCAAAAAGCTGTGGAAGCTACCTACCTATACTTGTTCACCATACACGACCGGGGAAACGTGTCGCGTGGGGTGAAAATGATTTGGAATTCTACCGGTGAAGGTATGGTCAATTAATAGTTGTATACTAGTCGCAAGATATCAGAACGAAATATAAAGGTATTTGCATTTGTTCCATCTCGTTTCATTCATCGAGAAAGAATTTGAATCGTGCATGTTATCAATATATAAATTTCGGTATCTCACTTTACGTGGGTTCAGGAATAGTTCTCATCGTTTTAACTTTCGTAAGTTTGTGACAAGTTTTCTTTACCAGGACTAATGAAGTGAATCACGATAAGTTTCTAATGCTGGTTTGAGAATTACATCATATTAACATTTAACACATTGCTAGATATCCTAAATATATTGAGAATTCAATATGTGAACAATGCAGTAAAGATGTTTCTAATATAACTTATCATAGACCATACACCAAACTGCCTGCGAGAAAAACTAAAAAATTCAAACATTTAGTTTTCAGTTTCGTCCTATATAATTTACCTGGATAAAAAGTATTCTGTGATGTGGTAACAGACTATTATGAAGTGTAATCTTGTTGAGATCTTTTCATTAGTTTTTGCGTGATATGCGAAAAGATATTTTCGCTCCGTGTACAGCTCCATAAAAGCCTTTGCTTTTCTCTCAGCTTTTTGTATATGAACTAATATATGTGATTCTACAGAAAGCCCACTATGAAGGGTACATATCTCACCACTAAAACCAAACTTGGAATCTGCTTGGCCATCGTATTACTAGCCCTACTGATATGGGTCAACACTGCATACATACTGCGACTTCGAAATAAGTTTCTACGATTCATACTAAACCCACATTACAGAACTAGAACCACAAAGCTTCATATCGTCATTAAAACAAGCAATAGTAAACCAAACTCGAAAGATAATCAACCGGATTGGAGCATCGAGGTGGAAGTTTTCAGCACAATAATGCTCGTATACTGGCGGGTCGTGTCTTTATGAATTGTCTGCGCGATGATGAATTACTTCCGTGGCCAGCAAGATCCCCAGATCAGTCCCCGATAGAACATGTGTGAGACCAGCTCGGACCTCAAGTCAGTCCCAAAGCCAATATCCAAGTTTCCAAGGACATGTGGGCCAGCTTGTCACGGGAGAGGATACAACGGCTTTATGACATCATTCCTAATGAATCAGTGCATGTATCCATGACAGAGGGGGTGCAACGTCATAGGGATAAGTCGGCTCTACTGCCAAGTTCTTTCTAAACTGGACTCAATTTTGTAATCACTGAAATAACATCACAAATACTCTCAAACCATGCAGTTTCATTTCGTTTCCTCCTCCCGGTTGGGTGCTTCAACTTTTTTTTTGGGAGGAAGCTTTTGTTTTTGATTATGGCTTCATTCTCGTTGACGTCGAGGTGATTAGAAGAGGGAAAGAAGGACTGGGGGCAACGAACGGTAAGAAGTTCGGCCATGGCCTTTTGAAGGAACCATCACGATATTCGCCTGGATCGATCTCGGAAAATCATGGTAACAGAAATCTGATTGATCTGACGCGAATTTGAACTTCGTACTTCACCAAAAAATGACTTTGAATTTTATAAAATGCCGAACAGTGATTGTTTATACACGATACATACCTATTTATAAGTTAATCATCGTAAAGGGAGCGTCCATAAACTACGTAGTCTATTCATCAGTGTTATCATTTGGTAGAACTATTTAATTCAGTCAAGAACATTGGTAAGCAGCAACATTTGTGGAAAGGTGAAATCCCTGGTGCAGCAAACTGTAAATTGGAGGACGAGCTAATTAAAGGAAATCATCGTAAAGTGACAGCCGGATGAATTAGTTAATTAACGAGTTACCTATAAATCTCCTATTCCATTAAGTAGCTAAGATGGAAGAAACTTCTTTCGCAATATTGTTTTAGCTTTGTTCTGTTCTTATACTTCTGTCAATGTTTCATGTCCAATGTCTTCATGTTTATTTGGGTTAATAATGGCTAACAAAAGTATATATATCTGTGTTGCAGAGTTGATCAGTCAGACAATCATGAACTGTAGTTAACTCAGTGTATTGCCCAACATTTGATTAAAGCATTGTTAGACGCAGTTACGTTGTACACAAATATATAGTTACCCAGCGAGAGTGGTGGGTGAGTGGTTAATGCTCTGGCCTCGCATTCGGGAAGGCGCCGATTCGAATCTAGAGTTGTGTTTTCCATAGTTTCCCCGAATCACTTGTCCCCAGTCCCTTCCCATTTCTAGTGACCTCGACGTCGACGAGGCGTAAAGCCATAAGTAAAAAAAAAAAAAGAAAAAAAAAAAACCTTGTAAAGATGGAGGATGGGGAGTGTAAATTAAAAACATTCAAGCACGAAGTGGTAAAACTACTGCAATAGTCGTTTGAGTTAACGATTAGAGGCCTGTCATTATTGAGTTACCTGTTAGTGCATTTTGCATTTGAGTCCCAAATAGTTTTGCACTTTCCTCTAAATGGTTGTAATACATGCTAATCTCACACTAAACCATTTTAAACAGAAGGTTAATACGTTTAGATGACCCAATTTCTAATTCGCTGCATGCTATTACGCAGCATTTATTTGTGAGACTGGTTATCAATGGAAACAGTAAAGACTAACTACAAACTTCAGCTCATTTCAACGTTCTTCGTTCAAAATAGTCTTGCGTGACTTTCCATTAAATGGTTGGGACAGATTAGGTTGCTCTCATACTAAACGATTTCGAACAGAAGAATAGCAGTAATCCACGTTTAGACTACTGAATATCTGCTTACATTGAATGCCATTAGCGAGTTTTAATTTGTGACACAGTAAATGTGTTTACCATGAAATAAGAACTCCTGAGTACGTCAACAAATTTCATTGCACGACTAAAACTAATTTAAATGCACTACCCTGCCATCTCCTCAATGATAATATAGAGTAGCTTCGCGTATATATGGAACTGGTGCAGTGATCACAAATTCAGCCAACTAGCTGGCAAGAAAATTTGAGTGACTCGAAATCTTCGAATTAGCACTCTAGTTTGTCAGACGTGAGGAAAGTTATTAACAGTGTAATTCTGTTTCTAAGATGCTTTATCGGACCAATTAAATGGAACGTCTACAAACTTCAACAAGATTTACAAGCATGTAGCTTATTTTTAATGTTGGCATTTTCTACCGAGTAGATACATGTAATTACTTCCAAATGTTTGCGCCATGGCACCGATACGAGACAGAACCTGTTTACTGTTAATGGGCTGTATCATTATCTCCGATAATTACTTTGAATTCCATCGGTACGGGGTATTAATTTAGGACTGGTCGGAAGCTTCGTTCTCATTTTAATGCATATAGTCGGAGCAACTGACAGCGTCAAACACAAGGAAGCGGAAGACAAATTATAATAAACATGGGTGTAATCTGCAGCTACAGCTATTAGTTGGCGGTCGGAATAAAAGTATTCTATCTTAATTAATGCACTTACCTCACAACGCCGGAACAACCTGTGTTTGATAAAAGGGAATCGAACATAATGAGAACAACTATTCACAGCGGTATTTCGTTGAGGAGATTAATTCGTTGTATCAAGGATTTATGGCTCCTAACACACCTCCACGTATCTGTGCAACAACATCTTTGTACCCGGAGAGAGCAGTAAATTACTGTCATACGCGTTTACGCAATATCTCTGGAATCACTGAGAATATAGCCTCTTACCATTGTTCCTTCAATGCATATAGGAGGTTAAAGCTATTTTCCTTTAAGATAATTCTACAACCAGCCAACAAAGTGCTTGCTTTATAATAACAATCACATCACTCAGATAATTTTTGTCCGATCAAAATACTGATTATGGATGCTAACAATTCTGATTTAAAGTGTCATTTACTCCCAGCAGCGTATACTCAACAGTTCAATTATGAGTTTAAATTGTCTTAACGTTGGGTTTGTCACGGTATGGATGATCAAAGGTCAAATCTCTTCACCGTCAGACCACTGAGAATGCCAATAAAACTTTTTTTTAAAAAAAAATCATGTTTCGACCAACGATGAACAACGCGAATAACTTTTTTTTGTTTCTGTAATTTATTTCCAATATTTTTTTCATCCTTTCACTTTGATGTTTTCTTTTTTCTTCAGTCCATACTGTTTATCTTGCTTTCTGTGTTATATCTTGGAAACACTCACCTGGTAACATTTTTTCGACATATGACCCTGTTGAAGCGTTCAGCTTCCATAAGAATGATTTCTTCTATATCTGATTGTACTTTAGTAAACCCTAAATTTGTGTTTTGAGGTTTTTTTTGTCAAAACTATCTTTTGTAAATCTTTCTAGATCCATTCTCACGTTGTGTCCATAAAAAGCAATTCTTTGTCAGACTGGAAGTTTTTCTATTGTCAGATATAGTTTATTTTTTTTACTAATTTTCTTCCATTCAATGCAGGGCCGGATTAGAACAGCGCGAGGCCCGTAGCAAATGTGAAAAAGGAGCCCTTGGTTTTGCTGTCCGAGGCAGTAGTAGAGCTAAAAAAAATCCTAGCGCGGAGGCCCTCTAGAAAGCGCGGGGCCCCCCTAGAAGGAGCGGGTCCCCTAGAAGGCGCGGAGCTCGTAGCAATTGCTAACTCCTGCTACGTGGCTAATCCGGTACTGATTCAATGCGAATGACACATTTCGATCCATCGTTTTTGTGATCTTGAGCTCAAAAACTTACGTTGCAGTACAGGCTCTCTGTGTATTCTTGGTCATCGTCATCATTAAATAACATTCTCCTTGCGTTAGATTCCTGCGATTTATACAGGGTGTTACAAAAAGGTACGGCTAAACTTTCAGGAAACATTCCTCACACGCAAACAAAGAAAATATGTTATGTGGACATGTGTCCGGAAACGCTTATTTTCCATGTTAGAGCTCATATTGTGGACAGCTGTGATATAATACGCCATTCTCCAGGGCTGCATCAGCGCATCAGGGATTCCATGCGACGGAGGGTGGATGCATGTATCCTCGCTAAAGGAGGACATTTTGAACATTTCCTGTAACAAAGTGTTTGAAGTCACGCTGGTACGTTCTGTTGCTGTGTGTTTCCATTCCATGTTTAATGTGATTTGAAGAGAAGTAATAAAATGAGCTCTAACATGGAAAGTAAGCGTTTCCGGACACATGTCCACATAACATATTTTCTTTGTTTGTGTGTGAGGAATGTTTCCTGAAAGTTTGGCCGTACCTTTTTGTAACATCCTGTATATGAACTTGATGTGAAAATATGCAAAGAACCTTTATTTCGGCTTTTGCATTTGTTTTTTCCTGCTATTGTTGCGGGACAGTATCCTTTGGACTCACAGAAAAATAAGTTTCCGGTCGCTGAAATACCACCACAAAATATAAATAACGTAGTTACTTCTGTTTTTGATTATTATTAATACATTAACTTGAGCTTCACATGATAATAAAACATCTGTTCAAATCATTTTAAAATGTTAATAATCTTCAAGGAACAAACGGAATCCGTGCGCAACAGACAGAGGCCACGGCCACCAGCAGGTGACCACTTTTCCCAGTGTGGCGCCGTTACAGAAACGCCATTCGTTCTTAACAATGCACAGAAACAATCATGATCACCAAATCAGGAACATAGAGCAAAAACATCACTCTTACAAAAGAATTTTGTTCAGAAGCGGTAAGTCATCTGATTTCTTAGTAATAAATTCATAAACTGACCAGTTACCAAACATCAGGCTCATCAAAAATCACAAATATTCGAGAGATGATTCACATAACCGGATCGGGCTTCTCAAGATAACTGAAGGCATTAAGTTGCACTAGTTATGATTTTTCCTGCTTGATGGCAGCATCCCTTGGCCCAAAAACCCAAACCATTCTCACTTTTCCCGCCATGACCACTTTGCGAGGATCTGCCCTACGTTATTTTCTCTACCACTTTATATATTTCGCGAGAGCGTCTGTGTTTAATATTACTATTGTTATTTCGGAGACCCTTCAATTTCATTCAACATATTATTAAAACATTATTCAACTTCGTTTTTAAATCAGATCAGGTCAACCTGTCATGGTTGTGTCAATGCAGCGGTGACAATTTTCGTACTCACACATTACTGATTTTGATTATTTTTTCTAACTTTTATTTTAAAAGTTTAAATTTAATCTTTAAACACCTCCACCGAAGTCTTATTTCAGTTACAGAACTATCCGCACTCCCTGAATTCAATTGCTAGTTTTTTTGTCTTCGTCATCTCGTCCCTTCCATACATTACTCCCAATTCTTGTCCCAACATCCATACAAGCCCACGTCGTATGCCTTATTTACACCCAGCACTCTCTTCATCCTCCTCCCATCTTCCAATGATTTCTGATCCATCCTTTTTATCACATAACTTCATAACTGTGTTCTACAGCTACTTCTGCGAATCTAGTCGTTCTCCTTCGTAACTCCTGTTTTGATACTCCTAATGTGTATTCCCACCGTAGTAAATACAGGGCCTGACTAATATTTTGTGTACCAAGTTTCTTCCCTCCCAAGAACGTCCCCTCATCAAGGTCTCCAGTACATATCCAAACTTTGAGATGTTCCTCTACGCCCTCAAACGTCTCACGTTAGACTGATTTTACAATCAAATAATATATAGAAGTTTGTCCATGTTACAACTTCGACGATTCCCCTTCCACATTATAATCTTACAAAACCGTTCATGAGTGACGTTAACAACTGTTAACCATCTTACATTTTTTCCAGTCTTACTATAGAAGCATTGTCGAAAAGTCAGTGAAAATGAATTATTATTGAATGAAAACACCAATGCAACTGTAGTTAGAATTTGGTTATTTCTGTCACGTGTCACCACTCATCGAGGTATCCTCAGCGGTTAAATTTTCTGCAATGTGACCACTTAGGATACCTCGACGAAAGACGACATTAAAAAACGAATTTTTTTGAAAAATTTCAATAACAGTTGAATTGTCGTTTTTATTAAATAATAATTCATAAGTTTAATGAACAACTGCAGAAGAAATGCCCAGTAATAATTACATACTAGTGACAAAGAACAGCAGCTTAGTTGCAAAACTACATAGAAAGTGCTGTAATACGTATAAAAATTGGGAAATAACCTTAGAAGAAACTAAACTTCCTAGAATAATGTTTACAAGTGGATGTAGAAAATCTATTGATTCAGTTACGACTGCTGGATTTATGTTAATTTTAATCCCTATTTCGCTGGCCTCGGTAGCGTGGGGGTTGGAGTGCTAGCTCAGCGTGCCGAAGGTCGCCGGTTCGAGTTCGGCCGAGGGCATTGGTGTTTAAGTGTTGTGTATGTGTTAATGTCGTGTCCTTCCTGTAGTGTCCACGGTTAGAAGCTACTACAACTACTGGAGAAATTGATACACCAGAAGAGTCATGATCACATTGAGCTGTCTGTATGGCTTATGCTGCCGAATGCCAATTTAAAAAAATAAAAGTTATTTCAAATGTATTTTGCATTTAATTCAGTCAATAGAATCAATAATAACAGCACGATCACTGCGACACATTTTACTTGTTTCAAGCACTGATATGAGAGCAGTAAACGAGTGCAATGTCTGGTAGTAAAACGTTAACACTTCCTTATTGCCGCAAGACAAAGAAACACTATAAAATAAACACGAATCCCGTTTCATCGTGAAACTTATCAGCACGTTAAACTGATGGCGTCCAGGGTAACATTATGAAACACGTCGAAAGCGTCAGAGTGTCAAATGACTCGTGACATGTTTCCTCAATAGCCAGACCATGGAAGGAAAAAAAGGGGGGGAAGGGAGGGCGATCATTAACGGGCGGCAGTAGAATCCAAATTAGATCGTTAACAAGGTGACAGACTGTTCCAATGCAGCCTTAAATCATTCATCGAGCACCGACGCTGATAAACAGTTGACCCCGAGATAAATCGCTCTCCAAACGAGCGCCCATTTGGGAAGAACGAGCTCAGTTGTCACTAATGGCCTCGCTGAGCCGTATAACGCAGCAGACACGGAATAGGAAAGAGAAAAAAAGAGGCTGCCAGAGATATACAGACACGTACATACAAATGCGAGGGAGAGAGCACTCCGTGGACCGAACATCTGGTCCATTTGTCATACAATAAACAAAAACATGCGACGGTGCGTGACTCAGAGCGAAAGCAAATAAACACAAACGCAGCAACTTTGAAGCTGTCTTCGCCGATCAAACACAAATCTTGGGGTCATCCGTAAAGAAGTCTAAATAAGTATCCATCTTTAAACTGCAAATTATTCATCACGTCTGAAATACTGACTGTTTAGAGGAAGATCGATTCATAATTATGACGAAAATTTAAGCAGAGATGGTTAATAAGGTAACTTTTGTACTGTAGTATATGAGCTTTCCTTAATTGGAATTATAACCTCCCCTTCGTATATGGAAAGGTTATTATATGACTTATTACTTTCTATCTTTTTATTTCAAGCAAACAAAATTCAGATTCTCTCTCTGGTCGTTTAACAATGATTATAAATAATTATTTTACAATACTATTATTTACTTGGTAACGTTCCTTGTTTCTTTCCATCAGAAAAGAATTACGTTCTTCGTCATCTCCTTTTACTGAGACGGATTATAACGTTCGCTATTCCAGTCATAATTAATTATGTATCTTCTTACCATCTGCAATAAACTTTTATCCTATACCTGAGATTCTTTTGTAATTCCCTCTTTTAAATGAAATCAGTACAGTAACAGATCTTTCTACTACACTCCCTATATTATTACACATTATACAACACTTTTCAAACCATGAACAACTATGATTATACAACTTTATCATCATTAATTATCTCTTTGGTGGCAACCGTACACATTTTTTCATAATTCAATATCCTTTCATAGCCCGGCAACTCTTTACTGGCATCATTTCCAGAATCATATCTTACCTTTTTTACTCAGTCCATTTCCATTCCATCAAATCCATTCTTCTTCTTACTTAACACCCAATTTTTCTTATTTAATCGCCATGACCAGTCCTCGTATTTTTTCCTTGTTGTCAAAGATTCGTCACAAAAACATCCTATTAATATTTTATAACATCACTTTATTTTTACTATGCATAAAATAAATATTATTCATGTCACTTTTTTCAAACATTTTACATAACAAAGCGACGTATGACCGTTACAGACTGAATAATTAACTGACGAGAAATCACCATGTCAGCTCCCGATGAATTAGATGGTTTAGCAACATTTTCACTCTACAGGTAAATACAGCGTGTTATGAATGAAAAGACCCATCTCATCGCAAACGCATTTAAGCTTCTGCTCAATTAGTTATTAAAGTCAAAGATTATTAATTAATTTAGATCTGTTCTAAATGATGGGACCTATTGTTATGATTAAATGATAATCATTGTTATAAAAGAACCGCTTCATTTACCTTACAGTGAATTTGTTAGAAAAATCAACATTTAATCATTCTTAATAGCGCTTCTTGAAATGAACTACAAACACAAATTATAAACTTTAATAAAAATCCATATTACTAAGCCTCTGTCACTGATGCGTGCCTTACTATAATCAGCGAGCGACATTCTGCGCTCAACTGTTCACAATCGATGCCACCAAAGACCTTATCCTTTCTTATCGATACTAGGTTATTTTCTACTCCAAAGACGATACATGTTACAGCGTGTGGAATTCTTTCATAAACAAATCAGTTTACACATATCCATACAATTATTCTTAAGAACATAGAATTAGAGAGGTGTGCTATTAACACATGTTCCTATCTCGGCTAATTGAAGCGCACATTCACGTGATCCCAGTTTGTCATATAACGCTTATTATTAACGTCGACAATTTTTAATATGTTATGGGGATATTTAATCTATCCTACAAACTATCCTCCAAGTAATCTTTCCTAATATTTATTTAGACTCTTCTACGGTTGAATACGTTATACTCATTGACACTATCTCGAAGACTTACTAAAAATGTGTCTTAAATAGTTACTTTTCCTAATAACAAGTTCGTTAAAAACTCCAGCTTAGCTAATATGTAATTAAAATCTCCACTATCGAATGTTACTCAAATTTTACCTGCATATATCTCCACTGATATCCATAAGCCTCCGCATAGAGAAAGAGAGAGAGAGAGAGAGAGAGACTTCCTACTTGTTTCTTACATCCTGGAGAGATGATGATGGCGTGGATTGAGTGCAGCGGAAAGCACCTCTTGAAATTGCTGTCTCTAAGCTGCGTACAACACTGTCAATAACACTGGTAACACTGTCCTTTTCTTTCCTCGGGGTGGGATTATTATAGACGCCGAGTAAGATTCTTGCCTTCATTCAAACAATAGACATCTTCTCTTCCAGTTCGCCTTGTTAACTTCGTGGGGTGCCAACTTGGGGTTTTGATTGTCTTTGCTTTATAGGCTCTGCCACAGCACATTCACAGATGGTGTTAATCTTCGTTCCTTAGTGGTTAACGTTCAAGCTCGACAACGTTGGACAAAATGAGGGCTTGTCATGGCATCGCACTGTTCTCTGGCTACGGGCCAACGAATTTAACGCGTGGTGTAGTCTGGATTTAAAAGTTCCACTGCAATTGTTCTTCATATTATTCACAACCGAATCGATCTCCCTTGTATTATACGAGGGTGGTCTGAAAAGTTTCCGACCTAACAAAGATACAAGGCAGTTTTCTGTTTTTTTTTTTTTTTTCAACATAGTCTCCTTGTAACTCTACACACTTCTCCCAGAGATGCTCCCATCTCTGTAACCCGTCCAAATAGCACTCGGCGTTTTTCTCTGCAAAATAATTGTTCACGAAGGTGATTGCCTCTTCATTTGACGAAAATCTCTGTCCTCCGAGCGCAATTTTAGATGAAGGAACAAAAAGAAGTCGCTTGGGGCTAGATCAGGTGAGTAAGGCGGATGGTCAAGCAGTTCAAACCGTAATTCGTGAATTTTCGCCGTGGCAACCGCTGAGGATTTTCTTTTTCTGGCAAATGTGCCCGTTTTTCTGCAAGTTCTGCCTTCAGCTTGTCAATTAATGATGCGTAGTATGCTCCTCTAATGGTTCTTCCATTTTGAAGGCAATCGATTAAAATAACTCCATGACTATCCCAAAAAAACAGTCGCCAGCACTTTCCCAGCCGAAAAAACAGTTTTTGCTTTTTTTGGAGCCGGTTCCCCTTTGCAGTCCACTGTTTGGACTGTATTTTTGTTCCGGGCGTATAATGGTGTATCCAAGTTTCATCTAAAGTAATTAATCGGCGCCAAAACTCGGATTTATTGCGCCTAAACTGCGCCAAAAGAGCGTTGGAAATGTTCATTCGAACACGTTTTTGGTCTAATGTGAGCAAACGCGGCACCCAACGCACGGACAGCTTTCTCATACCTAAATGTTGATTTAATATGTAACAAACAAGTTCTTTGAAATGTTCATAATCTCTGCTATATCTCTCACTTTAATTCGGCGGTCGTCTAGCACCAATTGATGATTTTTGGCGATGTTTTTCGTCGGTAGTTGCAGTTTTTGACGTCCCGATCGTTCATCGTCTCCCAAGCTCTTATGGCCACGTTTAAATTCAGCTGCCCAAAATTTCACTGTGGTAAGTGATGGTGCTGAGTCCCCATACACAGAATCCAACCATCTTTGATTCGCGTAGGCGTATTGCCTTTCAAAAACAAATATTTAATGACAGCTCGATACTCGAATTTGGTCCATTTTCACAAAAACACTCACATCAAATCACTCAAAACGACTTACATAACAACTGCGCGTCCAAATGGCTGAAACTTTGGTGAGTAACTGTCAACAGATAAACAACGAAATTCACTAGCTTTTATTTACGAGTGCTGCCATCTTCACGTTGAGGTCAAAACTTTTCAGACCACCCTCGTATTATATCCTTATTTTAACAATGCAAGAATAAAGCTACTTTTTATTATTTCAAACATCAATATTATCATATTCTTTAATAATTCGTACTCTTCTCAATAACTCTCAATTTATTACGCGCCCATGCCATTTGGAATTAATGTTAAAATACAGTATATCTAGAGAATTCGGAGAAAGGGTATAGGTAGTTGCAAATGATAGTTTCTAAATTTGTTGAACGTGTTTAGTGCTTTAATTTAAACACTTATGATATTGATTAAAGTATTGAATCAAATAGCAATGGAAAAGACATAATATCACCCGTGCTGTATGAACGCATCTATGGTAAAAATTCTTGGGTCATACCTCGAATTATAAGCAATCGATATAATGTGCAATTCCAAATTAACGATTCATCAGAAGCGGAGAACTTAATCTTTAAAATGGTACCACGAAATATCGAGTTTATTTAAAGGAAGAAAAAAGTTTTGTTTCGAGAAAAAACATTCTAGAAAGAATATATAAGATATGTATTACATTCGTTAGTGCCGAGAAGCTGATTTTTTTTATCTTTCCGACTATATTTGATGACATAAAGTATTTGGAAATGTGAAGTTACAATGCACTACAGGGGTATGGAGGTGATGTAATTAGGAGAGACTAAAGATCTTGTTATACTCAAACTATCCCTAGACAGAATATCCAAGGACAGTCCCAGATCATGCGGCAGCGGATGTATTCCTGAAATAAGTTTGTCGGCAACTTGCTTCCCATCATTGCGAAAGAATCAGTTCAAAACCATTACGGTCCATTAACACAAAAATAAATAAATATTATGCTTTTTGCAGCTGTAAGTGGGAAGTTTCTTTGTAGAACTTGTGTTTATTTATTTACTTGTTGCTGATTTAACACGCAAGAAAGATTTTTGTTTTACAAAACCATTGTTTCATTTTTTACACATTATTGTTGGGAAATATTACGACTTGTAATATGGCAACAGTGTTCCTCTCTAATGAAATTCTCCTCAGTTTGTATTTGCGTAGTAATGTTATTTGCCACTGTATTACGAACGAAAGTACTAGAAAATGACCTTCACAACGTCAGGTGACAAAATTCCTTTGCTTCGAACCTTCTTTATTCCGGAAGCATTAAATTTTTAAGATTTTGTATGTTCTTATTTTGATTCATTCATTTCTGGGCACGCAAGTCATAAACAATCTGCGCCATTTGAAAAACATCTAAGGTCACAGAGTCAAACGAAATACAATGTTTATAAAGTATCCAAAACTTTCCAATTTCAATTTAGCGTGTTCTTACACGATTCTGTTTAACTAAGGCGTGCTGTAGATACTTGCTTATCCGTATAACTGAGAAGATGACACAAGAAGAGAGTAAGTAGACCCTAAGGCATCAGAATTAATATAACCTAAAGATATTTCTCGTAAATCTCGTGTGTTCAAGATTTGTTTTGTAGAAAAGTAATGATGTATGAAAAGTTCTTATTGCTGATTCCAAACCGTGAAGTTGGAATATTGGTATACTGTCCAGACACATAAATCATGTACCATCAATGAGTGTACATTTAAGCTTCCAGTGCTTCGTGAGTTTTGTTAAATTGCTTCAAACGTAGCCGACATTAAAATAAGATAGTGAGGGGAAAAATGGCTCCAATCTAGAAGAAAATCTACGCCCAACAGCCATTTAATTCATTCACTTTTTTTCTTTCTCCCCAATTTCAGTCTTAGGGATGAAACACTGAGGCCACGAGATACGGGTAGAGGGAAGGTAGCGTGTAATTTTGACTCATTATTCAGTAGAAACAATTAAGGGTAGCATTACCAGCGCTGGCAGTGATTCTAACGACCATAATAAGCATCAGCGCAAGGGGAGAATGATTTGTAGCTGGGAGAGCTCAACCTGTTGCCCTCCACTCGATACCGATCACAAGGTGAAATACACAACTCTTCAAGGACATCACACATCATAGTCCGTTTCTCCTACTTGTATTTTTTTTACTAAAAAGCGAAAAAGCCATAGAATCGCTTCAGGAACCAACAATTCAAGAGAGACAGTTATATGAATAGAATTCCATGTACCCCTTACTAAAAAAAGTTAATTTATACTGTTGCAGTAAATATTTGACTTTGAGTTACATGCAAAAGACGCCTATCATTCGAAGGACGTGGTTTCGTATCCCCTCAAGGCATCCAGATTTGGGTTTTCCACGATTTCTCCATCAAT
>JARYHS010009186.1:135813906-135916378 GCA_031002005.1 Vandiemenella viatica
CCCCAATCCTCCGACGACCAAAACGGTATTCAGCAACTGCAAGGGCTAATAAAACCACGAAAACATTCATTTTTTTGCATTAAAAATAAAGAGGACCGCAATTCGTTAGAACTGTTAGCCATCTAATGTGTCTAAGAAATGCCGAAAATTCCATTTTAAATTAAACCCATTGCCTTTTCTGCTTAATTATTTTTTTTTTTATCTGCTTAACGTCTCTCTAACAGCGAGGTCTTTTAGAGACGGGAAAGGATGGGGGGCAAGGAATGGGAAGGAATTCGGCCATGGCCTTTTGAAGGAAGCATCCTGGCATTTGCCTGGAGGGATTTGGGAAACCATAGAAAACCCAAATCTGGATGGCCGGACGAGGATTCGAACCGCCGTCCTCCCGAATGCGAGGCCAGAACGCTAACCGTTACACCACCACGCTCGGTTAATTTACTTCTTCTTCTATGAATACATAAAAATAAGAGATCTTTGTCTGATGTGTCCATTTGCAGTGCAGAAGCGGCTGAATAATCGTCGAGAACCGAAGGCGGTGACAATAAAAGAATTGCTACTCGCTGCGTCCAGATGTGCGTTGCAGCATTTTCGCTAAATGCGATGCGTTGCGATGCGGCCCGCTGTAGTGTTCGCGTACCTAAACAGTACAAGTGACTGGCAATGTTATGTATGCGATGGTTGGCACCCCTGCGGTGAGCCAGGCTATGTCAGTCTCATGGAGTGTCTGATCGTGGCCGTTCGCAAGATTACAGTGGGCAGTGAACTATGACTGACGTGTGCAAATTAAAAGTGCTTCAGCTAAAGAACCGGAAATCTTTGGATCCAGAAGTTACGATTAGCCTTAATTGTTATATTTGGTGGTAGCCAATCAGTTTCGGTGTGACTAGAAAATAAAATAATGACCAACAGCATTATATCTTATTGAATGATTTGTTAGTACGTAGTAATCCTCCCAACCCACCAGGAACTGATTTTGTGATACCCCTGGCTGCCGCGGCATTATCGAACTATTTAGTTAATTCATCATATAATTATTCATCCCCACAAATTATGTAATTAGTTTACAGCCTCCTGTTACTATGCAGTACGGAATAAAAAGAACAGTGGAACTGCGAAGGTACGATTGTCACAAAGCACAAATGAATTAGTTTCTCTTCATTATGCAACGCGTTAGTGCGGTGTATTATCTTTTATGACGGGCTTAGGTCAAGGAAAGTAGCGTGCATTACGTAAGGGCTGCTGTTCTTAAATGTTGACACAGGATGAAGACACCGAATGGTAAGTCTCCTACTTTACGTGCTGTGAGAGATCCGATAAGCCCTGGATTCAGGTTCCGTCGTTTAGGTTGTCTGGTGCGACTATGTCAGAGTAGGGCACTTTGTAATTCGCTGCGGGATGTTCCTCCCCTGGGATGCTGCACGTGGCGAGTGAGGCGTGGTGCTCGCTACAGGCTGTAAAGCCCGCGTCTGCTGTCGTATAAAGTTTTACTGCTGGACCCCACAGGCGCAGCTACCTGCCTCGTTTGGAGCTTTGTGGAGCGGATCGGCTTGCTTCGACTTTCGGCACGGACTGAAAGTCTCGAAGGCTGAAAGGATCCGGAGGTTCATTTAGAAGCGCGAGGCGAGAAAAACGTTTCTTCTCTTCGGATGAACACGTTCAAACTAAAACGGGACTTCTTCTAGAGACTAACCTCGACTCAAACTTGAAAATCCTCGTGCACTTACGTATTTTGATCGTTGATAGTCAGCAGACCCTAAAGGCCAGCTGAAAATTATGTCCTGGAAATTAATACGAAGGGTGATCATAAACTGAGCTTACAATGCCGATATTCTTAGCGTATCCCGTTATAGAGAAATTAGCAGCATGCGGTAATTTTAAGACATGCTACTGGAAACTATGTAGAGTTTCAGTCATCCACCACATACAACGGTAGTTATAGTTAAACACAAATGGCGACCCACTCGGAAAACTGGTCTCGCGAAGAAAGCTCAGCTATTCGATTTCTCTGGGCGAAAAATGAACCGCGGCTGAAATTCACATAAACCTGGTATAGGTTTATGAAGAGCCCGTAATGTCTCGTCACCATGTCGCAGAATGGTGTCGAAAGTTTGCGGCGGGTAGAGAAAACGTCACCGACGAGGATCGCAGTGGCCAACCCAGCACGGCATTATCACCCTCCCATCACCTCAAGCGATTTACACCTTTTTCCTCACTTGAAGGAGCACCTAGGAGGCTGAAGATTTGCTTCAGACGGGAGCTGAAACATTTCGCGACAACGTGGCTGAACACGCAAGGAAAGGATTTTTACCAGGAGGGAATATTGAAACTCATTGCACGAAGTGGCAAGTGCCTAAATCGATATGGAGACTATGTCGAAAAATAACCTAATGTCTGTACTATCAGTTGGCTGTGCTGGAGGTGTAAAATAAAATGTACAGTTTTCACTGCAGGTTTGGTTACCTTAGTTTCTGATCACCTCTCGTACAGTCGGTTCACTTTCACTAGGGAGAGGCTTTACGGCACATAAATATCCTGGCCATTAAAGCCAAAAGATTTTAGTGAAAAAGTTTGTAAAGATACTTTCCATTCATTTCAAAGTTTATGCAAACATTAATATTTAATCTACGTGCTGTCTCAGTAGGGAGGACCGTCCGGGAAAATCACACCAAACCTCATTTAAAGAATGGAGAGGGGGAGGTCGGTAAATATCTGACGTCAACTTTTATTTCAAATTGCCTCCCTTCGAAGAGCAGAAGAGCTAAAAATAAAAAGGTCTTCAAAATTACGAGGTCAATCCAATCCCAAATCTCGTCAGGGGGGGGGGGGGTCCTAATTAAAAAAAAAAACACCCAACGTTATTAATGGACACTCTCATATAAGTTTGCAGTTTGAAGATGTGACAAGTATCCTTTGTTCTCAAACAATCTAAAGAGACGATAAGTATTTTGAGATGATTGTCCTCTTGTCTCTTGTACTAATTAAGAACGGAATACGGCTGCGTATCCACTCAGTTTTTTTCCCTTGTTTTATGCCTAGTCGACGTCGAGGTCATTTAGAATCGGGGAAGGATGAGCACCAGGAATGGGAAGGAATTCGGCCGTAGCATTTTGAAGGAAACATCCCAGCATTCGCCAGAAGTGATTTGGGGAAAACATGGAATACCAAAATCTGGATTGCCGAATGCGGGTTCGAACACAGGTCCTTCCGAATGCATTACCTTGGTGTATATACTCATTATCTAGGTATCATCCCTAGCTACTAAATTTGCGTAGTCGACATATCACTCAGAACCTAATACTAAGTTTTAAATTAACTTGTCACATATTTCGAAACCATACTCTTTGCTGCTGTATGGATTTTGCTACAGCTGTGGTCAGCCGTATTGGTGGCCGGTTTCAAATGCGCCGTTGCAAAACCCTACAGTTAACAGTTTAATTCTCCCGTTTACTTGTAGTAATAGTGCGTTGACGCTCGTACCAGGCAACACAGGACGCTCAGCATTGCAATTTTCTAATGTTAGAAAGAGATAGCGCTACGCGAAAATGTCCCCAAATGCGGTAACTGCGCGCTCGCACCCACCTGTTTCTCTGACCTCAGCAATAATACGAGTTGTAGCTGGTTTCTTGTTTGTCTAGTTCTTATTCTTTCAATATTGCCCCTTTTTGTTTACGAATAGAAACTGTGTTCTCAAGTTGATCCATTCAGAGTAGAGCAATGTGAAACTTCTTATGCCTTAGGACTGGATATTTTTCCAGTGAAAGCAACTGTTTTGATTAGTCAATAAGGCTCCGTGATCAACATATCTTTCTCTTGATATAAGAGCCAGTTGGCCAGGGAAGGATAAGAACACAGTGGCATGAAGTCGTCCAACGACAGAATAATATCACTTCTACAGGTATCAATATATCTCTTAGAGCCAGATATAACGCAGGATTTATTCGAGGACTCGGGCTGCCACCGCTAGGGCCTTATTGGAGAAATATGAAGGCCCTGTTATTTGAGAGTAATATAGATGGAAGGCAGGAAAAGGCCGCCCGCACTCCATTGCGGAAGTTTTCTCAGACGTGACCAACCAGTTTGCTGCATGTCTCAATCAAATGTAAAAATTATTCATTGATGACTGAAGATTCTTGCAGCTACAGTGCATTCCCCGCTTTCAACCCCTCCCACCCCCCACCCCGGCTCAAAGATTTCATTATAGCAGCTGGAGGGGCATTGTAACGAGAAAGAAGAATTCGACCACGGCATTAGGAATGAACCATCCGTAATTCGGCTGAAGCGAGTTTTGCTAACCGAAATCTGAATGTTTGAACAGGGTCCACTCTCTCGTCCACATAAACAACAGAGTCCGGTCAATATGAGGATTTCGATACGATATTAAACTTATTAGCAAAGTTAATGTTCCTTCTTCTACTTTTTTTTCTTTTATTTTGCTTATGGCTTTATGCCTTCGTATTAACTTTACCTGAAAATTTTATAAAATAGTTTCTTCCTAACAAAAATGGCATTTACGTAAATTTTATGAACAAAAAGAGGATCAGATTTTGATTTATTCTACTTAACACGTGAATTACGTATGTAACTAAATGCAACGTCCTGATAGGAGCCTAACTGCATCTAGTGCCGGTTGATCAATAATTCATATTATGTAAAGACGTGTGTTGAGAATGTTGCTGTGTAAGACATTAGTATTAAATGTTTATAAAAATTTGGAAAATATTTCGTGGTTAGCGCGAAGTTAATGCTAGGGCGCCCCGTAGTTCAGATTCCACTTTAGACTGCTGATCTCCTTTACCGTACTGGATTACAGGAATGGATTAGGCAACCGACTGAAGCGGATTGAGCAGCCGGTAAGACTAGAACGAATTATTATTACTACAATTATTTAAAAAAAAACGGTGAGTGATATATGGTGTGGCCTCAATCTCTGAAAAAAATGCGAGAGCGTCGTCTGTGATGATGCACATGAAGATCGGCTTGTATGGAAGAAGCAGTCCAGTAAAACAGGCCCTGTAATGCGGGATAAAGGGGTTCGACGATATCCGAGTCACTGGAATTTGATGAATTTTGTGGTCGGTTCTTATATATCTCGACGAGGGAAATCGAAAGTGAAGAATAAAATTTTTTGATATCTCGTTTAATTGTCGAGATATACCGTCTTAAAAGAGATGTAGGTTGAAATTGCCGAGATGAGACAAAAAAATTAGCCAAAGCGAAATTTGATGGTAGATTCGTATGTAACCCGACAAAACAAATCAAAAGTGAAGAGTAAAATTTTTTAGATATTTTGCTTAGATCTCTAGGTATACTGTCTCAAAATTGAGGAGATTAGGTTGAGGTGTGGCCTGGACCAATAAAAATCGCGAGAGCCACGAGAAACTACATGCTGGAGTATGTTAAATTGCGGCCTGAATCAGAAGAAAATCATAGCCAAAAGCACAAGGAACTGTACCTATGATTAATTTTGAAGATCGATATCTGGAAACTAAGCGAGATATCAAACAATTTCATTCTTTACTTTAGATTTGTCTCGTCGTGGTATTTAAAAATCAACTATTAAATTAATTAAATTTGAGTGGCTCTGACATCGTAGTATTTCCAGAAATAAGTATTTTAAGTACTTGAGTGTTGCGGGGTTGGTAATACCCTAATCTTCATAGTTGTTGATCGTCAAAATCAGAATAACAATTTGGGACAGGAATATCATGGTTGTACAGGACAGTCGAGTGTTATCAATTTTAGCGATCAACTCATCACTGCCACCACTATTATAAAGTGGGAATCGCTGTCTGTTAGCAAGTCGTGCGCGGGTTACTATTTTTAAATCAAACATTGTAAACCACTTGTTTATGTAATTAGGATGGCCGACAGGAAGTTGATGGCAAGATTCAATTACGTGGAAGGATGAGGGAGGAATGCTCATAAAGTACAGGAGATGGAATAGCACGAGGCTGAAGAAAAGATGCAGTAATTAATATGAATGGATTATGAGATATCTCTGAAACCAAAATTAGGTTCTGGAGGGATGCAAAGCTTATAGCTCTCCAACTGCATTCTCAAATGCCACTTAAAACATAATTTTCAGGAGTATTTTACACAGCGCTTATCTAAGCAGCTTATTTATCACTAATAAAAACTAAATCCGTCCTTCCTTGTTTTGGTCCAGGCTTCATTCCGACCTAACTAATTGCTGGTACAAAATCAAACGATACGGACACACCTTAACATTAAATGAATCCAAACTATATTTCGAGTAGTAGCAAAATTTTCTATATCAGGATTCCTAATTAGCGTAGCATAAATTATCACAATTAATTTTATTATGTACTTTCAGTATGAACTGCAATTGAACAAAGCACGTACAATAACACAATCACGGTATCGCTATGTAAACTTGATCCTAATTTCCATTACTGGAGAGCGAATTTATTTTATAAAAAAATCTCAGTGAGACTAGAGTTTCGGGTGTGACTTATATTACCACTTCTTTTTTTAAAAAAAATAAAACTGAAAGAGAAGAGTAAACCATACAAAATGATTGATTTATATACTGCTCATATTCACGTATTTGAATCACTAACACTAATATATTACTTTCACACAGTACGAACACCACAGCAAAAATACGGTACATCACTCGTGTAATGGTACCTTGCCCTATGTTGTAGCGGAAAAGATTATCCCCGCAACGCAAAAGTTCCCGTAGAGCTTGCAGATCTAAACATTAATGACGCTAATACACGTACCTTTTAGGCTATTAGGCGACTGATTTCTGTACTGCTGTAATGCTTCGTGCAGATACGTTTCCATGGCAGCAACCAACATTGTGAAGACGCTTTCGTTGCCAGGAGAACAAATCTGGGCATTTCAGATTAAAGCAACAATTGTTTCTTAATTATGCAGTCCGGTTGCTGGGAAAGTACTCTTAATATATATTCCACACGCGCACGCTTACTCAGGCGACGAACAGATGTGGCAATCAGATTTTTTTTTTGCTTGTGTCTTTACATCTTGTTGACGTCGAGGTCATTGGAGGCGGGAAAGGATGGGGGTAAGATAGGATGCATCCCGATAGTCACCTGGAGTGATTTCGGGAAACCATGGAAAAATCGAATCTCGATGCCTGGATGGGGATTAATACCTGTGTTCTCCTGAATGTGAGGCCAGAGCGTTACCGCTCACCCACTACGCTCGTTCAACTCACTAATACACAAACACACACTTTTATAAGTATTCACATATTAGATTCGTTTCTCCAATCTCTCATTATTTCTCCGGAACTAATTCAGGCTCCCTGTATTTCAGGTCCAAAGATTCTACTTCAAAAATCGAATTATTTGAATCTTCATACCGCATTAGGTTGTTTACGATTGCTACGAGTTTTGCTTAGTAACCACGGAAACTATTAGAAGTTCCACATGTTCATATGGAGAAAATAATGTCTTTTATGTTATCTGAATAATACAAATGCATTATGGACTAAATAACAAGAATGAATATTACAAATAATTATTTCACCTCTAATCGATGTATTCAACCTTGTGGTGCATCGCAGTAGAATGAAACTATATTAGACGCTTGATTTACCAGTACTGCAGCTGACCATCATTATGGTTAGGTCGACTGCTCAAAATATTGGCATAATATTGTAACGGTCCGACCGGTCTCTCTACTTAATAGCAAAGAAAATTATAAAAATTTAATATTTAATTTTTATATCGAAACTTTTTGCACAGATATCATTTAAGCATTTTAATCTTTGCAGGGATTGGTTCAGATTCGCTATGAACAAAAGATTCATAAACATAACTAAACATTTATTTTCACATATGAAAAACTTAAAGCATTTAATTATAAAAAGAACTGACAGTGTTACAGGAGTGTTGATCCATAAATATTTTCAGTGATAAAAATATTATCACCTTATCATTTTCTCACTTGTGCTTTATGAGCTTGTGCATTGATGCGCCAAGCAAGCGTAGACTTTGTCGAACCGCTGATTCAACCAATTCACTACTTTCCGCAGAAAACACACTTAGACTTGTAATTTTACACTTCATAACCAAGCTTCTGCTCTGCAACGATCTAGAGGTGACACAGCGGTCTTGTTTGTTCAGCCACCTGCGGGAAGTGTCCCTCTTCTCCGGCCGCCAGCGCACCCTTTGTCCATTTGGCACGCGACATTCCATCGGCCAATCGGGTATCTTGAGCCGCTTGACAACCCCCACCGTTCGAGCAGCGCATGCAAAGAGAACACATCTTCACCCAGAAACACTCGGTGACATGACCTGTCTCTCCAGCCATCCTTGCCATTCAGACTTTGGTCCTATTAATGTAATAAAATGTGGAGTGACACTGTTCACTACAGTATAGAATATGGATTTCGAAAACAAAATTATATTACACGGGGAAAAGATCATATAGAGCCTGTAGATCGTAATCGATACAGATTTGTATAAGATATCTAGGTCTTAAAATGTGTCTTCATCATCAGAAAAATGTATGAACATGTTATTTTTTTAATAAAAAAAAGTTGTGTAAATAGTGATCTGATTGAAAAAGTGGTTATAACGCATCGATTTTATGAGAGTAATTCAAACTCATGTTTGAATAATTTTAAATGTTGTATTCATCTTATATATACTATTTGTGTACTTGCTTTTGCTTTACGCCTCGTTGACGTTTAGGGAGAGGACTGGGGCCATGGAATGGGAAAGAATTCAGTACATGGGTTTTTGAAGGAACCAACTCGGCATTCGCCTGGAGTGATTTGGGGAAACTATAGAAAACCTAAGTCCGGATGGCCCGGCCGTCGATTTGAACCCGCGTCCTCCCAAATGCGAGGCCAGGGAGTTATCACTCACCCACCACGCTTGGTTTCATCTTGTAAATGGTCGATATACGGTATGCTACGAATAATTCAGAGAATTGCAGCTAAGAATTACATTAATAGCTTAGCTGATTGTTCTGAGTCAGACAGCTGAAACTTCTCTTCCCTTCTCCGCAGCTCACCTCAAATAAGAGTTGTCCTTTACTTTCGTTTTGTTTCTGGCAGAGTTCTCATTTATATCGCTACCCAGCTTGTTCGCTCTGTGAAGGTAGCAGGAAGAAAGAGAATCCTGTAAAATCTTCAAAAGGACTACGCGAAAGAGCACTAGCCGACGATAAAAGGCGCCGTTCTACTCCCTCAACGATAAACTAAGCCCCCTGTCCATTTTCATATCGGACCATATGAGTGGCGAGCTAATAAAGGGGAGCGGCAAGGGCAGTTAAAGGGCCGAGTTTACGACTGCAGAGTGCTAGAGATAGGGAGTCGTCAGTGCAGGGCGGAAAGGTCGACCTGGGTCGATACGCTTAAGGGCACCTTGCAGAGCTGCTCCGCTGCACTCGGATTGAAATTCATGTTATCGCCCAAGCTACATTAATGCAGGAACTTCGTAAATGTGCTAGAGCTGCTATGAAGGTTGTTACTAATGCCCGTCAAGTATGTAGTAAAATGAAGTCAGCGATGAACCAGCAAGTATCAACGCAGCTTAGCTAAGGTAACAGCACAAAACCAGCTTGCTTCAAATAGGCCATTTGATCGTCCTTTTCAGTAGTCAGTAGTAATAATCTATGTGAAGCCTCCACAGAATTATACGTTTTAGGAAAAGAATGATTCAAAACATGCTAGGTAAAAGTAGGGGAGACTGGGTACGGTTGTGACAATTTTCATTTGATTGCTCATAATTTTCTTAGTATGCCAGTTACCAGGAAGAAAAGTGATTTTTATAGTAAAATGTACATTTTCCTACATATAAACAATAAAGTAATGTCCCTAACTACAATTGTTAAGTCACAGCAACAAATTAGAAAAAAAAGAAAAAATGTCACAACCGACCACACCCCAGGGGCAGTTGTGACAGTGCTTGGGGTCGGTAGTGACAGGGTAAAAAATACATCAAAACTGTCTAAAATCACTTTTATTTCAAATAATATCTAATATAATCTTCTTGAGGAAAACTTTAATTTTACATGACAATAGAAATTAATATGGGAACATCTTAATCGCTTATAACTAATAAGGTATTGTAGCATCAATAGTTATTATAAAATTCTTGATATAGATAATTTTTATATTACCTGATATATTGTAGATTGTCATTGTGACTCCGCATCTATTCGTGTCACAAGTAGTTTTTTCAGATTTTTTAAGAGTCCGAAGACAGGTCGATACAAGGGCTGCAGGCTGTACGAGCAGTATGGAAGAAACGAAAGCAAAGTGATTGCATTTTCTTTACAAAAACCCAATGTATTAATGTGAATAAGCGAGGAATGGTTATCGAGCACTAGCAAGACTCTATGCGTTGGAGAAGCATTAGGAAATTTCTTAAAATGTTCGAGAAATACTAGGAACAATGCACCTTGCATCCAGCCTGAAGAATTTGCAGTCCCAATTGATCTCTATCAAAATGATCTTGAAAACTAACCCGTGGAAATAAAGCAGGGATAATATTTCCCAAGGCATTTTCTGCAAAAGTAACCATGACTAATGTGCCTCGTACAGCTGTCGGTATACCTCAAGCGTTTTTTGGGCATCAAAAACAAAAAAATAACTGTCACAACCGTCCCCAGAAAATATGTCACAACCGTACCCAACGCACTCCTTCGCAAAACAACAATCGCCTTGACAATACAAAATAATCTACGTGGAAAGTAATCACTGCTATTTAACTACTAATGTGTAACTTATAACGAGGAAAAACACTCATTACTCTATCTGTACACATACAACAACAATTATTAAAAGAAATCTAATAAAAATAGTTACTTTTGACTGTTAAAAAGTAATGTAGGCCTCTACGATTGTTAATGTCACGCGATACCGTGAAACACGCTCAATCAGGCACGCCGCTCCTCTCTACCCCCTCCACATCCCGGTATTCCTTATAGTTTGGCTAAAATGACGACTGTCACAACCGTAACTTGGCACAACCGTACCCAGTCTCCCCTAATATGTGATTCCGATAATTACACTACTGCAATAAATGTACATGCGACCACAATCTACCAAGTACGCTGGCACTGAAAAAGTATGTATTTTAGTTAAAAAGGTGTTTAACGGAGTTCAATTTTATTTCAAAGTACTTCGTCTGAAGAATCTCTAATCAATAAATTCCATCCTTGTAATGTAATTTTTTGATGACTTGCCGTATTTCATCCAAGCTTGAAAGTTCTGTTTGTTCAGTGGCTATGAATATGTTTGAGACCGAGCGTGGGGGTGAACGGTTAACGTTTTGGACTCGCATTCGGGAGGACGCGGGTTCGAATCCCCGTCCGGGCATCAAGATTTGGGTTTTCCATGATTTCCCCAAATCACTCAAGGATACTTCCTTCAAAAAGACCATGGTCGAAATCCTTCCCGTTCTTTGTCTCCAGTCCCAAATCGCCTCTAATGACCTTAGCCGTCGACGAGGTGTAAAGCCATAGGTAAAAAAAAAGTATCTGTTTGCGGACTGAAAAAAGCTAGTCACAAATCGCCTCGCCTGTTCTTCGCCATTCTCAGATGTTAGGAAATACATTTAACCTGCGACTATACTTCGTCTAGTAAGTACGGCAAGCATCAGTTTAACGCTTTGTCTGTTATGGCGTTACAGGTAATGTTCTGCCCTTAGGCGGGATCGAGACTCCCTCAGTACTTGTACTAGTGATACAGCAGCTTTAGTGACCAGTGACGTTCCTCCGAATCCTGAACTCAGCTGCTCTACTTGCCAATCACCAGGTGATAAAAATTTCTTCTAACAAACTAGTCTCAGTCAGCCAGCCTCGGATATTGCACCTAACCTATTTAAATGGTTTTAGCAACTGTTGTCACTTGCGCATAAACATCCCTGTTACCGCTATTAGGCTATTGTACTGACTTAATCATTACACCTTCCACTGTCAATCGGGAAGTTCTATCTTTCAAGGCGATCTCTCTTTGCGGCATTTTCCTAACCCTGAATGTTTTTAACATGTTTGGAAGTCTCGTGTGCACCACGCTCTCGACCAGCAAATGTATCATACTATTTCCACATATTGTCTCTCTCAATTTCCTTTCTAGCTGTTGTGTTTCCTGCTAGATGTTGCTCCGCAACTTCTCAGACTTAAACCAATTTTGTTACATTTAAAACACCGCAGCGAGGAGGAAGAAAAAAAAAAAAAAAAAAAAAAATCATACGATGTCGTTCCGTACGCTTAAATCACAATAAACAGTAATTAAAGCCGCCCAAATAGTCTAATTATTGAGTGAATCACGTTGAAGGAAAATGAATATCAATTTGTGGACACTTTTATCCAAAATTACTCTGTTTTCCGACCTCACATCAAAATGAAATATATTATACTTTACTCTCCGGACCATAGACTATATCTTTCTCAGAACTTCCTCAATTTTTTTTATTTTTTTTCAGTGAATCTCGTTTCATTTAACAGACAACAAAACGTTAGTTGCTTCTCGCAGTTGAAAATTTAACGTTTATGATATAAATAAACCAAGTAACAAGTTAACGTTTTTGAAAAAAAAATGATGTTTCGCTGGAAGGCAATTCGATCACAAACTGCCATTACACTGTAACATTTTCAGCTCCTTTCTTCAAAGTAAAGTCCTTTGTCCCCGTCTAATTGATCAAAGTTATGATGGATCAAATCCGAATCTCTTGTTTGGCTATTTAGCATCAGAAATGCTTCAGACGTTGACTACCTCCGTTCAAGAGATTCAGTCCACCTTCCATTCAGCTTTAAATTCGGCATTGCCCCTGGACTGGAAAATATTTCTACACAAGTCAACGTTTCCTTCCTTGGTATTCGCTCTTATACGCTCGAAACTGCTGCTTCACTGATAGTTAAAACGCAATCATAATACACTATGGGCGACCCTGTAACTCAGGCGATAGTGCGCTTGTCTGTGACCGGGCATCGGTACCCAACAAGGCCGAGGATTTTTTAAAACATCCGGAATGGCTCCTCAGGCCCACTCAGCCTGCTGTCAAATGAGTACTGAGGAGATTCCTGAGCGTGGCGCTGACCTCAATACCTCCCACAGAAGTTCAATTGGGAGTGCGTAGCTCTACCGCCGTGAATCCTGCGGGGAAACTGCAGTGGGGACGGAAGAACCAGGTAGGAAGAATAAATAATCCATAACGCCGGACTGAAAAGAGCCGACCTAACGAGATTATCAGACTACAGATAGCACTTCACCGACAACCGTCTCTAAAGACCTAGTTGTTATAGGAGACGTTAAGCAGTTTAAAAAAAAAACAACAACAACAACAGTGGGAGCAGACTTGTGCTACTCTTAATTACAAACGAGGAAGACTGTACTAGAAGCTATTCAAAATCCTTACAGGACAGTACTCTTTTCCCTTCCATCCGCTGACGTAACATAACATCAATGTGTGGTTAAGATAAAACCGCTATGTTCACGGCAACTATGTGGGATATTTAGCCGCTATCGAATAACCCATCATTCGATGATTCATTTCAGAATCACATAAGACATTCTCTTCCTTCCATCCTGCCACTCCCCCTTACCCCAAACCTCACTTATCATTGAAATTATACATCTGTAAGTAGAAACTGTCCTTTATACATACAAAAGTTCGTCTCCCAAGCATGATAGAATTGCCAGATTCATTCTCAATCGTCCCCTTCCTTCCCGCAAAAATCAAATGATACATTAAAAAAAAGATCCACGATTCCCTCTCAGATCGTCCCATTTCTTTACTACCCGTTTCTGAAAAAATCTTCGAAAAAAAATCAATCTCCCATCCTCAGTATCGAAAATTTCCTCACTTTAATCCCATCATTCCACTCCGGCTTCACCCCCATCATTCAAAGCCTAACTCCCGAATTGCATTAATATCCGACATAACTGATTCACTAAACGCCGGCCATGCCAACATCGCCATATTTTTTGGTATAGAAATGGCTTTCTATAAGGTTTAGCCAGATGGACTATTTCTGTGGGTCTCCCACCGCTTTCCTACAATTCGTTCAAAATTCGCTCTTTTCAGATCAAAATTTATGATTCTTTTTCTTACTTTTTCACTCTCAAAGTCGGCGTCCCACAGGGCACCGTGCTCTCCTCCTACTCTTAAATATTTTACAGTATCGATATCTCCAGAAGTCCCTTCTAGTCTGAATTCATTGTACTGATGCAGAAGACATCGCATATTGGACCTCGCATCATAATTCATCATTTCTTAATCACCGTGCCCCTAACCACATATCAATCTTTTCAAAAGTGGCGGAACAAACCTAACCCCATTGAAATTCAGTTCTGTTTCAACACAGACACTAGACCTCCACCCTATACTAATCCAAAACCAGTTTAACAGTCAAAATTCTGGAATAATAAAATCATTGTATTCGCTTTTCCAAAATATTTATGCATATATACAGATAAATCAGAATGGATAGAAACATTCTACGAGTCGGAGCGTGGAATGTTAGAAGTCTGAATAGGGCAGGTATGTTAGAAAACCTAAAAAGGGAGATGGAACGACTTAAGTTAGATGTTGTTGGGATTAGCTACATTAAATGGAAGGACGCACAGGATTTCTGCTATGGGGAACACAGGATAATTAGCACATAAGCTGTCAATGGAGTCACTGGTGTAGGATTTGTAATGAATAAGAAAGTAGGGAAACGGGTGAATTATGAACAGTTTAGTGACAGGATTATTTTGACGAGGTTAGAAACTAAGCCCGTCCAAACCACGTTAGTACAAGTGTACATGCCAACGTCACAGGACGAAGAACTAGAGAAAATGTACACCGAAATTCAAGAATTAATCCAATATGTGAAGGGGGAGGAAAATCTAATTAATCATAGGTGATTGGAATGCGATAGCGGGAGAAGGAAAAGAGGGAAATACTGTAGGAAGTTTTGGTCTAGGTGAAATAAATGAGCGAGGAAGCAGGTTATTAGAATTTTTTGAAGGATATAAGCTAGTAGTGGCAAACACACTGTTTAAGAACCATGCAAGAAGGATATATACCAGGAAACGTCCTGGGGATACAGGCAGATATCAGCTAGATTACATCATGGTCAAACAGAAACTCAGGAATCAAGTTCTAGACTGTAAGGCGTACCCGGGAGCAGCCATAGACTCGGACCATAATTTGATAATAATGAAGTGCAGGCTGAAATTTAAGCGAATAAGGAAGCAGTATAAGCAGAACAGACTGGAAGTGAATAAACTGAAACAATCTAGCATGAGAGAAAAATTTGCAGAAATTGTAGACTTAGGTCTAAGAAGTAACTGTGAAAGGAGCTCAACCGAGGACGAATGGAATGCATTAAAGACCGAAATAATGAAAGCTGGTAAGGAAACATTAGGCGTTAGGGAACAAGCTGCCCGAAAACCTTGGATCACAGAAGAAATTTTGGAGCTGATGGATGAGAGGAGAAGGTACAAAAATGCTCAGGATGAAGCAGGAAGAGAGCAGTACAGGCAATTTAGAAATCAAGTAAATAGGAAATGCAAAATTGCAAAAGAAAAATGGCTACAAGAAAAGTGTGAAGAAGTAGAAAAGGAAATGGTAGTAGGTAAAGTAGATGTTGCATATAGGGAGATCAAACAGAATTTTGGAGAAATGAAGAAAAGAGGTTTGAACATTAAAGCTGCCGATGGGAAACCTCTTATAAGCTCACACGATAGAGCTAACCGATGGAAGGAATACAATGAGAAACCATATGATAGGGACGACTTGAACAATACCGTAATGGAAAAGGAAGTCAATGTCAACATTGATGACTTAGGAGATCCTGTTTTGAGGACAGAATTTAATCGAGCTCTGAATGACTTGAAAGCAAATAAGGCAGTTGGAATTGATGAGATCCCTGCAGAACATCTTAAATCCCTAGGAGAAGAAGGAATCGAAATATTATTCAAACTGATATCATAAAGTTATGAAACAGGAGAAATTCCAACTGATTTTAATAAAAATATCATCTTCACACTTCCAAAGAAAGCACAAGCCGACAAATGTGAGAATTATCGCACCATTAGTCTAACATCTCATGCTTCAAAATTACTGACCAGAATAATATACAGAAGGATGGAAAGGGTAGTAGAAGAGATAGTAGGTGAAGATCAGTTTGGGTTTAGTAAAAATCGCGGAAGAAGGGAAGAAATTCTGTCTCTAAGATTAATACTTGAAGGGCGGATAAAGAAAAACAAAGATACTTTTATGGCATTTGCTAATTTAGGAAAAGCTTTTGATAATGTTAGGTGGGATAAGATGTTCAAAATTTTAAATAAGTCAAGTCTAAAGTATCGAAATAGAAGAATACTCTATAAACTATATAAGAATCAAGTAGCTGTAATAAAAGTAGAGAATCATGAGAGACATGCATCAGTTAAAAAGGGCGTGAGACAAGGTTGTAGCATATCCCCGTTAATATTCAACTTGTATGTAGAGGAAGCAATAAAGAAAGTAAAAAAAAAAAAAACTTCCATGTGGCATAAGTGTTCAGGGAGAAAAAATTAGTATACTACGATTTGCTGATGACATTGTCTTGTTAGCAGAAAGGGCTGAGATATTACTGAATGGCATGAAAAAGTACTGAAGGAAGATTTTGCCCTGAATATAAATCAAAGCAAGAATAAAGTGATGAAATGTAGCAGAAATGATACCAATACTAGTAGATTAAATATAAAAATAGGATCGGATGCAATTGGAGAAGTAAGTGAATTCTATTACTTAGGAAGCAAAATTACAACCGATGGGCGAAGCAAGACTGATGTTAAAAGCAGAATAGCACTAGCAAATGAGCCTTCGTGAAAAAGAGAACTCTTTTAGTTTCAAATATTGATCTAGGAATCAGAAAAAACTTTTTAAAATTCTATGTGTGCAGCAGCACAGCACTTTACGGTAGCGAAACATGGACTTTAGAAATACCGGAAGGAAGGAAAATTGAAGCATTTGAAATGTGGTGCTATAGAAGAATGCTGAAAATTAAGTGGACAGACGAAGTAAGAAAGAATAAGTTTTGGAAATGATGGGTGAGGAAAGAAGTTTGTGAAAGAAGCTTACAGAAAGAAGAGACAGGTTGGTTGGTCATATTTTGAGACATGATGGATTAGTTAATTTGCTGGTGGAGGGAACAGTCGAAGGTAAGACCTGTAGAGGAAGACAGAGATTAGAATATATGAAGCAGATAATTGAGGACGTGGGCTGCATGGGATATGTAGAGATGAAGAGGTTAGCACAAGATAGGAAGGGATGGAGGATTGCATCAAACCAGTCGAAAGACTGATGACAGCAAAAACAAAACAAAAAAAAAAACAAAAAAAAAAAAAAAACAAAAAAAAAAAATCTAGATAAAATCCTCAACTTTGTTCAATACTACAAATCCCTAACATATGAACTGCTATCCCGTACTAACATCTTTAATTGCAACCGCTGAAAACTGCCCACCAATGCTCAAACACTCTACTCTTCACTTACAAAATATTTATTTATATATATATATATATATATATATATATATATATATATATATATATTTACTTTTGGCTTTACGCCTCATTGACATCATTTGAAATGGGAAAGGACTAGTACCATGGAATGGGAAGGAATTCAACCATGTCCTTTTGAAGGAATCATCCAGGCATTCACCTGGAGTGATCGAGGGAAACCATGGAAACACAAATCTGGATGCCCAGACGGGGATTCGAACCTACGTCCTCCGGAATGTGAGGCCAGAGCGTTAACCGCTCACCCACCACTCTCAGTGTTACGGACACGGCAACACTAAGACCAATCTTAGTGTTTTATTAGTACTAATACGTCGAGAATGTCTCCGTTTTCAGTTAGCTCGTATTTGAAATATTGTATTAGTGCAGTATAATATGGCCCAATTGCTGCTGTAAGATAATAGTAAAAACTAAATGTACGTTCGTGACCATGTTTTCGGTTAGATTAATTTTCAGGTACGAATTAAGTTACATAAAAACAGCAACAAATTGACAAACTTGTATTAAATGAAGTTTTTAGTAAAAATTGTTCTATGACTAAAATAAAAATTTACATAGAAATAGGTAACAGTAGTTTATATATTGGGAGTAAAGCCAGAAATGATCAGGTCTTTAGTTTCCAGGGTCACAGATCATCACCGCGTAACATGATTTCTTGTGTACATTTATTTTTGGCCACCTTAAGGTAGATTTTAATCAAAAATGGGTTGGATAGAGTCTAAAAGTAACAAAAACAAAAAATAAGTTGTAAGAAATGATTCTTTCCCGGCGTATAAGTATTTATACGAGCGAGAATTGCGAAGCATACACAGTCGGTAACGTGTCGTGACAGTAGCAAGTTCGACTCTCATTTCACCTGATGATGACAGTGGAGGAAGCTGTCTAAACGTCTTGTATGGCAGAAGAACTTATCCGACAGAACACACGGGGAGAATATTTATATATATATACGTTTTTAGGTCAAAAGTCATCACAGCGTGACCTAAACTTTACCTATGTTTAACCGTAAGAATTCAGTCTGCAAAATTTGAAAAAATTCTGTTGAAAATGAAGAGACTTAGTAGTATCAAAGAGAGACAGATACAACCTCAGTACACAGCATATTTTGTGCCTGACTTGCCTTATCTCTGGGAACATCACTTGTGATACAGGCCGAGATTTAACATCATTATTTCGAAAGCTATACTCTTCAAAACAGGTGTTCGGAAGCCACCAGCTGTCACATGAAGGTATGTTCGCCACACACACTCACACACACACACACACACACACACACACACACACACACACACAGCCTGCGGGACGGTAATGGGGGAGCGAGAGGGTACAGAGGACGCGATAAGGACTCGACACGCCCTCAAACAGGAAGAAATAAAACCCCCCTCGCTGCTCCGGTTATGATAGCATCTGGTTACATCTGACTGACTGAACGGCTCCACCGAGGTTACGTTATCGGCGTCTCTCATGCCTTTCCGTCTTCAAAAGAAGCGCCCCAACCACGTCCTCTGAGGTTTCCCTTGTTGACGTAGTTCCACAAAACTTGAGCGTAGATCTAGCGACCACTTTAGTACCACGCCGTCAGGGAGTGGCAAACTCCGGTTCAATGTGTCGGCGGCGACTGCGGTGGAATCAAAGCAACTGTTTACGTAGCAGAGGCGTGGCGTTGTGTTCACCGCGGCGGTTAGCTACAAAGTTCTAAGGGCGTGTTCTATCAGAGCACTGAAACTCGTAAAAAGAAGACAAAGGAGCACGCACAATGCCTAGCACAGATTTTTCGCTGCGCGCGGGGTCTCGCTGAATTGGTGCACTAGGCGGAAAAAGGCTTTCTATAGCCGACCTCCCTTGCCTGCCTCGCCTCCGTGTGTTTATGCAAGAGAAACGTTTTCTTTGTCGTGGTTTCCGAATTTTGCTTGCTCCATACTCAACAATATACGGCTGTATTACTGCAGAAATCTTGATTCAGATATTTACCTTCACAAATGGTCTCACTACAGTGTTCCAATTTTAGTATCACAACCAAAATATTTTAACAAAAACATTTTTAGACTAAAGCTTAATTTTTTTGCATATCTGTATTGCTAACAATAAATAAATTTCTTACTATTTTAAGTTATTTTAAACCCGCAGTTTTGTTTTATTAGAACTGTCTCAAAATGTGAGTAATTCACGTGCACTAAGATAACAGCTGAGTTTACTAGAAAGAAGTAAAGGAGATAAATTCAGCCAATCGGCTAGAATTGTTTTATTATTATTATTATTAGCGAATTCTCCCAATAAATGGATGACGATAAGCAAATGACCGAATCAAGTTTTCTTCGAGTTCTTCTTATTGTTCCAATAGGCTTTCATTCTTTCCGAGAAAGCTGGTTTGCGTTCTTCCGACCACTTTGGTCTGTATTGTTTTTTTGTCTCTTTCTAAGATGTCTGTTGCTCCTATGGTTGCACTTTTAAGATCCTTCCGACTTTCATTCCGCCAAGGTGTTGGATTTTTAAGTGAACTTACATAATCTATTATCTTTTTTGTCAATCGACTTTCTGGTAATCTCTTAAGGTGAACGAAGAATTTTATTCGCCTTTTCTTGATGTCAATTTCGATGTTTGAAAACTTTTCTGTTGTTTTGATTGATTGTAGTCTGTAACCATCTTTAGTGAGTCTTGCTCCTAGAATTATTCTAATGATTTTTCTGTCTTTTAATTTCTTAAAGGTCATGTTTTCTATTAAGCGTTAATGTTTCACTTGCATAGAGGACTGTTGGTTTTATGACTGTGTTGGAATGCCAAATTTTGGTCTGTCTTGACATAGATTTTTTGTTGTAGAGATTTTGGACTAACCCAAATGCTTTATTTACTTTTTGGAGGCGATTTTGCTGTGAAATTTTCTCAAGGCCGGTCGGTTCGATAAAATCTCCGAGGTAATTAAAGTATGGAACCCTGTTGATTTTACCGTATCTTGTTCTCAAACTTGCTATTTCTGTCTTTGAACATATGAATTCAGTTTTCTTAATGAGTTTTCTCGAATTAGTTTTATTATTATTATTATTTTAATTTTTAGCAGATTCAAATATAATCTACTTACTGCTCAAATTTCAATCTCGATTCTAACACTAACTTTAACTTTGTTAATTTTTCACGAACACAAAAGAGTAACCTTGTGAATGGACATGTCGACATATTTACCACTACTTCTAGTGAATTATATGAATACGGTTTCTGTACGATTATACTCGGAGGTACCCAAAAAATAACCGTAATAGCATTGCCGTGGGTGGAGCTTGTGTAGTACACGTTTCTGCCGCTAGACGATTACAGCACAACTCATTGTTAGTTCAGTGCCGCCATTCTTGTCGACCTGGTTTGTTCTCTTAATTTGCAGTGATTGTTTTTGCTAGCGCTGTTTAGTTATTGGTTCGTTTTTGATGATGGCAAGTTTAAGTGGTCAGTGGTGGCCTCGACGTGTGAAAGAGGCAGCAGAAATTTTAAGAAATGCGAACAACTTCAACGAAGATAGCGGCCTTTTACTCTGCGATGCTTGGAGACCGTTGGTACGTCAACATAAACCTAAACAGTATCTCTGAAGAAGGCTGTAGGATACCAGTCGAAAACTCAGGTATTTCAATAAACAACGCGGCATAACCCGGAAAGCTATTAATCATCAAAACAATTACTCATTTGTTTTTTTGATCCCAAGGGCGTAGTTCATTCAGAGTTTGTTCCCCCCACATCTGACCGTCAATCAAACCTTTTATTTGGAAGTGTAAGACGATTACGCAACAGTGTTCGTCAAAAAAGACCCGATTTGTGGTAGACAGGAGAATGGTTCTTCCACTACGACAATGCACCTGCACATACAGCTGTCTCTATTAGGCAGTTTTTTGCTAAAAATGGCATGTTTTCGCTGCCCTGAAGAAGTCAACCAAAAAAATAAAAATAAAAAAAAGATGAAGGAAATGTGAGCCATTTCTAAAGATGACTACAGAAAACGTTTCGAACAGTGGAAACACAGTTGGGACAAATGTATTAATTGTAATGGAAAGTATTTTAAAGGGAATAAGGTTGTTTTGTAAAAAAAAATTGAAAATAAATAGCGTTTAAAAATAATTTCTTTTATGTGTACCCCCTCGTAATCTTTGTCATACTCCTTTGCATTAAATAACATCTTTCATGGGACATATTTCGACTGTTCCACTTGCTATTGCGTCTATATTATATTGCTGTGGGACGGTACAGCCACTCAGCTCACGCAGTAATTTCGGCGAACCCAAGTTGCTGACGCGTCATAGGTAGCAGTCCCATTAGATTTCCTTGTAGCAATCCAAAGCTTCTGATGCTGCATATGAATCGCGCCTTAAGAGAGCCGGAGCACTATTGCTGTCAATCCGCTCTCTGTTATAATTGTCTAGATCGCAAGCTAAGACTTTGAACTTACACATGTTACGTTCTTCACTATCCCTAAGCAGAATATCGTATGTAACATTTTGTAAAATTAAATTCTATGAACCGCATAGTGGTTGTACTTTCTTCTAGACCACAACACGTGAGATTTAGATCTCCTCAAATAGATCACTAAGATATTTTTAATCGATTTTTTTCTCTCTGGAAAATGAAGATATGAGTGGCCGTTGTCAACTTTCTGTCATCTTCTGTCACTAGGCCTATCTCGAAAACGCTAATACTTAGAAACTCAAAACATGTCTCTATTATCGATTATACCCTGCATTGGAAGTATAAAATTCTCATAGTAACATCTTCCCCTTTGTGGAATGTAGCTTTCTCCATATTAATTCCACAAGACATTTTTGCGCTATTATCTCTTACCAGACTTTCGTTAAAATTGTTGCGTACATAATGAACACTATCGTTATTTGCTTTCCAAACAGTAATTATAAAAATTCAGAATGAAATGTTGACACTAGCCACTCCTGCAAATGATTAATTATTGGGAAAACCTCTTTCTCAGGTACAGTCAGGAATCCCTTTGTTCTTAAGGCACATTCTCCTAATCTCAATCATCATTGTTTATCAACTGATTGAACAAACTATACCTGCCGCGTAAAAAAAAAAAGCCTCTGAGCAGCATCTTATCTGTTTTGTTTTGCTGCAGTTTTCACCTTTCTTTTTGTATTACCAGGGAATGACTTTATGTCCGGCTTAAAATTTTTCCATAGATCTTTGACGCAGTTTTGCATACTGAAAACACATGGGATAAACATTTCCGAGTCATTTTACACCACATTTTTAACTTGAAATAACATTTCATGGAGAACTGTAAGTTAAGGGACGTCCATAAATTACTTGAGGTGAAATGGGGGGGGGGGGGGGAGTCCGGCGAAATCTCACCAAGGGGGAGGGGGGGGGGGAGTCAGCAGATATGTCGCGTGAGGTTTTGGAAATTATAGTTGGACTGTAGAACTAAAAGAAAAAAAAAAGGGTCTACAAATCACGCGAATGTCGATTTTAGGGGGGTATTTCGTCGAAAAGTGGGTCTCAAAAAGTGCGATGGCGACTTCTAGGTGGGGGGGGGGTCTCACCGCGGACCAGTCTCACCAGAGGGTGGGGAGGGGTCGGGACAGATCTCACGAAATTTCACCAGAGGGGGGGGGGGGGGGTCCGGAAAAAACACCTCACGTAATTTATGGATGCCCCCTAACAGATGCACTGGAATTCACTTGACAGAACAAAGTTAGAATTGTTTTATTAAGAGTGGTGCGGTGACACGCGGGCGATTCGAATTAAAATAGCTCTTTTTTTTTTTAATACATCAATCCAGTACTATCACTGGCGTGGAAAATCCCGTGTGACATCTGTAAGCGAATTTCAGTTTAGGTACCGCGAATCTTACGTTTTTAGGCTCGGAATGCGCCGTCGCGTGTCGGTTATTTCAATGTGCCGGCCCCTTGCGATTAAAACAATATGCGGTCAAGTCAAGGCAGGGCACTATTAGTATTCAGGGCATTTAAAGTAAGGAGATGATTGATGAAAATAAGTATCCAAATGCTGTTGTCGTCCCCTCGAGAGAGCCACGTAGTTTATGGACGGTCCCTAACCGACTGCTGTCGGAACTATCACATCCATACATGCGAATATCGTAAGAGAAGGGAACCCTTACTGCTCCAGACACGACTCAAACTTGGTCGGGTTTTCTTACAGATCGTTGACTATGATGTCATTAGAATCTGAAGACGATTGTAGGCTAGGAACTTGGAGGAACTGCCGGTCTCGGTAGCGTAGGGGCTAGAGTGCTAGCTCCGCGTACCGAAGGTTCCCGGTTCGAGTCCGGCCGAGGGCATGGGTGTTTAGTGTTGCGTCTGTGAATGTCTTGTCCGTGTTGTAGTGTCCTTGTGACAATACTTGATAGCAACAAATCACATTGAGCTGGCTGTATGGCCCAGTAGCCGAATGCCATAAAAAAAAAAAAAAAAAACTGGGACGAAACTGGACACGACCTTTCTCCTAGTGCAAATTCGGAAAACGCGGAAAACCCTCGCCGCCCCGAACACTAGGTCCAGGCTCAATTGCCGTTTTGAGGCCCTGTTGTTGTTTCATAAACAGTTGGTAGTCTACATCTTTTCATAAGGTTAATATTTCTTAACTAACGCTTACGTTAATACAATTTTTTGGAGAGATCAAAAACATACTATTGCTGCGACTGATAAATGGCACTACTTTTAAGACGATGCTGCTTATACAAGAATTTGGCTGGGACCATTTCTGTTCCGGAGCAATATACTAGTCTGGTTGAGAAAAATGTCAGCATTACGACATACAAAACTAAGGTTTTAACAATCGCCTTCAGCACAGAACTTTTCGGATCACCATAAGACTTAAAGTACCTCTTGAGTAAGTACTGCGGTGTTGTTAATAATCAGTGGAATAATCTATTAGTTAATTAGTTTTTTGTTGATTTTAATATCTTTACGGTCTGAAATTCTGATTTACTGAAAGAGAAGCACGGAATACAATACAATTTACTCTAAAAATATTTTACAGTAGAAAACTGTATTTGGGAAAGCAGTACATTTTTATTTTGTTGTAAACGTAGCGGGATAAGAATAGTATGCTGTGTTAGCCATGATATGGAAATGCGACCGGTTCCAGAGTTTTTGACGTTTAACGGTAGATATCTCTCCGACGGGTGTATGGATCACAAAATTTCTTGAATTAATACCGTTTGGTCTTCACACAATAGTTCTGTTAGTGTTAAATGCATTGCAACAAGGCCTCTCTTCTGAATAGTGGACATCTGAGTCACCTGTAATCGCGTTGGCTGCAGTCCAGGTTCTTCCAGCAACACGTTGAGAATCTTAGGTGAAAACAGTTCTCACGCCAAACCTTAAAGCGGTGAGAGCAGGAAACTACAGTACAAACATACCGCACCTATGTTGGTCCATATTGTAGTAAACAAGATTTAGGTTATGCCTTTCATCGTTGGTGGTGGTCTGCGATGGCACTGGGAAATGTTCTTCGTTAGTTATGAATGGATCGATTGAAATTATAGGCGGTAACTTTGCGTGTATCTTTTACCAGAGTGGCACGACAGAATGTCAAATCAATGTTTGCTGTTCAACACACTCGTCGCTGCAAAGCATTCGTGTTTACACTACTAACATCGAACACATGGAATCTGCATCGATTTGGGATCTCTCACCTCCCCCCCCCCTCCCCTGCCCCTAATTAATAATATAAAACAATATTTCTAATGGATATCAAATTATAATATATATATTTTTTTATAGAATCAAAAGTCTATATTGTGGTACAGTATCTGCTGTTTATAACACTGCAATGTCGAGGCCATTATAGTCAGTGATAAAATTTGCCGAAACACAGTGGCGTGGTGGCAATATTTTAAAAAGTTTACAAACGGATCTTTAAGTGTTGGTATCCACTGAAGAAATTCGTTTTCCATTCCTCAGTAAAAATTGTCTGTGTGTCGGCTACAGATTTATTTAGTAACATAATAAAACAAATATGTATTGAAGGTACACTAATTTAACATATCTTAATATTTTGGAGACGATTCTATTTCCTTAAATCACTTTTCAAGCCAAATTTTTAGAATCTTCGGTTAAAATTTGTAAACTGAGCTTGAAATTTGGATTGATATCTATATATATAAAGATGAATGTATGTATGTATGTTTGATTGTTTGTTTTTCATTTGATCGCGAAGAAACTTTGCACACTTATCCTTTGAAACAAGGAGAAAATTACTGTCTACATTTGGTTGAATAATTATCTGAATAAATAATACATGTTGCCTTATAATTTCGAAAAATTATTGAACGATGGTAAACTGACGCGTTGGATGTCTGGGTCTCTCCACTGCCTTTTGATACAGCGGTCAGGTAGCTCAGTGGTTAAAGCACTTGCTTACTGGTGTTTGGATCTTGACTTCCGGTTCAAATCTCCGTGGAGGCAAAGATTTTTAAAAATTGTTTTTGATCATAACAGTCACGCCTGGGCCGTAGGTTATTCGGATTGAATGTTAAACTGTAGATGTCACAAATTTAGGGGAGCAATGCGAGGAAAATCGTAGGTAGTCTTCCGATGCTGAAGGTGTACACATTTTGACGTTATATTGATCCCTCAGGGGTGATTCGCAGTCAGTGTATGTGTGATCGGCAGTAATAATACTATAAATGCGGAAGTAAGTCTGTGCCTTTTTGTTAGGTTTTGACGACTACATGCCTATACCGATATTGTTGGAATTTGACAAGAAAATCTGTTGGGAGGGCACAGGACATTTTTTTTTTTTTCGGTATGATTAACAGTTGTAGTGACGAAATTTTAAGAACTTATCGAATGGTGACAGAGTGACGGATGTGTTTGTTAGTCTGTAATGTTACGTCGGTTGCTCAAGGTGTGCTTCTCGCGCATTATGTTAGTGTATAATTCATTAGTTAATTTCGTTTAGAGAAAAAAACGTATTATTTAGAATAGATGTTAATTTTCTCTGTCCTATTACTTTGTGTCTACTTAAATGTTTCTGACACCAGTTTAT
The DNA here is from genome assembly GCA_031002005.1 of Vandiemenella viatica. Classification (NCBI taxonomy): domain Eukaryota; kingdom Metazoa; phylum Arthropoda; class Insecta; order Orthoptera; family Morabidae; genus Vandiemenella; species Vandiemenella viatica. The sequence goes on from JARYHS010009186.1 coordinate 135,840,410, forward strand.
TTTGCTTCTTTTTTTGACATGCCTTGAGGGCGTTAAGTGGTCTAAGTTGTAGCTCTAACAGAGCACGAGCAGCTATTTTAAAAATGTTGGAAATTGATTCTTTTCAAGATACAGGTAGTGATGGCTTTCCTGTCATATTATGCCGACTCGGTTACCAACAACTTTCTATATTCGATTCTGGCAAAGAAATTCTTAATCCACGCGTACGAAGTCGTGGGTATCAGCTAGTGTTTTAGTAAACGAATGTTAATAGCTCTTGTCATTTATTGATAGTAAATGCCTCCAACCCCCTCAGTTGTTTTCGGCACCGTGATGGTGTCCGGCGCTGAGACGGATTAGCTGGTTCCAGTCCTGATGGTGGAAGAAATTTTCATCATCGACGGGCAGAGTGCACAATTCCTAATCACAAGATTGTGCATCAATGTCTTGGGTTAATCCGAAACCTATCCGCAGTGTTTATTTAGGAGTTAAGGTATACGACACTGTTGATGGCAGTTCGTCCGTCGGATAGGGACGTTAGGCTTGGCGGCTCCCTTATTGTCTTTCGGAAGAGTAGGTTGGATGGGTCGGCACTGGGTTTCACCCTCTCCTTTCTCTCATCTCTCATCCACAACACTCTACAACGAACACGGACGTTATCACAATCATACACACTTATTTAATACTTACAAACAGTGTCACATTGGGGAAAGCTACTGGAAGCTTCTTCCGGAACGTTAACTAGTAGGGGTAAACTCCCGCAACACACTGACACAAGGATGGTTCTAATAAAAGAATTAATAGAAATTAACTTTTTAAATAAAGGTAAATTATCTTGCAATGGCCAGAGTTTACTGAAATTTCGATTCATCCATTCCTTTAAAATTTTTAGTATGTACTTGCTGTTAAAATTACTGTCTATTATTGTTTCTCTATCAAAGCCCTCATGGTTACGAAGTAAGCGTGCGATTGCATTATAACGCAATTGATACTCCGACATCAAGTTTCTTAGTAAAATCATGACAGGTAAGTAAAATCACGCACATATATACATGAATGTTTAACGAACTGCAAAATACTGCTATTACGTATTCAATTGATAAGGAACCAATGTTGAACTCATTTAAGTTTTAGCGTGATAATTTACTCTTTTCTCTAAGTTCACGAAGTATTCATGAATTTGTAACAAAGAAACAAACGATTAGAATATACTGAAGATGGGTTAGTGCTGCAGTTTAATGAAAATCTTTCGCAATTTTGTGCCAGAGTTCAACTTTCCGGAATTCATTTTCCAAGTTTCCAAATATGCACTGCTCATATGGGTTGATGTTAAGAAACAATTATCCTGTTACCAAGTATGAACGCACAGGTTTCGGACATTCAATTCTTTTTTAGTTGCGATCTAATGGTTCTTCAATATCTGGGTGATTACGACTGGAAGGGGAAATAATTCGGCCACGGTCCCTTCGAGGAACCATCTCCAAATCTAAATGGGTGGATTGAGAATCGAAACGGCTAGGCACCAATGTTAACCGCCCAACCACAAGGCGCGTTAAGATATTTGTCAGATTCTTCAGGACGTAATATTAAAGAATCGGAATACATAGCTTTAGTTAAATTGTTGTCAGTACTACTAATTGTTCTTACATCTAACTGCATGGTGGCTTCTCTACATATTCACCACTACATTTCCGAAGTTCTTTCTAGGAATAAATAACGAGTTCATTATAACAATGCAAATTACATTTATAATTCAAATTTACTTTACGGTCCAATTGATATTTAATACTTATGTACCGAGCGGGGCGGTGTAACGGTTAGCGTTCTCGCCTCGCATTCGGGAGGACGGCGGTTCGAATCCCCGTCCGGGCATCCAGATGTGGCTTTTCCATGGTTTCCCCAAATCACTCCAGGCAAATGCCTGGATGCTTCCTTCAAAAGGCCATGGCTGAATTCCTTCCAATTCCTAAAGACCTCGATGTTAAAAAGAGACGTAAAGCAGTTACAAAAAAAAATACTTATGTAGGCCTACATTTAAGATGGAACTTCGTAAAATTTAGTTTCTGTAAGAAAAAAAAAAAGCATCCACTTAGCATTTATTATCAGATCGAGCGTGGTGGCTGAGCTGTAATGATGTGACCTCACATTTAGGATGATGCGGGTTCAAATCCCCGACCAGTCATCCAGATTTTAGTTTTTGCAGTTTCCCGAATTCACTCCTGGTGAATGCCGGAATGATTTCTTCAGAATCCCATGTTTGAATTTATTTCGGTCTTTGCCACCATTCATTTGCATGACCTTGACGTGGAATAAAGACATGAAAAAAAGTAAATAACTATTATTAGTACACCGTATTCCAATACTATTTTCTTGAGTTAACTTCTACTGTTCTGTTAAAATCGAGGTATAGGAAGAAATAAAATTATAACTCTATTTGTTATAATTCGCTTTTATTTTTAAAAAATGCAGAATGCAGAATGATAGCATTATACAAGAACGGCTTCGCCGCAATCGTTGTGCCTGCCTGTAATCGGTCCATTCCTGCCATCGAGTTGCATAATTGATTGGTTTCGGTCAGCCTCTGCCAGCTTTGTTGAAATCAAATGAGTAGCTATTTAAAATTAGTGGACAACCGAACCGGAGTTTTCAGTACTTTTAATCCTACTGAGCGAATAGTGACAGAGTGAATGTAAATTCGATTCGTGTCGCCGCAACGAGTTTCGATTTGCTGCACACTGCTACCCAGTCGTTGTTGGACCAACAGTTTAAAGTGGATTCTGAAACAGTCATAGATTACTATACATACATATAAGCAAGTTTTTGAACTAATTAAAAATAATGTTCAGTTCAAACCCGAGGCCACACTGTGACTGGCGTAACTATGCCGCTGAGGCAAATGGCAAATTCATGGGATGGGAGTCTTCTCTCAGTGCCGGATCTAAGGGAGGAGGGGGTGTAAATCGCAGCATCCCCTCGGGCAGCGACAACCAGCGTGGTCAGAGCCTCTTTGACCTAGTGCCGGAGGCCCCTTCCGGCTGGGGTCCGGTATTTTGCCCGTCCTGCCACACTATTGTTACAACACTGCACACTGTAATGTGTACCGATGTGAATATCTTAACAATTAGATACAGTTTCTCAAAAGATATGTGGAAATCCTGAACAGCTTGTAAGATTTTTTCCCCCCCTATGATTTACGCATCGTCGACGGCAAGGTCATTAGAGGTGGGATGGGATGGGGGACAAGGAACGGGAGGGAATTTGACCATGACCTTTTGAAGGAAGCATCCCGGCATTCACCCGGAGTGATTTGGGGAAACCATGAAAAACCCAAATCTGGATGCCCGAAACCGCGTCCTCCCTAATGCGAGGCCAGAACGTTAACCGTTCACCCACCACGCTCAGTGGGTTGTAAGATGATTCCTTTTCGTTTTCCAGTGAAGCTAAGCATTCAAATTAATAAACTGAACAATATTTTTAGCAGAGAACTGTTTCGGTATTTTGTTTTAAAAATTACAATTATATGTGTGCCACGATCTTTCGTCGTGAACTTCAATGTCCTTGATTGAATTCTGTCCCTAAACTGGCATTCACATCTGAATGTCAGAGGTAAACTCCTTCTCGCCAACATAAACCTGTGATAGTAGGTCATTAAGGCAGAATAAAAAATCTTATGGGTAGCTCAGAAGTTATGACGCTTCCTTTCAGAGTTCGGGTTCTCGGTCTGGAATCCCGGTGGTTCGAGAAATTTTTAAGTGTTCTGCTTGATCAAATGTAGTGTGCCAGGACGTTCAGTGATTCGGATTCCACGTTAAACTATAGGTCCAGCCATGTCAGAGGTGGAATACGCGGCAATTAAAAACTTTGTAACAAATTTACTTAGTTAGGTCAAATGAAGGAAATGTCGAAAATGTAGTAGCGCATAATTCTATAAACTACTTCTGTGAGTACAGAACATTAATGCTTCTTAGATTATTTGTTCCGAAACCTTTTTGCCGTCAGGGATGCCTAAAAATTCTGTATATTGTGACCAAAGCCTAGACATTGAAAGTCCCCTTCATTACCATATGAAATTTTATCCTGTCATTGCTTCTTTGATGGATGGGTCTTCTACACTAACTCGATACAATTTGGGGAAAATTCTCAATTACATTTCCTTGCTGCTTTAAGATACATACTACCACATCCTAAAAGGTGCTTAGGAACCAACAGAAAATAAATAAATGCAATGTAACTTTAACTAGGAGGCTACGTGCTTTGAATTCTATGTTTAAACTTAGATTTAGAACTACAAATCTGGAACTCTAAACCTCTTGTCATGACAAGATACGAATTTGCTGTTTACTTAGTCCGGTAAAGTATTGGCATAAAGTGTGTAATTTTGGCCAAAAGTGTAGTCGCGGTGTCCTGAGAAACCCACGAGTTGCAAACAGCAATAAGAGATGGAAGGCTAGCGTTACGCAAGTGCCTCGTAAACACATCTCCGAGGGCTTTGCACCTTGTCAGCAACAAACTATTTCAAGGCAGGGTCATTCCAAGCGACGCAATGAGTGTTGACACATATCTGTAAAACATGCAACCACGTTTCGGCATATTTGATTTTATTATAAAAGTCAAATTTGTAGACTTGTGCTGGAAAAGGTAGGGAGTGTATTATGGCTATGACTTCATTTAGCAGACTGCTTATAGCTCAATGCCACATCGAGTCATACGTTTAGTTTTCATTATCATTCTGCAACAGACAGGAAATGGGCCGCATCCTGTGTTAAAACCTAGCACTACCCAAAGTAAATATAATGGAATCAGCAGAAACAGTGTTTTGGAAGGTTGTATTGAACTTATTATATGGACCTCGTCGTTCAAGTCAAATAAAACATTAGTTCCGCCAATACAATCGATATTGGTAAAGAAAAATAGCATTTGTTAGTCACACTGTCATTAAAAAACTTTGTTATTTTATTTTTTGAACTCAATTTTAATTTACTCATACTAATTTCAGGAGTCTCAAAGACTTGTACTCTGCTGAAACCTCAGGGATAGAGGACAAGGAATGGAAAGAATTCAGCCATGACATTTTAAAGCAACCATCACGGCATTTGCCGGATATGATTTCGGGAAACCTTCGAAAACAGAAATCTGGATAACTGAACGAGCATTTGAACCTATGTTCTCCCGAAAGGCAGGCCGAAAGTTTACCTCTCACCAGCCAGGTGCAGTTCAAGATGTTAATTCATTTTCTATCACTTTTTGCCTCTGAAGGGATTATAAAGAGAACGGAAGAGATATACAGCACTTAACTAAAACCAATCATGTCTGGTGTCAAGAGTTGGCTGACAATAATGTATCTTTACAGTCTCGATAATTATTTAGATTCTTGTTTATTACACAATAGTAATAATTATGTCGATTTATTGAAAACTTCGCTGGTTTTAGCCATGTTTCCAAAATCAGAACAATTTCACTACGAGTTGCTAATCAAAAGCTCTAATTTGTATAACAATGCCATGTCATTATCGTCAAAGATCATGCAGCCGACAGATGTCTGAATATTTCGCAAAGACGGATGTTATAACCACATTAACTAATCTGTGCTTCAAAACCTAAAAGTTAATTTTACATATTAAAAATAGTGCACAAAGGTTCGCTGACAGTGGATGTGGCTGCAGCAGGAATATGATTTCCTTCAAGTTCCGGAAAGGAAATAATTCATGAAAATTATTAGCGAACTTTACCGGCATTTATATATAATCACTGAATTAAACCATAAAAAATCAAAATCTGGTTTACCGCAGGTAGTCGAATCCGGATTCTCCTGAATGTAAGGCTGGTACATTCAATCTCACGTACCAATCTCGGTATATTTCACTTTCACTTTCCATCATAATGTTTACCCAATAATTCTTTTAGATTCTTCTTTACATAAATCTGGCCATATCGAAGACTGATTCGATGAGTGTAAAGCGCATTGATTTGTTTTAACGGTGTGTATTACAGAACACGGCGGTGTAAAGCACCACCACGCTGTATCGGAGAAGTACAACGGTCCCAGCTTCATATCCCGGATCTAGCAAAGTTGGTTTCTCATTTAGGCGGTTTCCCACAGTAATCTAAGCTAATGCAAGATGGTCCCCATCTCCGCCTCATATATGATACATTTTACAAGCAAATTACACTTATCATATAGCAATCAGACATTTCAGATACAGATAGCTACCCTATTAGAATAGTTTCTTTTTTTTTTTACTATGGCTTTACGCCTAGTCAACGTCGAGGTCATTACAGGCTGGATGGGACTGGGGACTAGGATCTGAAAGGAATTCGGCCATGGCCTTTTGAAGGAAACATCCCGATATTCGCCTGGAGTGATTTGGGGAAATCATGGAAAATACAAATCTGGATGCCCGGACGGTGATTCGAACCGGCGTCCTCCCGAATGCGAGACCAGAACATTAACCGCTTACCAACCACGCTCGGTAGAATAGTTTCACCAATCCGTCATTTGAGGCAGGTGAAGTGATTAAAAATTTCATATCTTTATTTGTATTCGATATTTCTACGACTTTAAAAAGACCTCATGATTCGTTATTGATATTGGCTGGCCAAAAGAAGAAATTACTTTATACGGTACCGACGGTATTTTTGTAAGGCGATAAATTCGTAAACCTGAGCGCTCTATGCATCTGCGTTGTGGATTCCTGAGAGCGAGATTACGGGTCGTATACTAAACAAAGCCGGAGGCGAGGTGGAAGGACGAACAGGTAACAGTCACTTGCGCACCCTGCTTTCGATCAGTTGTAAAGGAGATTGTCGAGGAAAATTCTATGGATCTGTAAGGCTTCATTAATTGCTAATAACTTGAGTGAATGATTTAAAATAGCTCGAAGAGCGGAGCTCTGAACTAGCTCGTTTGATAGGCTTTAGCGTAGGTTACACTTCATTCCGGGTAGGATACTATCGTGGAATGTTTCTCCATATTAGTAGCCAATGTTGATAGCTGACTCCAAGCGTGGTGGGTGAGCGATAACACTCTAGTCTCGCATTCGGGAGGACGAGGGTTCGAATCCACGTCCGGCCATCCTGATATCGGTTTTTGATGGTTTATTCAAATTACTCCAGGCGAATATTGGGACAGTTCCTGTAAAAGGATATGACCGAATTCCTTCCTGTTATCTCCCCCACTCCTTTCTCACCTATAATAACCTCAATGTCGAAGAGGCGGAAGCCAAAAAAATGCATAGCTTAACATTCTTTCAGAGGAAAATTCATTGTTTTAGAAGTTTTGAGTCTCGTGGGCAGTAGTGCAATGCAATAATCCCGACTCTCACAAAGTTCTAAGACAGGGGAACAGTTGGAAATGAAAAAAACAGTTTCGATGTAATGTCTGGAGTATGTAACTCTATACCACAATTTATATGGCCGAAAACCTTTACCACGAAATCGGTGATTACTGGAGCTCTATCATAACAGTGGCGCCAAATTTGATTTCGACGAGGCAAATAAAATGTAAAGAGTAAGATTTTTTTGAACTCTCGCTTAGTTCTATAGTTACCGATTCCACTGCAAATAACATCATTCCGAGCAAGGAGTTGGCTTCACAATATTACAGTAGTCAACTGCAAGAGACAGCTAAAAATACTTTCTGAAGTAGTTTAGCGGTTCTTTCTGGTCCAGAGTGTATTATAACATAATTAATGCTTAGAAATAATGGTCCAGGGTATATTTAAACCTAATTATTACTTGTAAATAATACGTCTTGCGATTCACTAACGCAGTATTATGACGTCGTTAGTTCCCGTGGAGCAATGTTGTTGTACCGGAATCCCGATCTCCGGTAGACCCCTAAACTGATAACGACCATGAAAACCTAATGCGTTATATCCCATATTAGTTCATGTAACTCTGAGTTACAACTTTCAGCGTACAAAATTTGGATTTTGGTGTTTAATAAAATGAGAGTCGTATTGTTTACATTCTTGTAGCAAAACCAATGATTGCTAAGCTACGGGTGTTCTTCGTTAGCACTTACTGAAATATGTCTCGTAAACTGTCAGACGGTGGAAAAAGGCTAAATCAATCTGTATTACGGACAACAGAATAAGTAAAGGCTCTATCAGCATTCACGAACATTCATAAAAAAATATTTGCATTAGAAAATCTAGAGATTGTTGTGAGAAGGTAGTGACACTACTTCGTTTTCTTATACCACGTACAAATATTTTTCCGTCACCTGTCTTGCGTGCATGATATGAAGTTTTACTGACGACTCGATCTCAAACATGATTGAGCTGTTGGGATATATTTTTGAATTACGACGCTTTGAGTAATCATTTGATACACAACAGGACTCACTTCGACACTATTTTCCAAATCCAGTTTTTCCTTGACTTTGCCCTCATTGTTTCGTTTGAAGAGAGTGGTGTGTAATTATAGGTTCGAATAAGGAACTCAGTTTCGTATTAATTTCGTTTGTTTTCGTGTGTACAATACCTTTTAAATACAACGGAAATTTGTTCGAACGTGAATGTTGTTATGGAAATTTTCTTGTTTATGAATAATTGTAATTAGTTCGCACTAGGCAACTATACGAAATTCGCCTATCGAATAAGATAAATTCCCACAAAACCGCAGGGATGACTTGCCGACAATGTGTGAACCGTGTTTCACTGTTCCAAAATATGGTAAGATCCCACTATGTATAATTAATGTGAACAGCACTCAGCAGCACAACAATGGCACCAAACATTGATTGTGAATTATTATGTAACTTGACGAGACAAATCGAATGTGAAGAGTGAGATTTTTTGAAACGCTTAGTTCTCGAGCTACCGACGTCCAAAATTAGTAACATGTATAGTTCTTGTTTCTTCTGGTCTAGGCCACATTTCAACTTAACCATAACCGTTATGAAGAAAATAAAACACCTACTAAGCATGTCCAGCGTGTATTTCCTAGGTGCTTTAACGAATTTTTTTCTGGTCCAGGAAGCATTTACCTCACTTTTGAGACGTGATACCTCGATAACTAAGTGATATATATAAATATATATATATATATATATATATATATATATATATATATATATATATTTCTCACTTTGGATTTGTCTCGTCGAATTACATAAAAAATCCATCATCAAATTGCGCAGCCACTGTTATCGTAGCATATCTTTGGACTCTTCAGTTGTAAATTGTCACGTGCCAATATGGACTATGAACTGTGATCTTTGAGGCTTTACTTTAGCTGCAGTTTCCCTGACGAAGTCGCATACAACTGGCGCGCTCTGTGATACTGTGGCGGTATTGTCAGCGTCCGGCGAGCCTACCTTGAGAAGCAGATGAATGGGCGAACTGACGGTGGGCCTTGGCCTCCTAGGCTGCCCGCACAGACAGGTGCTGAGCCACGGCATCACTCACTACCACTGGTCACTGACACTTTACGCACTCAGCGAGTCCTCCGAGGACGCCAACTTGCCGGCGAGTCGCCACCTCCTCCACTATTGGTGCAGATCGACCGCCGGTCGGCCCGCAACTGAAGACCATCCCGCGGAGGCCCACCCGAGGACAGCGCCGCGCCACGTCCTTCCCGCGTACTAACGCAGACCTGTTGGTGGCCGGCGAGGGCCACGCCACAATATTTCGGCACTCGCTCTTCGGCGGCGAAGGCGGAAGGACGTGCGAGTGTTGACACAAAGTGCCTGTGCATTCCATCAGAGACACACTACGCACTTCTCCCGCCAGTAGTAACGGTAGGTTAGGCCGTAAGTGAAACTATTAGAAAGGCAGCATTAAATTTTCTTTGATTCGAACCACAAATATATGCAAAGACAAGGAATACGCTGGATTAAAATTTTTGATAAACCAGTAAATAGCTAACCAGTGGGAATAAATGGCGTGGCTTTGCAGCTGCCATACGATATTTATAGCTCGGTCTCAAAGGTTAGATCACACACAGTACATATACAGGGTTTTTCTAGTATTGAATATTTCAGGAGGTGGTAGTATGCATCAAAACAAGACAAAAAGGATTATAAGTGATCGCGATTCTGATTCAAAAACATTGCTAACTAATGACGTCATAATACTACGTTAATCAATCCGAAGAAGTTTTATTTTCAAGCAATAATTGGGTTGTAATACACCCTGGACTAACGTAACACCACTAAAACTAATTCGGAAATTATTTTTAGTGGTATCTTGCATGTGACTACTGTAGTATTATGAAACCAATTCCTCACGGAATCGCCGTTTCCAGTAACTCTGAGAAAAATGTTTAGTAAGCATTGAAAAATATTGCTGGAAGACAACCATCTGGTTTCATTGTTTTGTTTTAACGTAATCGTCTGGAATAACGCATTACTCTGATGTCTTGAAGACTTCCATATAGGTGATTTATTTTATTTCGTATCAAATGCGTTGCTGTTACAATACTTAGAAATACATACAAACAACAGTAAGAACGTAAGAGAAATATAGAAAAAGAATAAAAGATTATAGCAATCATTACCAATCAGTTCGTCTTGTAGTTGGCCAATAGTCAGCAACTTAAACAACGTTGTCACTGGCATTAAGGAGGTCATCCATTTAGATAATAAAAATTCGTAGAAACAATGTTTGCATAGTGCAGCAATCAGCAAAACTAGCGATCGAAATAGACGTATGCATTCGTTAATAATGACACCGGTATTTTAAAAAAAAGCAAGGCAAAACTTCTCAGCGTTTCGGATCACTGAACCTTTGGCCTTATCATGTTTCTTCTCTACCTATCAAACTCTTCTTTGTGTAGGGTTCAGCTTTGCTTACTCTGTTTGTTTACCTAAGCCGGGGCGTCGGAGGTATTTCTAGTGATCTCGCTGGAGAACTTCTCAACACCAAAGGATCGTCCTAACATTGACTGGATTTGCTTGATAAAACGAGAAGAGGAAAAACTGTCATAGTAAAAGGATACCTTCTATATTCTTGAGAACGCACATGGTAAAAACACCAAGCGATTTCTAAAAAATGGTGACTGTTGATACTTAGGAATCAGTATGTTATATATACCACACTCCCAATATGTTAGTTCTCTTAAGCCTCTCAGTGGTTTCCCTGTGTTGAAAGTAATGAACAAAGACCCTTGTCATGTCCCGTCGAAGACTTTATTCTGGATTTCGACAGAAATAGATTTTTAAAAAATCTGCGTTCTGTGCTTTTGTCATGGAGTATAAACGTTAAATAAACACAGAATATAATTTACTTTGTTATTTTTTGTTTTTTGTATTTTTTGTTTTTTTTTTGTTTCTGGGTTACGTCTTGTCGACGTCGATGTTATTAGAGGCGGTAAAGGACTGACGCAAGGAATTCGGCCATGGCCTTTTGAAGAAACTATCCCGGCATTTGCCTGGTGTGGTTTGGGGAAACCATGGAAAATCCAAATCGGGATGACCGGACGGAAATTCGAACCCGCGTCTTCCCGATGCAAGGAACGAGCGTTATTGATCACTCAGCATGATCTATTTATCCTTACGTAATTTTTCTTAAAAACAATATAATTAATGCGGCAAACATGAGCTAATGAACATTGGGTTACACCCCCTCACATGATGAAAATAAACTCTACAGTTCTTTCAGTAATTTATAGAACTGGAATACATTTCACTAATACTGCATTCATTAAAAATGCATTGATATTGTGTCCATCTCTTTGAGAGGCCGAGAACTTTTCAAATTAACGTTGTACTTGAGAAATATCCTTACATTTTAACACTATCAGCTTCATATGTGCATTAGCTTAAGAAGTTTATAAATGCCATAACAATTTCGATATAACGGAGATTGATAGGTGAGCGGTAACGTACGGGCCTAGTATTCTCGAGAGTACGAGTTGAATTTTATCCAGATTTCGGTTTTGCTACCAAGACTGGGCTCGCATTCGAGAGGACATGGTTTCGAATTCCCGTCCAGCCATCCAGATTCCAGATTTGAGTATTCCTTGATTTCCCCGAATTTCACCAGGTGAATGCCAGAATGGTTCCTTCCAAAGGCCGTGGCAAAATTCCTTCCCATTCCTTGCCACTAGTCCTTCCTCGCCATAAATTACCACACTTCCATGATTCATTAAGCCAGAAACAAATAATAAAAGCTATAGTTTGATGAAATATCGGGATGATTAATTCTTAAACACCAAGTCAGCTTTATTTTCTGCCACTTACCCACCATTCTCCCGACTTTAATTACGTAATCATTAACGGCTGATCGGGGTCCCATCAGCCGGGCAGGCCCGGGTACATTTGACGCGCTTGCCCTCTCCCTCCCCCCCCCCCGTGACGCCGGCCCTGGTGAAAGGCCCAGTAAAAAGAAGCCACCTCTTTGACGTTATCTTCAAGGATCCCACACAGTCTAGGAATGCATAGATCATAGTGCAACATAGCTGAATGAGAGTGTGTTTCGTGAGAACTTACGATTGTTTTCAATTTAAATAATAATAATAACCAAGATGATTTAGTGATACTAGCAGAATATGAAGAGACTGCAATCAAACAGCTTGAAACACTCAAAGAATGTGCAGAAAAAGTAGAGTTACATAAGGTATCTCATTCGAGAAACCTGAATTCATATGCTCAAAGACAGACATAGCAAGTTTGAGAACAAAATGCGGTAAAATAAACAGGGTCCCATACTTTATATACCTCGGAGAATTCATCGAACCGACAGGCTTTGAGAAAATCTCGCAGCAAAATCGCACCCAAAAAGTAAAAAAAAGCTTTATGATTAGTCCAAAATATCTACAACAAAAAATCCATGACAAGACAGACCAAAATTCGGCACTATGACACAGTCATAAAACCAACAGTCCTCTATGCAAGTGAAACGTTAACACTTAACAGAAAATATGACCTTGAAGAATTAAAAAATAATAATAATAAAGAGAAAAATCATTAGAAAAATTCTAGGAGCAAGACTCACTAAAGATGGTTACAGACTACAATCAATCAAAATAACAGAAAAGTTTTCAAACATCGAAATTGACATCAAGGAAAGGAGCAATAGACATCTTAGAAAGAGACACCTTCAGACACAAAGTAGATAAATGGGAAGTTATAACTGAGCGATCAAAACAATACAGACCAAAGTGGTTGGAAGAACGAAAACAAGCTTTATCGGAAAGAATGAAAGCCTATTGGAACAACAAGAAGAACTCAAAGAAAACTTGATTGGGTCATTTGCTTGAGCTCTTTCATTTATTGGGAGAATTCGTCAATAATAATAACCAAGATTCTTTTTAAAAAAGAGATGAGAGAAAGAAGGAAACAGGATAACAACAACCACGAAAAAAACTTGGTCTAGAGAGCAGGTGTGTAATAGAGGTAAAGAGTGTTTAATACCAGCAACGAATCCGCCCACATTAATAATTATATCTGGCTCTCGAAACTGGATTAGCTGGTTCAAGCACCCGCGGCGACGGTACATTCATCATTTAGATTGGGATCCAATTCACAAACCTCTCCGCAGAACGTAACGACTGATACTACTGTTATTGGTCAGTCGAATGGGGACGTTAAACTAGACAGCTTCCTTAGAGTCTTTCGAAATACTAGACCCAAACAGGCTTGCGTGCTAGCTCCGCGTACCGAAGGTCACCGGTTCGAGTCCGGCCGAGGGCATGGGTGTTTAGTGTTGTGTCTGTGAATGTGTTGTAGTGTCCTTGTGTCAATACTTGATAGCAACAAATCACATTGAGCTGGCTGTATGGCCCAGTAGCCGAAAGCCATTAAAAAAAAAAAAAACAACAACAACAACAACAGGCTGGCGTAATATTCCACACCTGTCTTTCATCTCTGACTTTCAATGTGAACAACACGCTTGGAAATGCAACCTTTTCCCTCCCAGTTAAATTTCCCGCGGATTTAACGTGCAGGGGAAAATGGTTTTCGTCCTTGCATTCGTCATCATGTATGGCCATTCACGTATTCAACAAAATAATACTTTTAATTAGTTAAAAGTAGGGTATGTAATTGTCGTTGTTTTCTTCGATGTTAAATTTCATTTATAATTTTGGTACTGAGGCATTTTTTTTTCTCCTTCCTGTATAAACATCGAGTTAATAATGTTAGAATTCAGGTAGTGACTCACATACCTCAAGAGAAGTAAAAGCTTGTGGAAACCGACAAGGCGAACATTAACCGTTAAAACACTTTTAACATGCCAAAATAAAGTTCCTGCATCCTTAAATCTCAATGTATACAACGGAATGCAGAAGCATTGAATCTGCTTTGGATAAGTAAAGCGGAATTTGCATACAGCTGAAAGGAGGCAACAATTGCAGGATTTTTCCCCTAATTATTGGCTATCAATGTAACTGCAAAGTACAAATAGTTAGATATTTTTGACGTAAATACGATGGCTATCTCTACACTTGCTAGTATGGGTGTAGTGTTGGTAAAAGTTGTGTAAAGAAATCGTGTTCCTAAGCATTACTGAGCTCGAGACCCCCTTAAATGATAAGGTTGAGAAACCGTTGTAGAGAAAATAAGTGCTGACATGATTTCCATTAAACAAATACTCCCCACAGTTCTCCCAATCCCGGTGACGTCATGTCAGTGATAAATATGATCACGGCTATTCAGTGCTCTCCACGTGTCACTTTGAGCATTCTATACCTCTGTGACGCTTATGAATATTAAACTTTGTGAGAAATTTGATGTATATTTCAGTAGTGTGGAGCCAATTTTGTGAAACTTTGGCTTAGTTGTTTGAGAAAATGACGAGGGCTAAAAAGAGAGTTGCAAAATTATTTGTAGTTTACTCCAACTAAAAGCATTTATAAGAACAGAATGAATTCGACTTTACAGATTAAAATAGAAATTTCAAAAAAAAAAAAAAAAAAAAAAAAAAAAAAGAGATTAGCCAGGAGAAAATTAGCCTGCGAGTTAGGAAAATAATTGGATTGATGCTCATACATGTAACTGGAACAATAACATTTAAGAAGATTCTGAAGAAAACTGAAATTTAATCCTTGTAAGCGTTCAAGAATAATAGAGAAAGAGAACATTCGTGTACAGTGTGTGAATTTGCATCAGAACACAACAAATGCGAATAATGAGATAAAGTTCTTGAAGATCAAATGGTTATCGACAAAACATATTCACGAAATACTAATGACGGTTTTAGCTTGACTACTAGCTACCACATTTGCTTTTCATTGTTAAAATATTTAAAAACAAATATAGAACTTACTCAGGAATAAAACATTTTCCGACAGTAACATTGCAGTGTCAGGTGTTGTAGCAGTAAGTTGTCTTCCACGAAGCCACTGTTGTGTTTGCGCGCCGTGGCCCCGGATATTGCCACTGGACTCCTGGCATTATGTTGCGTGCGGCGTTATCTCTGTTAAAACTAACGTTTCCCTCTCCTAAAGAATGTAGGGTGGCCGCAGCACAATTATCTGCAGTACTAAAACCCTCAAATTACTGTAATATTGTCCCGTATCTCTACAATGTACATCTGAGGTTTCCAAACCTCTACATATTTAGAGGACCATGATAGTTACAACATAAACTTGAAACGGTATTACGAGTTGCGAGAGCCATGTCGATATGCAAACTAGGACAAGCTGTACTTCGGACAGAAGGTAATTTTCTGCATTTCTTCGCGAAAATGTCAAGAGGAAAGTTTAAACAAACAGGAGTACTGCAGCTAACACCGAAGTTTCTCGATGGGGTAGCACTAATATGCATCATTTCTCTACTCTTTATTTGTCTTTATGGCTTTATGATTCGTCGATGTCGAGATCATTAGGGGCAGGACAGGAGAAAAGGAACGGGAAGGAACCATACCGTCTTTCGCCTAATGATTTTTACGAATCCACGGAAAACAGAAATTAGAATGGCTGGACGGGGATTTGAACCCGCAACCTCTCAAATGTTAAGGCCTAAACGTTACAGATCATCCACAGAGCTCGGTCGCTCTATCCAGACGCGTCGCTCTATTCGAATAGAAATCCACTGTAACTCTTTGGACCTCTAGCCTTGGATGTTATATGTCGACCCGTATTATATCCATTTGTCGTGACAACATTTGCAACGTTAAGCGTCACACAACTGCAGTTTAAAGTTGTATGATGTTATTAGGTAATATACATTTTTTTGTCATCAAGGTGACATATAAATTGGTAGCGGACGAATTTAACCGTTTTATGAATTAGAGAAGACATGCTTTTTACGATGAACGCGAGAATAGAACAGCTCGTATGTGTGAAATTTTAAACTTGGGAATAAATGCTTGTAAAATGATTGGGGAAGTATTTGAAAAACGAAGCTTTAAGCCATACACAAGTTTTGGAGCGCTCTTCGCGTTTGAATTCTGGCCGAACTGCAGTGGAGACGATGAGCGTTCCGGAAGACCTTCAAACTCGACCACGCTAGAGGCAAGATTCAAGAAATTATTTGTGAATACCGTCGTCTGTCAATTTAAAGCATTGTTGAAAAACTTCGAGTGGATTATGGAATATGTCGGCTAAGTTTAACGGAAGAATTAGGCATGAATTTAACAGAAACTAATAGGCTAAGATCCCGCTGCATAATTTCTGCGTCCATCTGTTCTTTGATTGAAATGCAATTTTCATGTAATAATTATTAGTAGTAAAATATGATTCTGCTGGGTTGCCTGGCAAAATCTGCCCTTAAGTGTTTATAATAAACATTTTTAAAAAATCGAAAAATACTTGTTTTAAATAAATTACAATTAATATCAAAGAGACATATAATGAACATAAAAAGTTTGGGTTCCCTATGTAAAAGTGGCCGGAAGTGGGGATTGCCAGTTAAAGTTTGCGCAACACACGTCTGACAGACGCTCTTACGTATCTTTAACAGCTGGCAATTCCTACTTGCGGCTACTTTTACATGGACAACCAAAGCTTTTTATGTTCTTCAAAAGTCTGTTGTAATTTATTTACATATAAAAATATAAGTAATCAAAATTTTACGATTTTTTTAATAATTAATTAAAAATACTTGCGGCCATATTTGGAATTAAGCAACCCGGCAAAATCGTATTCCGCTACTAATAATTATACACGAAACTTCCATTTTAATCAAATAACAGATGCACGTAGAAATCATGGAGCCGCATCTTGGACTATAAGTTTGTTCCGCTCATGTTGACAAGTGATTAAAAGCAGCCACGCACATATGTTTGCACTGAACTGATAGTAGTTACTTCCGGCGATGAAAGCCTGAAAGCCGGATGTACGACTAAGAGACTTAAACGAAGCAAGTTGTTACAGTGGAAGAATCCAAATTCACCAAGATCCGAGAAATGTCAACAACTGAAAAAAAATGCGGAGGGCATGCTCATTGCTTTTGGTCGAGTGAAGCGAATCGTATATTCAGAATTTGTTCCGCTGGGACAGATTGTGAATTCGGCGGTATATTGTAGCGTCCTAAGGCGTCTTATCAACGATTTTCGAAGAAAAAAGAACGGGAGCTAAGGAAAATTTCCTCCTGCTTCACGACAATGTACCGACCCTCAGTTCGGTCGCTACGCAATAGTTTTGGCGAGAAACTCCTTGACTCTCGTCTCCCATTACTCTTATTTATCTGATTTGGCATCCTTGGATGTTTCCATGCGAGAAGATGAAGTTAAAGGGACACCACTTCGAGATAAAAAAGAACAAATGACGGAGCTGGTTACTGTAACAGAATCGGCATTCCTAAAATTTTCGACCAACCGAGAAAACGGTGAGACCGCTGCGTTGGTACACAGGACACTTGTGTTAAAAGCGATTGGAGTCACTAAGTCTAATTTTAGTCCACGAATTTTTGTATATCACCTCGTATACGATTTTTTGTCATCAAACTGACTTTTAAAATGGACAGATGTGGCGTTTGGGATGAGAGTTGTAAAAAGACTACTTTAAATAATAAGTATCGCCGCCAGTACGGCAGTGCACGGTAAGGCGCCACTACACTGGATCAGACAGGTACAGACGGACCAGGTTCGAGCACTGGTCCGCGAACCAGCCTTATTTATTACGGTTTTTAGGCTGTTTATCACAATAAGCTAAGAGAATGCTGGAGAGGTCCCCAGTCTCACCCTTAAAAACAACACGTTTCACGAACAAAAATCACACTTATAGAACAGTTACACTTTTCGCAGATGACAACACAAATATTCCTCAAATAGGTTAAGTGTTGCGGATAACACCTGATGACTTCACACTGGAAGCCTGAGGGGTGGGGGTGGGGGAAACAGCAGTTACTGATCCCTGAACAGCAAATAATTTCAATTGTTTGTGATGTATAATTATGTATCATTAAAGGAGGAAAAGAAGCATGTTAGATGAAACATATAAACTTCGATATGAAATCGAGACTATTATGCGCAATGATTAGCAACATTTATCAACGCCTCCCAAGGCTATGCCAATGTATTAAAATGAAGAATGAGATGATATTAGAAACAGAAATCTAAGAGAGACCTGTACCTACAAAGGGACAGTGAAAATTTCGTGTAGATCAGAAAGCCAAACCGCCAAGTTCACTACTAAAAATTGGTGAAACAGTAATTTCATTTGCTTGGTTTGTATAATTATGTACATTATAGGAGAAAAGAAGCATGTTGAATGAAACACATAAACTTTGATATGAAATCGAGTCTATTACGTGTAATGATTAGGAGCATTTATCAACGTCCCCCAAGACTACGCATGTGTGTTAAAATGAAACTAAAGTGCAAAGACAAAACGAAGAATGGGGCGATATTAGAAACTGAATTCTAAGGGAAACCTGTACCTACAAAGGGACGACGAAAATTTTGTGCGGATCAGAAAGCAAAACCTCTAAGTTTACTACTAGAAAATTGGTGAACAAGAGAAATGCATGTGAAATTGATGCTTGAAACGGAAGAAAAAAAACCTAAAACCATGGTAGTTTGTGATAAACTTAAAGCACTTTTTAAGCATGGCATGGTTGTTGGAGCAGCATGGCGACTGGTATCGAGGAATTCGTAGGAACTCAGTTATTGAAGAAACCATCCCAACATTCGGCTATAGCGATTTCTGGAAACGATAGAGGAAAAAAAAAAATCTGGTCGGGCAGACCAAGGATCAAACTGACGATTCACAATTCGAATCCTCCCACCGACCGAACACGTTACAAGTAGCCTCTGGGATGATATTTTTTTAGTAGTATTGATATCACTAAAACTAGTAAATAAAGTACTAATAAGTACTGACAACCAGAAACGTCCTACTTGAAACTACCTGCCAAGTGAAACTTTCAGGCAGTTGATATTGGTAGCTCCTTCACTGGCAGAACTTGTAATTTACAAAAGAGCGAAAAATAAGCCCCCGAAGTTTGTATTCTTTTGTCCTGTTGGAGCAAAGTTCTTGGGGTACAATCTGTTACATTAGGAACTTTTGAGCCCGATACAAAGTTATAATGGCTGCAATTAAATGAGAGAACCTCTTCAAGTTTCCAGGATCTCTATATAATTCTCGAGTTGGGCATCTACCAACAAACACGTCCTTTCAGAAGCACTGAACGGACACTGAAATTCAGGTTAGTGCTGCATTCAACTTTCCTAATTTTTAGATACATGGATGCTTTTCGTGTGTGGACCATTTTCACTTAAAATCACATAGTAGTTTGTGCGGTTAAGAAAAAAGATTCACTGTGGGTCACAATTCCTGCTTAATTAAATGAATTTGTTGGTAATATTATTCTTTTAGAGAGCCCCCTGAGTCTCATAAAGAAGTATAGTTTTTTGACGTAACTCAAGTATTAATTTAATGATTTGTACAATTTTAGATAGTCAGCCATGTTTCATAGTTCATTATTACTCATCTTCTAGGGAAATTCATTCTCGTTGGTCTGTGGAGTTCTGCTACAGCTTGATCCATGTGAAAGTACTACGCCACTTTCATGAAGTTGAACCGCCCATCGGGACAGAAATTTACGTAGCGATTAAAATGAATCTCTGAACAATCGGCAGTCCTATTCATCAGGTGTCTCCGGAGACTCGTTAAATGTGTCTTCTAAATCAGCTAAGGACTAACATTCTCATTTACAAATAGTAACAGATAGGTATGCGACAGGATAACGAGCTTTAGGAACACTCTTAAAATAACAACCAATTTGTTATTACTGCGGAAATGTATTAGTTAAACTGCATGTTCAGACAACGGGCTTAATACAATCAAATGCCAACTGTATCCGACAAGGGACCTGTAAGAAATATATATACATTTTTTTAAGAATCAGAACGCTGTAGTTTTTGCAAACGACAAAGGACTAAATAGTTTACACAGTTTTCGCAAGGTTGTACGAATTCATTTGAATGGTCAGGCCAATCAGTTATGCGACAAGGAGGCGCCCATTAATTACGTGAAATCTCACTACTGGGGGGGGGGGGGGGGAGGGGAGGGTTGGCGGAAATCTCCCGTCAACATTTTATTTCAGATTGCTGCCCTTCAAACAATGGCTTCCGGTGTAAAAATTAAAGTGAGGTTGGCGACGTCGAGCTTTTGTGGTCACAAGTGATGCAACCCACACTAAAAGTGAGCTAGAACCTTCTTCCGGGTAGTTACAAAAATTGGGCCAGTGCAAAGGTTTACACACTACTCTCATCCACTTTCAGCAACTGTAACGAAATAATTTTTTGTATCAGAATTCTGTAGTAAATGACAAAGGACTAAATAGTTTATGCAGTTTTCGCAAGGTTGTACGAGTTCATTCGAATGGTCAGTCCAGTCAGGTATGCGACAACCTTTGTAGGAAGATGGCCTAGTAACTTTCATTTTTCCTTGGTCATCTTTCAGGGCAGTGATTCAACGAACGTGTGTTCCCTCGGTCTCATACGTCAGCTGTCTAGCTTGAATTTTATTCATCCGCAGCGGGAGACAGCTCGTTGAGGAACAGACCACATGGCTCGATTACCATGAAAATCTGAACAGATATGAGTGAAGGTTTGAGAGGTAGTTCTCGGAAAGCTGCAGTTAAGTGATATTGTGGGTGGGCGGATGCTTCGGTCGCCCGCTGTGCCGTTCTGCTCTGTCCGTGACAGGTATACTGCCAGGACACAGTAAAGGTTCTGCAGACGACAGACCACCCCGACTCCTTCACCTGTTAGCTGCACCACATGGGGTAATATAGCTACAGCTACAGCACAGCCTGACCCCGGGATCAGAAACCATACCTAGACAAGGAGGTGCGTATTTGGATGGAGGGATGTAACAGTGCTCCGCATCTGCATCCGCAAGTGTGGAATTTTCACGTGAAGTCCTACCTCCGCATCCACAATTTTTATTGGGGATGTATAACGAATGTTTTGTCTACATTGTGACATATATTTTTCTTTTCACTTTATAAGAAATTCGGCCCGTCATCACTCAGCAGACAACAACGTGATTGTTTTTATCTTAGGATATTTTGAAAAAAGTAACAATAAACTGAACGGTGTTATTGCCCAAGTGACGAATTTTCAAGTCTGAACTTGCATGTAAAGAAAGGCGGTCTATTCACGGTTCACCTTGTAGGACATCAGTGTATAACAATCGTAGGATGCGCTCTCCCATTTACGCTACTAGAAGTGGTCGAATAAAATGTTCCAAGCAATACTTTCCACTCGTACTTTATCGGGGCACACCAGTGTTCTTAGGGGAAGTCGTAATTACGTGAGGTGTTTTTTTCTTAAATTGGACTCTCCCCCTAAGGTGATATTTACCATGTTATTTTAATTTTTAAATATTTAAATTTATTTGATATGTTTATGTATTTTGCTTCATGCAACTAAATATCTAATCGTTAATGCTGATGTCTTCTTTGTATTACATTTTTCTGTGAAATAAGCAAAGAAAAAAGATGACGTGATATTTTTGTTGATCCCCCCTCCCTTTAAATAAGATTTGATGAGATTTTATAGGACCCCTTCCCCCTATTTCCTTCAATCATGATCCGACACAATAGCTTGTTGGACGGCGAGGGCTGGTGTTGGTTGTATGGAAGTCCAACAACATCCAACACGTCCTACATGTGGTCCTGTAACCTCTTTTACGGCCCATCAAGATCCTTTATTGAAAAATCGGATCATCGCAGGTCCTGCAGGTAGGACTGTGAATGGACCACTAGAGCGGTGGAAAGGCTGGTGGCAGGTATGGAGATGTGCGGTGGCGTGGCCTTGTGTTTGACGCTTAAATTAGCCGAGCCGTGAACTTCGCAAATTTTCGGGATAAGTAACGTATTTTGTTATGAAATTTTGAAAATTAACCAAACTATGACAGACAGACGGATAGCGTGTGTAAGTATCTGTAATGTTACATCGGTCTCTCTGGGTTTCTTTATCTCGCAGTCAGTTTGTGTATGATCTGTTGATAAATTTCATGATACAGGCACAACTATGAGTGGATTCGCGCTGTGCCAGACTATTATTCTTAGTTTACTTAAAAGTTTTGAAAATGTTTTCTCTTTATGAGACAGGATCGATGGTAGAATGGCATGGTGATGGCTTCCCCGTCATATTATCTCCGCGCTTTTTGAGACACCTTTTACGTAACTTAACGCTGTCTGTATCCAGTTCTAGCAATAAAATTATATGTTCAGGTGTACGAACTTGCTGGTAATAGCTGGTCTTATTTATGTATATCCGTTATAGTCTGTAAGGGACGTGTATTCCAGCAGCGAGGAAAATCCATCTCGTTACGATAAGCAAGTTTCACAGGAGACTGACGTCCGGTGGATGTTGGAGGGTGTTTCGTTGAATTCGTTCCGTCCCGGGAGCATGGCTGATGGAGCTTGGTTTCCGACACGCTCGGCAAGCAGCCTCGGTCCCCCACGACGGCTAACGGTGTCTGGCAGGGAGGTGTCGGAAGTGAGCTGACGTCGACACCTCAGCACGCGTCAGCGGACCTGCTGACCATCTGCGTTCAGCTTCCTCTTCCTGTCTGACAAGACGTCCCGCCCGTATTCTCACACGAGTGTGGACTGCTATGAATCAGTACCTTTGACGAAGTCAGGACTTCTCAAAGGAAGTAACGGTGAGTACTGTGTCTGCACTTACGGAACATTGCTTAACAACATACATAACCAAGTCGTGGGGTGAAATTATTTCTTCTTTGAAATAATTTAAAGAACGTTCCGCAGTTGAGAACAAACTCTTTAGAAATGAGAAAGCCACTTCCAAACGTCATGTAAAGCCGTTCGACGCGCCGTTTCTTCTTCTCTTCGATCCATCTAAGGTCCACGAAACGTAATCCCGAGCTGCTTTACTTGATTTCCAATAGATCTTCATCCTTTCACTTTGCTGTTTCCTGCTTTCTTGAGTCCAGGTGTTATTACCATTCATCTTCTCCTGAAAACCCTTGAAATTTTGTTTCAATCTTCTGAAAGTTGCGTTACGTTATATTATATCTTCTATTCCGATATATATCAAATCTTTCTTTACTCCTTGTATCCACTGATTGTCATCCTTACTATATTAAACGTATATGAAAATCCTTTTGTAAGTCTGCTCTTACCCACTATAATTATATGACCCAAACCATTGATACTCCTCTTTCTGATCGTGTCTGACATTCTTTTATTTTCATCTTCTTGTATAGTTTTTTTATTCCTCCGGTGCTTTTTTTAGTTATCAACTGTCCTCAGATTTTCCTCATGATTTTAATTTATTTTTTCTCTACCTCTTCTATTTCTCAAGTTTTTATAGGGAATATGCATTCTGAGACGTATATTATCCTATATTATCGAAAGTCGATGATTTTTATTGAGTTGCAGTTAAGTAGTTGGATACACAGCGTGTATCTCACTGCAAAGTGTTTTACTAAAAATATGTTTTGTATAAATAATATTTTGTTCTGGGTAAAGGCCAAACGAAAGCCCTCATTTGGATTTTTGGACTAGTCAGTATGTGAAGATTTCTTCGCTAACCAGCGGTCTAACATATAGCTTCCCAACTTTATTAGGACATCTGTAAAATATGGTGATTTCGGAGGATGATAAACTTATACCAACTTAGTAGTAGGTTTGATTTCGACGGAAGGACATTTTTGGTGAGAATGGAAAATAACGCGAATGTTCTCCCAAGAAAACTGAGTCGCTTTAATTTCTGCCAACGATCAGCCGATTACGATGACCAAGATCTCTCCAAATATAACATTTCAACGCCTGCCTCACAATATAACAAATCAATGAGAAGTTTTCCAGTATTAAGTGTAAATATTTGTTTCTTAGAGTTCAGTATTATACAAGTTTAATGTCCATACCTACTACTACTGGAATAAATGTACTGAAGATTATAGTGGATACATTATTGGGCAGTAGCAAATAATTATTTCAATGAATTCATTATTTGCTCTGGCATCAAAGCCTATGGACAAGAAGGTCCATTGTCAGGTATCTTTGAGAAGTATTTACATGTTTGCCTGTTAAATAACTTCGTTACCGACAACATTGCGTATTAATCTCTTCTGGTTTTGGTGTATCCAAACGATCAGAACACATATTAAACACAACTTAGTTGGAATGAAAACATGCATGTTTTTACAATTGGGGTGTTCATTATATTCGCACACAAACACAACGAAACAGAAGGAACTGGTATATAGTTAAATGTTTATTAATTATTATTATTATTTTCGCTTTTACCGAAAAATTTCGACGATTACTAATTTTCCCCAACGTATAACTACAATTCGTAACAAATTAAACCTATTGTATTATTCTTTAATCTCAGAATCTTATCATATCCCTATGTCAGCAAAATACCAGCTCTGGATCTTTTGAACATTTTCCAGGTCACTATAGCCACAAACCTTCAAAAAATTGTTTGCATCTAGAAGGGAAAAAGGCCCTTCAAGGTTCCTATAACACTTTACATTCACCTCTACTAAGCATACTATGAGCTCCTTAGAATATGCAGATTTATTGAAAATAGAGCAGCTACTTCAGCAACTTCTAAATTGCAAAGGAATTATTGTTATATGTTAAATCTAAATATTCTCAAAGATAATAGTATGCATGAACATTTAATTCTAAATGTTTGAATCTTATTCAGTTTCTCTTCTCGACAGAATCAGGCATTTTAACTTTCGGATTCCACGTTCAGTAATGACATAGGCAGAATATAGAGAAAGATGAAACTCTCTCACCAGATAGAAGGACGACACGCGTTTACTGTTTACGGTGGTGTGTGAATCTTTAGTGTCAAATGCACTAGATGAAAAAATGAGATTATAATTACCGGTACCGGCTCATTTAGGCGTACACTACCGAAAGAAACCCGAACCCCCAGGATAGATAACTGCCTCAACTGATGGACTAATAGTCATCAAATTACTCCATGTGCACAGCTGAGAGTACTGGGACTTAAGTCAGGCCTCCAATTCTCAAACTGATTATTAGGACTTGGGTGCCATTTTAACTCTGTAGCGGATTGGTAGGTTGGGCCGATTAATTGCTTACCTTGCATGATTTATAATCGCCACCTTCCACTATCTTATGCAAAGCACATATATTAATTTCAGAAAACAGAGGTGAAACAATTACTTCTGTTATTAATATTTGAAAAGATCCTAAAATATTGATTTATTTGGTACTCATTACTGCTTACAGACAGAGGTATATTTACTATTAATCTTAAACATCTGTCTATGCAAAATAAAGTTCAACGCAATACCTTGTCTTACAGGTGCAACATAGTAAACAAACAATTATCGTTAATTGAAGCTAAGAAATTGCAATACATGTACATTACAAAGAGTTACAAATTCCATATGCAACTGAAGCAAAACTCTCTTATACATGACGAGAGCGATTCTTGTATGACAATGATAACAAGCAGATTTAACTGGATTACCTAGGGCGCCAGGGAGTTAATTTGTTCCCACAAATAAAAGTCATTGAAAGTTTCCAAACATGGCAATCAGTCTTTCAATTCAAACTGGATAACGAAAACCAAAAAGCACCCGGCTTTTAGACACTACTAGCTCAGGAATTAATGTCCGGCGACATAAGAACTCACACTCATCAGGCCGTTAAAGGGGTATCTCAATGATTCTCCTGAGTACACACTGTTTCTGGAGGTATAATTACCGTGTCTGTCTGGCTGCACCAAGCGTCGCAACAAGAGCGCTGTCGTCTCTCAACGGCGCACCATCCAGGTAATGCTAGGCACTTGTCACGTCAACCAACACAAGTGACAACATCGATCGGACAAGGCGCTCAGTCATTGAAGCCTCCAGAACGAAATCATGCGCAGTACTATGGCAGCCAGTTGCCAGCGCGATCGTTCTGGACGGAATGACCTCTTCTCGCCCCTCAGAGCTCGTCTCTCCTTCTCCTCGGCGAGTATCATGAAAAACACAATATTTCCACCCACGTGAGGAAATAAAAACATCGGATTGGCTTCGCAAAAGTCTCCCCTCTATGCTGGCTGATACATTTCCTCTTATTTGCTAAGAGTCTTCGGGTTTTGTCGGGATTGTTCGGGAGGATATGTAGAAATTTTCTCACGATACCGAGCGAACGGCGCATCTACGGATCCCTTCCGCAAAATTCCCCAGAGTCCAGCCTTTCTCAACCGTACCAGTGTCAGAGATAATCCCCGCATTGTCTCGACCTCCCGGACACTTCCGGCTCAAGTCAGTGTGTCGCTCACGCTAACACAACCCTTAGCTTGACGCGGATTTCTGTCTCCAACTCAAGAAAAGAATATCTATTTATTTTTTATGTTATTATATCAAACAATAATTAATTTACATTGTACGAGATGACCCATCTAGTCATCTCGCTACAATACATACCGTAATGGCCAAGTACCGAAGCTTGAAAATTTCTTCGTTCCCCAGGGCTGGATCCGGTAGCACCGTGATCGGCGTCCATTAATTACGTGAGATGAAATGGGGGGGGGGTGAATCCCGCGAAATCTCACCAAAGGGAATGTCGACGGAAAACTCGCGTAATTTCTTGATAAACAGCAGTGCTAAAAAAAAAAAAAAAAAAAAAAAAAAAAAAAAAAAAAAAAAAAAAATCTTGAAGGTCTACAAACGATGTCGATTTCAACGGTAGGGGACGTATAACTGCCCTTGAAAAGAGGAGAGCTAGTAGAAAAAGGTCATAAAAAATACGATGTCATCAAGATCTCAGCTCACCATGGGAGGGGGGGGGGAGTTGGTTTCCGCCAGATCTTACCAAAAATCACTACTGGGAGGGGGATGGGGTAGGGGTCCAGATTTCCAGAAAAACACGTCATGTAATTAATGTACGCCCCCTTACAGTGCTAGTCGCAATTACTGCACACTATACCTTGTTCAGTTTCAACTGGCGGCTCAGGGTCATCTTCCCCCGGCGCCGCTCCTCACCTCCTCATCCCATCCCTTCCTACCTTTCGGAGCTGTAGGCTGTGTCCAGACAGGCGAGGGGCAAATTTCCCCGTCGCGTGTAGGGGTAAGGGCAGTGGAGTGGGGATAGAGCAGGCCGACCTTGAGCCGCCTCTGTTAACTGAACGCACTACAGTGACCCCCGCATGTGGCCGTGTAAGACCAAAACTAGGGGATGGTTCCAAATAAATCCCTCAGTTAGTTTGGGTAAATTATGGTGTGGTATTGGAATTGTAGAGAAAGAACCGACGCTGTTTCAGATCCTACTACTGCTTTCCGCTTAGCCTACAGTTTTTATCGCTTTTACGTAATCGTCTAGTTTTAAACTACTGCTAAAATAGTGCCCGGTGCACGAGCTTCGCAAACATAATACAAGAGGTATTAAGACAGGCAACTCGCGTGTAGGTAGCGATACTTCTCTATTTTCTCTATGGAGAAACATCTTTATTGACTCTGGTCTTTCATAACACATAAAACGGCAGTAAAAAATGAAGTCAATCATAGTAGAAGATTTCAGCGGTCTGATGATTTCTCATTACTTGGAGGAATAGATTTCAATTTATTGCTCCATCAGTCACGAATTGTGAAGCAAATTATGATCATTTCAGTTACATGGAAAGCCATTTGAGTGAAGGACCAATGTTTCTCATTAACAGCAAGCTAACAAAAACGAAATGAAGGTAATTACTGTGCATATGGCTTTGTACTTCGTTTCAAGTTAGTACTGTTGTAAAAGACAATCGATACCAATTAAAACAATTTGTAAACATAAGCTGACGGTAGTACCTTATTGATAGGAATGGTAAGATAGTCATTACTTGCTAATACAAAGAAAAATATTGATAACTAATAAATGAAGGATCCATTACGTAAACATTACAGTCCACCGAACAGCGAAGTGTACAATCATTCTAACCATAAACAAACTTGTATTTCTGTGGCAGCGATTGGAAACAAGTCGAAAGTGCTAGCGTATTTCTATCTCTCAGCAGCTGGCGTACAGTTTGATTTTACATATATGAGTGAAGCAGAGTTGCATCAAAGCGTGAAATAAATAAATATTATTTTCGGTAGTTTTGTCTATGTGAAAAGAGAATCAGTAATTTTTATAGAGATTAAATTTCACAATTGATAAGAAAATTTTATCAGGCGCAATTTGATAATGTTTTAGTAAAGCCTGATAAAATTTAGAGGACAAATAATATTAAAAAAAAACCATTAACATTCATAAGAGAAGGATTTTTTTCCCTTAATAAATGCAGTAAGAAAGATTATACCAATACCCTCAAAAGGAAGGAACAATATTGAAAAATAACCAAATGTAAATTAATTGCATGTAATATGTATTTATTATGTAACATTTCTAATATGAGTGTTAACGGCCAACGTATTTTATAAACGTATTGGCGATCTATTATTTCGTTAGAGAATACTAGCACTTATGTTTCCTCTAATTTTTGTGTTATTTCACAAAATAATTATTGAATTTTTATTTGTAAACTCCTTCTACGCCAACGAATAATTTATGTCTAAGGTATCTACAAAATAATCTCCAGTAGTTTGTGTAAATATAGTTGATACAATTAACATACATATTGTTCTGTAACCGTGCATTTTCTTGTGTGTAGATCTATTTCGCCATACATTTGTTTATCTGTAAATTGACAGCTTGCCACATCCCACAGAGCTTGTCTCTCATATTGAGATCTTTGGAAAATGAATGTATGGTATTGGCTCGGTCCAGGGGAGGGGGGGGGGGGAAGGTTGGCTGGAAGGCTACACTGGGCTACGTGGGGGGAGGGGGAGTTCCAAGCCAGGCCACGTAGCTTTCCTTTCATAACATTTTTCACAGATAAAATAGGAACAGAACACACAACAGCATGTGAATATTTATTTCCCTCAGTTAATTATCTCCGTATGTAATTTACGATAGTCTGACAAGAGAAATCAGTACAAAATGTCTTCTGGAATCATAAGGGGAAAAAGCTATGTGCTACGTGGGTGGGGGGGGGGGGTTGAGGCATAAGCCATGTAGGGCTACGTGGGGGGAAGAGGGAGGGGTTCACAGGAGGCCAAAATGGTTTATGCACGCTCCCTAACCAGTAAGATGATCCTGCTCATTCACCAGTTGTGGAACAAATCTTCACTGGCTGTAACTGATGATAATGGTGATATTCAATTTAATCCACTCTGGCATGCAAACACTATCTACTTCCTGAATAATTAGCAGTGAACTGAGCAAAGTCAGCGATACGGTTAGCAGTGTACTGTTACAGTTTCTGCTATCGTTAATCCACCAGGAAGCGCACACGGTCACTTTCGGAGCTGGCGTAAAATAATTAGTGTCAAACCACAGTTTACGACTACAGTTAATAGCGATGCGCTGATTCACGTTCACCAGGCAACTGCTCGGTTGATTCATGGGGCCTTTGTTTGAGGACGTAAAAAATGCGAGAGTGAACATTATAAGCCATTATTTCCCATTGGATCCCCGCTGTAACCGGTTGTGACACAGTGTTTGTGATTTATCACCCAGCCTGCACGTCTCCGTAATATCTCGTTAATACGCCTGTTACGGTGTCAGTGGTGTTGACAGATTTGTCAGTGGGCGGTACATCCTACGTCATTTACTATAACTAAGGACTGCTCCTCGTTTCTGTTTTCACTGGGTCTCCTACCTCAACGCCTGCTATCACTACCATTCATAGTACTATCTTTAAACCACTATCATACACTACTACAAGTGTAATGTTACAAGTATGGAACTCAAAGTCTAGTTATAAAGTCAGATGACTTTACTGTCGCAACGGTACTGACTCACATGAATTAACCATGCTAATGTGTTTTGTTGGAATGCTCATTTCAATCAAACGGTGCAAGAATGTTATGAATAGAACAAATATATATATATATATATTTAATTCTTTATTAGAGAGTAGGGAAAGTTCTGGTAGCCGCGGACATTTAAAATTAATTGCAAATAAAAATAAAATAAACACATTTTCCGTATTTATTTTAATCCTAAAATTAAACTGAAAACTTCTGCAGTCATATTAAATAGAAGTTAGTAATCATTTTTTTTTCACCGAATTAAATTGAAAACACTTTCGCCTTAATTTTTTGACAGCACAAATGTTATTGGGTAGCCCCGGATACAGTAATAAATGATGGCGCAATCGTTTTTGGCATTACAAACATCGCAATTATAATGGATATCTGAAGAACATATATAAACACAATCTTCGTGGGTCCTGTCTTTGCAAAGTAGCACTGAATCCAGTCTTCTTCAAAAAAATTTCCATGTACTATGCATTCGGTATATTTTATTTTATTTGCTTCGGAAAGACTTTGAATATTTTCCTTTCTATTCAACGTCTTTGTAGTGTCTTTTTATTTTTTCGTTTTGCCCTTTTCACTGCCTTTACTTTTTTGCCCGTCCTCTCCATATTTTTTGAAAGGTGAAGATATTAAAATCTCACCCTATTGGATTTTTAAAGCCCGCGTTACTATGCATTTATTTGACGCATCATTTTCAATAATCTCCAACAAATTGTGACAGGAGCGACGAAAATCTTCAGCCAGGAACAAAATACACACTAATGTGGAACTCACTGGGCGCCCAAGCCGCAGCTCAGTTGCATTTATTTTTACAATATAGGGTGCATATTTACAATAAAGTTTTACCGACGTAGCGTGGTTGTTTTGTTAGAATTTTAAATGTCCTGGATTAGCCGCCGTCCGGAGCTACGTGACTTTCCCTATAGTCTTACACTGATCAGAAACCTGTACACTGTATCAAAAACATATTAAGAAGTTGAAAGTATTAGAAATGGATTTATGGTGAAGATCGGAAAGAATTTCAAGGAAAGAAAAAGTAAGAAATATCGAAATAATAAGGCAAGTAGAAGTGAAAGAAGTAATATATGAAGCGGTATAACAAATAATATTGGAATGGAATGACTACGTGAGAAGAATGGGAGATAATACAATACCAAAAAACCTCGTACAGACATGTTGAAGGAAAAGTCATAGACAGTAATGTGAAGGTTTGGTTCAGAAGAGGAAGATACACAAGACTGAAGTATCTGGAGAAATACATTCAAAAGATAATGTCGAATTCTATGCTTCGAGTTTCACTATTATATAGGAGAAAAACCTCTTAGTAAAAATCTTTTGTTTCAGTTTTCATTTTTTTAAAAGGAGACGTAGAACAACAGTTCATTCTAAGATGGCTAATTTGTTAGTAGAGGAAACAGTAGGAAAGAAGTCCGCAAAGGAAAATAAAGATTATAATTTATGAAACAAATAAGTTAACCATGGGGTTGTAGGAATATTTAGATTTAATATTTTGTCTCTCTAACCTTTAACCTCTCTCCGATGAACATGTATTTATGCCACATCACGGTGCATTACTTATATCTCTAATAAATACAAAACAATACCAAGAAACTTCGGGTAGACATCCCTGTTCAAGTTCATGTACAGAGATTATACAGTAATTCTGATCATTGTTTAAATATGTGAGCAAAGATGTGTTTGTTTTCTTTTAGGCATGTTCTTTGCAGATTCTCCACTTGTTTGACGAGCGTGGTGGGTGAGCGTTAACGTTCTGGCCTCGCACTTGGGAGGACGCGGATTCGAATCTCCGTCCGGGCATCCAGATTTTTGCTTTCCATCGTTTCCCCAAATTATTCCAGGCGAATGTCGGAATGCTTCCTTCAAAAGGTCGTGGCCGAATTCCTTCCGGTTCCTTGCCCCCACTTCTAATGACCTCGACGTCAACTAGGCATAAAGCAAAAAAAAATCCATTTGTTTGAGAAAGTTTCGTGAAATTCTACAGAGACGCATATTTATGCTGGAACGTGTAATGCCGCGTTGTGATACTCTAACAACATATTCATAGTCTATTACATTTGCGCCAAGAATTCAAGAAAAAGTATACGGATAAGAATATTTATTAAGTAACTTTTCTCAATTTTTTTACTACAGTTAGAAGTGATTCTAGAACCTCAGAGATGTCACGACAATCTTAATAAGTACTTGGATGCTAATCACTTCACTAGGGCTCAGATTTTATGGTTTAACCTTACCAACATATCCCTACTGAAAAGAAAACTGTACAGATATCGGCGAAACTTTCTGTAAAAGAGAACGAGTGACTTAAGCTTGTAAAACCTAGGTTAGATCAAATTTCTCAAATCATAGGTAGAGAAAGAATACGACACTGCTGACTTCGAGTTTACCTTGAGATGGTGAGATAAGCTAGCCGGACTGTGATGTCCTTTGAAAGAGTGGTCTTGAATTGTAATACCCTCTTCATAATTTCATTCCCATATATTTTACCCGCAACAACACATTATCCTTCATAAAGTTCATCACGGCCAGTTACACACTGTAATGATATATATCGTTATATCTATGTATTTCATGTTCTGTAAAGCGAGGTTCCACGGCGAATAGATTGTAACTACTTGTAGCTACTAAATAGTTTAAGTTGGTAGAATTTTAGCAATTGGTAATACTGCGGCAAGGCTGCGTGGAAGTGAAATGACAGCATATTATTTTATTGTTGGTGTGTAGCGTTCACTAGATGCGACTGCAAAAATGTAGTTGTATATTTTGAAAATAGACTTTACCGAAGAGTTAATCTTGTAAAAACTTGAGAAGAAACTGACTACGGAATATACATAATGAATAATATTTAAAGTGGATTTTTTTCATTAGATCTTTTTTTTTCCCCATCAGCAATAGAAGTTTCGTGTTTCCTTATTAAACTTTGTGTAACGTGGGCTATTGTCAAAGATACCATGGCTAAATGGTTTATCAAAATCTACGACGGGCTCTCCTTAGCGATAATAAATTGCGGAGCTTGCAAATAGCTCAGCAAATGTCGTCTAACTTGAATAAGAAGAAGACACAGAATCGCTAAGGGTTTAACGTTACAACACGAACCAAAAAACTAACGAAAGAAATTAACTGGATATCTCATCCAGCACTGGAATGACTCCCTTAACAATTATCACGTTTCTTAAACCGGGTAACATATTTTAACTAGGCACTCCAACATGCCAGATATGTAATAATGTTCTGTAATGCCAGATCTATGATAAAAATTTAGGTGAGCTTGCAACTGGTTCTTGAAGTGGATTAATATCAGTGTTGTCTTAAGAAATTGTATGCTTTTTTCATAACCTGAAATATGCATTTTGATCAGATTTTGTCAATAGTTAGTTAATTTCCATTACAAACATAAAAAATAGTACTAACTAACCGAATCGACAACGTAGTAACTAACGAACATATGCATCTTTTGTAACTTTCGTAAAGAATGAAAAGACTCTTCATATTTAACCCATTTCATTTTTCAGATAGGTTACGGAATATTTTTCTACTTCAGTTAAGCCCATGGGATTCGTCTTGATAAAGCAGAAACAGAGGGAACGATTCGACCATAACCTGGAAAATAGAACGCACACGGTCGTCGTAGTCAGTGGAAAAATTCGGTTTAATTGCATTTTAACGAGGTTAGCAGGCTGTTATTAGAGATCTCGCGGGAATCATCAATCATGACAAATGAGAGCCGCTTGCCGCTCCACCGTCCGTTCCGACGAGGCGTGTGGTAATATCGAAAACTGTTCCGACCTCCGGTGAGTATCAGGGTAAATGGAATATTTAACTACTTACGCCTTTGTAAGAGACCACTGCATACTGTTTTGTGGAAGAACTGCCTCTCATACGCGGGTGTAGTAAAATCTTTCAGTTAGGGAATATACGATAAATAACCGTTTGCCATTGTGAATATCTGTGAAATATAATATTGTATGTCAATAACATAATAAACCTAAAAGCGTGTTTAAAATTCCTACCGATTCACAGTTATGAAACTGGCAGTGAAGTATTTAAAGTGAATTGTATGTTGAACACTTCATATTTATTAACTCAATGAATCATAATGTTACGAACCTGAAATGTGAGAGAGTAAACTACTATAAAAATTAATAATATTATCAATGATAATGCCTAGTTCCTGGATATCTGTGTCAATATCAGTCAAATTCAGTCTATAATGTCACATGCATTAAGTCGGTTTCTGCTGGGTTTTTATTTGAAGGAAGGATGACAGATAGGGTGTTGAAAATGCAGGACAATTTTCGATGTCTCTTAAAATAATATTGCTTATTCACTTCTCAGTGAAGATAAGACCCATAACCAAGGCAAGCAAAGATAACGACATTTTAAGCTTATACAGCCTCATATAGAACAAACACAGTATTTTAAATGAACAATTTTTACTCATTTAATTTTGGTTATGATAGCTATAAATCAATTAGAATTATAAAAAAATGTTATGAATTGCAAGGTATATGTCTCTTTTAAAACGTGGGCAGTGTTAAGAAATTCATTTGAACAGTATGATTAATTTGCCTCCCAACTATCGTGTAGCTATTTTTCACTTGACAGATAGGTACATACCATAGAGTGGAATGTTGTCAAAGACGACAATTAATAATAATAAAGTAGGAAATGAAACTATACTTGAAGGAATGTAGCAGGGGGGGGGGGGGGTACAATCAAAAAGGCACATGCAGCTGTCGTAAGGAATAACATAGAATTGCAAGGACAGAAGATATTCCGACACTTAACCCATGAGTCTCAAAATATAATAAAACTACCGATCCGTATGAATCCACTTAGCGCTCCGCGAATTTTGTAATTACAAGCATTCCCATATTTATATTACAGAAAACAGCTGAGTATTGTGACTTTCAATCTGTTTTGCCATGAAGACAAAATAGGCAGGACAAATGTCTCGGAATACAAATTCCTCCGGCTGATTACGGATTGAAATTATCTGGAGCGGCTATAAAACAGAATGTTATAGTATTATGAATGGCTGGCTATTAGTGGAAATGTCCACGAAAGACTACCTAGGTTCTTTATTCTAATTATAATAAAAGCATCAAGGTAAACAAAAATGTAGCTACCAGCACTTTAACAAACCATTAAATATATCCATCATCAGTTAAAAGCCCCGCTTCACTTTTGCTAGCATTATTCCGAACGACTTCTGGAGTGCTCGTAGAACAACCTTTTATATGCAACAAAGAACATTCTAGACGCGAACAAACGAACTTCTTCCCTATTCCATTACGCCAGACAATGGACATAACCATCAGTCATTACTAAAACAGTTAGAATTTACTCAAAACTAATCGATATTTAATGGAAATAGTCTTAAATAAAATTATAGGCTATTTTCATGGTTTCAATGTTGAATTAAACAAAATAAATGCTTCCAATAAATTGAAACCTCTCTCAAATATAACGTAACATAACATATTGATGTCTTTTAATTAAAATTTAACGTAATACAATAAATTTGGCAAACTGTCAGTCTGTCACACGTATTCAGAATAGTTTCCCACAATATACAGTACAAAACAAAAGAACCACATACAAATGAAAAAAAATCACGTAAACAGATGAAATCACTCATTTGCTTTATTTTGGAAAAACTTAATTATTTAAAGAGATCATCAAATGGGAAATAAGGCTATGGTTACATCACACGGCCTAGTGGTTTAGTGGCAATTGTTTATTGCTAGTACCGAACGTGGTGGTGTAACGGTTAGCGTTCTGGCCTCGCATTCGGGAGGACGGCGGTTCGAATCTCCGTCCGGGCATCCAGATTTGGGTTTTCCATGGTTTTCCAAATCACTCCAGGCAAATACCGGGATGCTTCCTTCAAAAGACCGTGGCCGAATTACTTGCCATTCCTTGCCCGCCATCCTTTCCCGTCTCTAAAGACCTCGCTGTTGAGAGACGTAAAGCAGTTAAACAAAATGTATTGCTAGTGATGTAAACATCCACTATTTCAAAACAGATTTTGCGGAAAATTACAGAGGTACTTAGTCTATCCTTCATCTCTTTCAGTGCTTCCTTTAAATTCACTCGAAGTCTTCTGGAGAGGGGGTTAATTAGTATGCAGGTTTCTGATTAAGTTAAGCGTGAATGACGAAGGTAGGCTGCATGGCCAGTTGTAATTCTGTCACTCAGGTGACCGAACTGCCTTCAGAATGTTTACTGTTTCCTGCTGTTTAGTCCTGTCGCGGAAGCCATGACAAGTATCTCACTGGATGGTCCTTACAAATAATGCTGATTGCAACTTAACTAATTAGCTCTATAATTAACAGGTTTTTACTCTTTCAACCAAAGGATGATAAACACAACCTCTAAATTGAATTATGAGTTCAATGAAGTAAGAAGACGGCCGAATTCACTTTTCATCACTATTTATTTCGACAAAATATCCATAACAAACACATACGGATAATGCAAGACTCGTCCGAAGATACTAAAGCACATTTAAAACAATTCCAGCGATCAAACTGTTTGAAGACTCGCCGACAATTACCAAAATTTCTGGCAACGATTGTAATACAATTAAGAAATACTGACGACGACTGTTTCTGCTTACCACTGCCGCGAGTCATACACAATCATTAGGAAACACTTTAAAATGGAAATTAAAGCGATTTGCATGCATTTGACCACAAAATGGGTGATATAAAACACTCCAAATAGCTGAATATCAACCTGAAAATTCCGTGGTTTATACCAATATTTATAATTCCAAGCTTTCAATTAATATTTAAAAAATAATACTGTTTTAATCGTAATACAACATTTGGACAGTCTCTTACATAAAAAATATTTATTTACATGATGTATATACAAATCCATATTTAATCAACTTCTACCTTTCTATATTGAATTCCTAAGATTAAAATTTATAAAAGGCTGGATTTGAGGGCTGTTACCAGGGTAGCCGGTGCAATAATGCCACACTCATTTTTAATCTTTCTTTTCAGGCAATAAGAAATACGTCATAAGAACTGACAAAAACAGGCAATTCATAACATAATTAATATAACCACCAAAGCATATCGTGCAGTATAATTAATTCAACAATTTAACCATCATTGTGAGTACTTAAGTCCTACAGATAACACTGCTATAGTAGCCATTTATTGAAACACACTGGAAATAATACTAGGAATACGACACACAATGGTAGTGAAGGATGACGATGGTGGTAATGGCTGCCAGCTCATCCGCCGATGTCGGAGGGTCGCACCAGTGCTATGTATCGACGGCGTACGACAGGCATCATCATTTATCACGGCTCAGCCCCAACGGAGGGACATCCATCCCGGTCACTGCAGATAAGCGGGACCCGCTGGGTGGCTTCCAATTAATAGTGCGCTGTGACAAGAAACAATACTCGCAGCTGCTCGGTCGCAAGGAAGGGGGTCCGATACGTTTACTCCACACAGTACTGTGTATTCCAGAGATGCACGTGGAAGGTTCTAAATAATGCAGCACCAAGAAGGAGACATGTCACTGCAACGAAATTTAATCGACACATGAGGAACACGACAGTACACAAATGAATAAAATTATAGGACTCAGCTTATGCTTTGACCGTGAGAAATCAGTAGCATGTAAAGCTAACTCGTGCAGCAATCATAGACTTTAGACATCGTGGCACGGAATCAAAGAGATCCTGGATATTCTGCTGGGGTACACACTGCCACGTGGTTTGCAGGCGTGTCCTCAAAGCATCGACAATGGTTGCAGGAGGACCAGAACGAACCAGCTGCCGACCGGCCATATCAGGCGAACGTGCGGGTCAGGGAAGCAGTGGTACCCGTAGTTCTACGAAGAAGGCTTACACATTCCTCACCACATGTGACCGGGCAATGTACTACTGAAATGTGGCGGGTGGAGCTACTTTCAGAAGGGCCAGTGCCTTGTGCTCAAAAATTTTCCTGATGTAGCTATTGCTGTTCAGATTGCCCACAACACGTAGGAGGCGAAATTGCATGTCATATCCAACGTTGCCCCAGACCATCACATTTGGCATTTTTGTCCACTCAACAATGCAGTTTGCCCTTATTTTATCCACAGTCAAATCAGGAAAACAGATATTTCTCGAAATTTCAAGTGTAGAAAAGAATTTATCGAAGAATCTTAGAAAATGAGACATAGCATTGAAAGATGATGCAATGGGTGCAGAGAGTCGGGAATGATGGATACATTAACGTATGCTGGGCAGATAACGCCGATGATTAATTTTATGTAGATGGGGGTAGAGAAATTAGATTAGGATGTGAATAAGTGAAGGACTTTTTTATAAGTCGAGATGCTGATCGCATCTTTAAAAAATGTATTGCTAAGTTACCAACAGTGTCACCAAACTATAAAACATACGAGTACCTTATAAAAACTTTCTTAGAAATAATTGTTATATTATTCATAATCATATTCCGGATACATCACTTCACTAATTGTTTTTTTAGTAGAATTATTACTAATTTTTACATGGGATCAAAATATTTGAGTAATTATGCATGAGAAGAAGTTAAAACCTCTTCTTACTAAACTAGAGTGTCTTTTGTCCTTGTATCACTTCTTTTAGTTCTTAGCCTGGTCTTGTTTGTTATGGTAATTAACAGTTTTCCATAGCCAAGCCACAAGAAGGTGAGATGAACAATAGTTTGGCGTCAGATCAATGTATAATCTCTCGGCCGCCTATCTGTAACTAAGATTCCAATTATCGGTTCACTAAATCAATCGTAGGAGCCCTAACAAACATCTACTACTGTTTCCTCCGTAATTACGAACATAACTCAGCCAATGGATTGAAGGCGCGTAGGATGCTAATGCCTTCTGAAATTCACAGCGTAAACCTCCTTCTAATTTCTGATATATTGGATGTTTCGCTTACCATTATTGACTCCTGTCCTAAATAAACAGCAGAATGAACGTCAAAAATTGACTGTTATGTGAAATATAATCCATATTCGATTAATATAGTTATGACCTGGTAAGTTAGGCAGTGTAGGAGATTATTATATAGAATATATATTTCGTACTTTAAGACCTAAAGAGACCGCGCAGAAAGAAGCATCAACATTAGGTCAGCAAATGAATAGCTCATCTCTCATAACTTTTAACAAAATTATATTTTTCAGAATCCATATATAATCCAAGTTGAAAGAGAAGTAGAGTAGAATCTATTAGATTGCTAGTTTATCTGCGTGTTTCTACAATTTAGAATACCAACCGTGCTGAGCGGATTTTAATTTGGCAAACACAAGAATTCTGTGCAAGATAATTCAAACAATTAACGAGTTTGTGGAAAGAATAGTGTTACTTTCCGGACCAGAGCTCTAGCGTAATTTCAAGCGATGCAACTAAATCTTGAGAATTAAGGAAAACACATAGGAGTGAGTTGAAAGCAACCACCAGCAGCAGGCAATATAAGAGACTTGCAGGTAGACTTAGTGCAAACTGCATTAATATTGACTAATGAGTCGTCATTACATCTAAATGATGACATACCTTCTAGGTAAGATCTAATAACAAACAATTTCTGAGATCTTGTTATCTCAGTTTGTTTTTTCTGTATGTTAACATCCCATTTACGGTCAGTCTATGTTGTAGGTAGTTTTATATATATATATATATATATACACACAGATGCGTACAGTTAATGTTTTTGCAATTCCTACTTCAAACAACGCAGACAGAAAATTTGTTTTTTAATTTTTTGTGCGGTTCTTGTTTTTTATTTTTCTGTTAATGCTTTTACAATCCTCTCTTCAATCAACGAAGACAAAAACTTCGTTTTTCTGGGTTTTTTTCTGTTTTTATTTTGTTTCTTTCCGTTTTATTTCTCAACAGCTCTCCTGCAGCCTGTTATACTTTCTCTTGGCTAAGTAAAGCACGAAGGACAAAGTGCAATACGAAATGAGAATCCTTGAGATCAAGAGTAAATGATGTGCAAATATGAATGAGCTATAACTGTGTTGTTCCCAGAACCGTAAAGCGTTTGAGTAAAATTGGCATGAGAAGTATTATAAACATTATTATTTTTTTAAAAAAATCTATGAGGAGTATGTGAGTTTCGTTCCAAATATCGATCTTAAAATGTTTCATGTCTCACATACACGTACCGTAGGTAATATCTCCACTTATAATATTCCAGATTCATGAGTTAATTGAAAATACATTATTTAAATCTGAGAAGTTATCACAAGTGTCAACAGATTATGTGCTATCCCAGATATAGAATATTTACCTTTTTTATTTTTGTTACGACCTCACGGCTCATCGAAGGTGAGGTTACTAAAGCTGTGACACAATTGATGGGAAAGAACGGGTAGAAAAATGGCCATTAACTTAATGAACAAAAATCTAGGTATTCAACTTCACTGGTAGGGATAACACGGAAAACCGTAAACTTATGCCCGGATCGGAGTACGAACCTGAATCCTCCCGAGTGTCAGACTCGAACACATCCTCTAGTCTCATACCATAAATTTCGATAAAAACAGCAAAGAATTTAAGCTAGTCATGCAGTGATAAAAACATGCTAAGTATTTGCTGACAACTTGTGCTGCATACCTTTCTATTTACAGTGACAAACATAAAATTTAAAAAGTTTTACTTTCACCGGAAATCTCCACGGCCAAAACATACTGAGAGGTATTGTGACAGTTCTCTCGAATAGAGAGAACTGTAAATCGCAGTTAAAGCGTTGGCCGTGTGCATTGTTGATCTGGAGAGCGCGCGGCAGGTGGTCGCTTGACGAGTGAAGACCTCTTGTGGCGGCTGACGAGGGGGCCGGACAGAAAGGACGCCATTGTCCGCCCATCCCGCACACACTCACCGAGGCACCCACAAACACGGGGACAATAAATTCCGAAGGAACGACGCTCAGTCTCACGGGCCTTGACAGGACATCATGTGCGGTGACGTTCAGCAAGAGTCCAGCTCTCAAAGACCTGTTTTGAGTCACTCAGCGATGAAAAGGGCTTGTTGAAATCACATCAACATGGATGGTTCCTCAATTGAGACTAATTTAAATAGATTTCCTGCAATGCAAATTGAGGGGCCAAGCAGCTTAGTCGATAGATGACAGACTACTAATTGGACAGTGCGCTACTGAGCGGGGCGGTGTAACGGTTAGCGTTCTCGCCTCGCATTCGGGAGGACGGCGGTTCGAATCCCCGTCCGGGCATCCAGATTTGGGTTTTCCATGGTTTCCCCAAATCACTCCAGGCAAATGCCGGGATGCTTCCTTCAAAAGGCCATGGCCGAATTCCTTCCCATTCCTTGCCCCCATCCTTGCCCCCCATCCTTTCCCGTCTCTAAAGACCTCGATGTTAAAAAGAGACGTAAAGCAGTTACAAAAAAAAAAAAAAAAGACAGTGCGGTTCTATTACAGATGGAGAATCGGATTTTTCGCTCATACCCGAATGTCTGGAAAGATCGACAGCACTCATGTAGCCTGTAATTACTTTCTCTTGGCAAAGTAAAGCACGAAGGACAAGTGCAAATCATACCATAATCACTCCAAAGATCACAACTTCGATTTTTTTTCTGGCTTGTCAGGGGAAGATAGAGCCGGGTGCAAGTAACCGACCGGAATTCGGCCATGCATGTTTGAGGGAACCATCCCTGGATTCGTCTAGAGTGGTGGTCGGGTGAGTATTTAAATCCGCGTACTCTCTAATGCAAAGTTCGAGACTCACCACTCTCGCACAAGGCACGATAACTTTGAAATAAATATGTTGTTCTACTTCTATCTATCCCACTACTATAGTAGTTCGGGGAGAGTGTGTAAACAGTGCAAATCCAACCGAGCGTGGTGGGTTAACGCTAACACTCTGGCCACGCAATTAAGAGTCAGAGGGTTGGAATCCCTGTCCGTCCATCCAGATTTTCTATGGTTTTCCCGAAACATTACAAGCGTAGCCAGGATTGTTCCTTCAAAAATGCCATGGCCGAATCCTTCT
Organism: Vandiemenella viatica; assembly: GCA_031002005.1. Lineage (NCBI taxonomy): Eukaryota > Metazoa > Arthropoda > Insecta > Orthoptera > Morabidae > Vandiemenella > Vandiemenella viatica. The sequence continues at coordinate 135,882,604 of JARYHS010009186.1, forward strand.
TGTTCCTTGACCCCGGTCCTTTCCCGCCTCTAATAACCTCGGTGCCGGCAAGGCGTAAGGCCATACGAAACAAAACAAAAAAACTGCAAATCTGATATCAGGATAGCCAAATGGGGCCTCGAATCATCACCCGTCCTGAGAAAATTCTTCATATTTAGGCCTCTGTACCCTCTATAGGGTTAGCGTACTGATAAGAAAAGGTAAATGAGTATGTTACTATCACCCGGGAGAACCTGAAGGATCGCTCGACCAGCTAGATAACAGAGTTTCAATTTGCCATGCAATCCACTTACAGGTTTATGGGGAATACGAGCGACGGTGCCTCCTAGTGTTTTTATTCAACGAACGACATAAAAAGCATTGTAAAATGTGAATTTTAAAGGCCGTAATAATTGCGAGATTCGAATTAGCAGTCCCACAATCGCCAGTCGGGTGCCTGAACCACTCTGTCACTTGTAGAACAGTTGCAATAGCAGTATGAAGGTGTTGATCACAAATATAAAGCGAAGAATGTGACCCTAACATATCAGTGAATAGTATATGAACAAGAGATCGTTGAGTGAGAGGCAACGCTAGGGCCTGGTATTTGAGAGAACGCGGGTTCAAATCCCCATCCAGCCATTCAGATTTCGGTTTTCCATGATTTCCCGGAATGACTTCAGGCAAATGCCGGGGTAGTTACTAGAAAAGGCCACGTCGAATTCTCTCCTTACCGTTCCTTACCTCCTATCCTCTTGAATGACATCGCCGGGACGGTTCTTCCAATAAAGCCATGGCCGAATTCCTATCCCGCCTCTAAAAATATCAACGGCAACGAGCCAAAAAAAAATATTGACATCGACGTCGATCAGGTGGAAAAGCCAAAAAGAAAAAAGAAAATAAAACTGTGTATGAAAGTGGGTAAAATAAAAAATAAAATAAAAATAAAATCAACCCATTTTAAAGTATCAAACATCATTTATTAGACGCTTCTGCCCATTCTACCAGTGGTTAAAACCTCATTTAAAAACAGTATGTGACGAAAGGAAGTAAAACATTTTGTATGTTTTAATCACAGTATCAGATACGACACTTTTCAGTTTAGTATCCCTCCCTTGAGTGAGATATTAGTATCTTGTTTCACTAAAGTGACGCATTTCTTTGGTTTTTAACATTTAACAACGCACCCATATTTCATTTCAGATATGGACTGGCTTTCTTTCTGTTTTGTTCAAATCTCTGCTAACAATTAACATATTAATGGCCATAATATTATGCTACAAAAGATTAAATGGTAGACTATTACTTTACTTATATCTAGATCAAATTATGACACTTAAAACAGACTGTAATTACTTAACCAGTGACAGACACTCTAAACTTTAATACAAATAAGTTTTTAGTAAGAAAAAAACCTAATAATTCACAAGATTTACTTCCAGGAAATTAAAGAAATTACTTCTCGATGATTCCTAACGTTTGTGACATTTTCAGCAAAAAGAAAGTCTGACTGACAGAATAAGAGACGTTGGGCCTTAATGTTATCTGTTGATACACTTTCGCTGACAACTTAGATTAATTCACTGGAATGAACGAGTCGATGCAAAAATGACGTCTTCAATCCTGGAAGAAATGGATTCGATGTTCAGTTGGAATTAATGAAGTTTCTCGCATTACATCACTTCAGGTAAATTTCAAGATATTTACTAAGATAAGACCATGGATAAATACAAATTGCAGCAATAAAAAAAAAGAAGAAAATGTATGTCATAACTTTTCTGCTCGCTTCAGTATAAAGGGACCACGGTAAGGAAATAACACCACGAAGAGTAGTAGCGGACGCAGAGATCAATGCATACAGGCAGAAGGAAGCTCTTCTGATACAGGCTTCGTGCAAAGCCGCCGTTGATCACTAGTAGCGCCGGGAGGCTTCCATCAGCGTCTTGGCCGACGCGATTGCAGCGCCGCGGTGGCGGTTGTTGTCGACAGGCGCCTCCTAATGGAAGCGGGAGGGGAGACAGGAAATGCACTTTGTCACTATGCTCCAGTGAGCTCCATGTACGGCGCTGAGCATTGGCCACGTTCCAGGAGTAACGGAGTCCCGATGCTGAAAAATCTGCCCTGTTTCAAGAAAAATGCAGAGGTTTAGACTGCGGCAAGAGCTTTCTAAACGAAGCTGAATATGACTATCATCATCGCTAATATTATTAATGAGAAAGTAACTTTGTTTGTTACGTTTTCACGGCTAAACAAACCTTGATTAAATTTGACAAAGAAATAACATGTGTTATTGTTGGCCTCGAGTTGCTGGGGTCGCCGGTTCGAGTCCGGCCTCGGGCATGGGTGGTTTTAATTAAATGTTGCGTCCGTCTTGTGCTGTCCATACTATTGTGACTAAAAATATTTGAGAGATAATACATGTTCAGTTACAAAAATGACGTAGACTTGAAGAATCACTGTACATTAGTAGATTTAATAATGAAATGTTGTGAAGCTGGCTAAATGGCAATAAAAGCCGAAGGCCATATATTTTAATAATAATAATAAAAAACGTGTGTTAAACATTAAATAACATCTTTTGCCGTGATATTTTGAAAACTAACCAAAAGGTGACAGACAGACGGATAGCGTGAGTAAACCTCTGTAATGTTCTATCTGTCGCTCAGGCTTTGTTTTTCTCGCATTCAGTTTGTAGGACACCTTTTACAGATTTCTATATCTATTTCTTGCAATAAAATTCTAAGTCTACGCAGATCAAGCCGCGGGTAATATCTAGTTTGTAATAAATTAAGGAAGCTGATTTTTACATTTCCCCTTTCTTGAGAGATCATTTTGCTTCAATTAATAAGATGTAATCGTCTTTAAATAGTTTCAAAAGGAATTTCCCATCATAACTGTTAAAATTTTAAACTGTGTTGTATTTGCTTCTGCTAAATTTTCTGGTTGTAATACTAGGAAATTCTTATTTCTGATTTGTTAATATCGCATAATATTTTACTATGTTTATTGTAGTTCTTTCTGTTGTTCATATGTCGGTTTACTTTTTACCCCCCTCCAAACATTGCCTAACGCGCCTACATAAGTTTTCACTTAAAAAACAATAGGCACAGTATTCGTAGCAATGAACCATCGCCAGCAGTTGCCGGTGTTTCGTACAACAGTTGTTTTGAATATTTTTTAAAGTGTCCATTCAGCTCGTTTTCACACATAGTACAGCAACCCTACTAGCTAATAGTCATCACTCTGTCACCCGAGAGTCACAGACAGGCTGGCAGGAAGAGCCAATGGAGAGTGAGGAGTACAGTAGAGGGGAGACATAGCCATATGGTGAGTCGAGCATACGCATCTCTAGATATATCCAGCTGGGACAATTTCAGTGAAACATTTCACTGTTACCTGTCGGGAATAAAAGATATCTCAAAACGGAAAGGATACCTATAAAATTTAAAGCTTTTTGTAGGCGTCATCTTTATAAAATTCCGCTTACTTTGCGAGTTTAGCGCTCTTTCAATGTTGTTGCTTCTGCCAAAGTTTCGGCATTCAACCTGGGGCCTTCCTCATGGCTATTTGGGGCTGATGTATCCCCTGCTGATGGCTGGTTACACACCTTCATCGTTCGCCGACACACTGGGTGGATTGTTTTGGTTTTTCACCAGCGCGATGTTGTCACGTTGCACTACGTTTGTCTGCTTGCGCACACTTCCACATTTGATTTAAACCACAGCCCCCCTCTTTATTGAAGTTCTTGGGGTGTTTGAAAATTTCTGTTGATTCCCCGATTTTTCGTTCTGAAAAAACCCTTCGGTTGTGCTACGAGTCTTTTTTCACTGTACTCAATACTCTTCTTCTACCTGGTGCTCCGCTACTGCTTGTTTGGTAGTTTGCCCGAGTCTTGCGTGACGACAATATTCATTCAATATGACTGTAATTGTGGAATTTTGAAAAGAAGCCGTAATCAAGCCCCTCAAGTAAAAAATTACACGAAGTATAAAAAATCACACCAAGATTATAGTACCTATGTGGTGGTTCACACACATCTCAGTAAAGGACAAATTATCTGTTTACGTAAACACCTTGTAACGTAACCATGAACGTTACGGTTATATTTGGAGTGGATAGTGTAATCTGAGAGGTATGTAAGGTCTTTGGCGGTGGGCAAGCGCCGAGCGCGGTGAGTAGGGAGTCAGTGATTGTCAGTGGTAACGTACGGAACAGCCGGCGGGAGCGGAAGGTTTACGGCAGTGTGTTTATCCCGTGAATACATCGTACGGCCGCTTGGCATGTGTTCCGTACTAAAGAACACTGTGGGATGTGTGCTAAAGTATATGTTGGACTATGAAGGTTCTTCCGAGTGACCTGATTCAATATAAACTGTGTTTAGTAAACTACTGCAGAATCGGACTATGGCGATTGTTTGTTAATTAGTTTCGAGAATTGTGCTCACTGCTTATTTATCCTTTTGACTGTACTTGAATCTGCTATCTTCGGTGACGAAAGAAACATTAGTATTATTGTCTGGTGGCATGCTTGTTGACTGTGTAGTCTCAGAGGAATAAATCTACGAAAACTAGTACGCATATGTGTTCTTCTTCTGTGACTTTAATTAACCAATTAGCATAGCCGAAAGACTGGCGACCGCACGGCAAAACGAACCTTTAATTAAAAGAGTAATTAGTGGTGGAAGAAAGATTAAGAAAAATCGTGTTAGGAAGGGTAGCTGCTCCATTGCTTCAACGAACTTTTAACTATACAAACACGAATAGCGTGAGTACACGTTACATGGCGACCGTGACAGGACAAGTTGCAGTTAAAATTGTTAAGGACGGACAGTGATTAATAAAAAAAAAAAGTGCTGGAAATAATAAGCAGTGAGTAGAGCGGGAAGACAACAATCGGCGATGGTACGGCTACTTCGAGGCGGCGAGTGCACAACAATGTAATAAACGAGAGGACCCGAGCTTTCACGATCGGAACCGAACAACGCAGTCTGACGGGAAGCCTCGCCAGAGCAACAACTCGACACCGGGGCAACGCGGTACAGCGGAGAGACGCGTCAGCGGAACAACGCGGGCACGCAGAAGCGGCGCGGCGTCATTGCGGTCGACGGCAGCGCGGTCAGCAACTGAGATTCTTCGAAAGGAAAGTGCGAACAAATGTTTAATTAAAGAAAGACACAAACTGACATTAAAATAATAAATAAAAAAAATACTGTTTCGATTGGAATCACATTTCCGCGGTAGTAATTATTTCTTTTGCATTAATGAATCTTCAAATGAGCTACCGACTATGCGGATTGCAAATTTTATGCATGCAAGCATAATTTTATTCTGATTTGGGTCAAGTTATGTCAGTTTCTGTTAACGAATTAATTTGTAGATTTTTTTTTGATTTTCCAAAGAAGTGCAAGATTTATTTTTCAGTCTTTGTAAAAGCACAAACCGGCACGAATAATTCGCGATTTTTTTAAGAGAAAAAAATTTATTATTATTTTTGCATATTGAGTAACAGAGGTCTTTTTCCTTTTCTTTCGTTAACTTATTAAAGTTGAAAGCCGAACAACTGTGTTAGATTTGCTTAGCAAATTATTTTTCAAGGGAAAAAAAAAATTATTTTAGAGTTTCCGTAATTTTTTTGGTCATTGATAGTAGTGTATGTATTCAATTGAAAGTGTATTTTATGACATGGTGTATATCTTTTTTGATAGTTAAGTTAAAAGATTTGGAAACAGAATTTTTCCTTTTTTCTGTGCTAATGTATACTGGTGTATTCTGTTTGCTGGATTGACGGCGTTGGTTACTTCTTGTCTTTTCTACAACGGAAGATTGAATTTGTTGTGTGAAATAATTTCGTAATATGGCATCTGAGCTAGAGGGTGGTGTGAATGGAGGGATGGTGCTGGGAGGTGAGTCCCTCGGTGACGCACCCAGTGTAGACATTAATCAGTCCTCCCTTACTGTGTCGATGACGAGTTTTGCTAGTGAATCAGAAGTTGACAAGTTAAGAGAAGTGGTTAGGGAAAGTAATGAGGCTTCCATGTCGGAAATGTTTTGTGATTTCCAGGGACAATTTGTCATGTCAATTCAGTCCCTTCTTGAAGCTAAGTTAAATGAAAATAGTATTTCACTTGAATCCAGATTAAATGAATCACTTGCATCCAAATTAAATGAAAATAGTATTTCAATTGAATCCAAATTAAATGAAAATAGTATTTCACTTGCATCCAAATTAAATGAAAATAGTATTTTGCTTGAATCTAAATTAAATGAAAATAAGGAGAGTATCGAATGTCTTCGGGATGCTTTTGAATCGCGACTAGGGCGGTTTAGAGAAGAATTGACCCAGTATAGGGAACTTTGTACGCAACAAACTGCTGAAATATCGGGTAAATTGACTCAGTATCGTTCAGACTGCGAACAAGTAACTAGTGTTTTGCACCAAAATATGGAATCCCTAAAGAAAAAAGTCGAGCTTATAGAAGATAACCATGATGAAAGATTGTCGAAGGTGGAGACTTTAGGAGAACCTTACCGAAAAATACACGGTAGTAAAAGAAGAAGTTGACCAATTAACAATAGGCGTGGAAAAATTGTCGTGTCAGGTGGAAAAGGTTAAGGCTTCCACTGCAGTGTGGGTGAATGAAAAGTTACAGTTACAAGAGAAGCAAATTGAAAAAAGTCTAAAGTTACGAGTTCCACAAGTTGTGCGAGAAGAGGTTGTCAAATGTCAAGTCTTGCCAAATGTGAATGCGCTCACTGCGTGCATGGTAGAAGAGAAAGTGGACTGGGAGGACTTTTGTGATAATGGGGGGATACACCCAGTTGATTTTGTGAAGAAGTTTGAAAATTTTGGGCCGTTCTGTAGGGCCGTAGAGAGAAAGAAGATAGAAATGTTCAGTAAACATATCAAGGGGAATGCCCGAATGTGGGGAGAACGGGCGGCAGATAATTGCGAGACGTTTGAGGAGTTTAAGTCAGCTTTTTTGGAACATTTCTGGTCCATCGACCGGCAAATTGCTGTTCGGCGGAATTTAATGATGGGAAAACCATACTCGCCGGGTGGGGGCACTCAGAAATTTTTTTTCTTGAAGTGTGTTAATTCTTGTAAACATTTAAGTTCGCCATTTAGTGAAGGGGAATATGTGCGGATGATTAGTGCGCGTTTGCCCGAGTCAACACAGCTTGTATTTGTCAGTCACAATATATGTACAATTGACGAGGCGGTAAAGATGTTGGGTCGGCTGGACGAACAAGAGAAAAGTATAAGAGCAAAAGAATATGGGGTGAGGACGCCCACACATTACGCGGAGAAATCGCAATCGGAAGGGGATAGAAGTAGTTCACATCAGCAGCAGGAGAGCTACAATCATTTTGATAACAGGAATCGAGGCGGCTACAATAACCGCGGGCAAAGAGGAGGATTTGGACGTGGTCGGGGAACCGGAGTCGGAGGATTTAGAGGTGAATATAATGGACCAACTGGAGACGATTGGCCCGAGGAGAGTCAGTAAATCAGGTGCAGGTGGCCGTGGTGGAGAGTGCGCCACAGGTAAACTAGTGCCTGTCACTGCTTCAGCCTCGGCGGGGACAGGAGACGATACGAGGCCTATCAAAAGAAGAACCAGAAGACAATACGAAGGGGCGAGATGAAGATGAGATTTCTAATGAACCAATTACAAACGATCAAGGAGAGGAAAGAGTGATCTGGATGAATGTCGGAGATTATGCTAAACTGTTCATCGCTAAAGCACGCATTCATGAGGAGGAGAGTGATGACTCGTCAGAAGAGTGGTCAAGTTGGAAGGAGATAAGGTGGTTCGGACAAGAAAAGGCAAAGATAATTTCAGAACTAACTTATAGATCAAATGGAAGAGAAATTGTGAATAAAAATGATGTTTGTGAGCCAGATGAGCAGGAGAAGACTTGTGTAACTGACGACAAAATTGTTAAGGAAGATACTGTAGTAAAAGAAGAAATGAGGTCAGTAGAAGAAGATGGAAGACAGCGAGAAGCAGTCCTTGAGGTGAAAGAAACACTTCAGGTGATAGAAACAGTGAAGCCTGAAACTTTGCCGGAAGGGAATCTCGAAGTGAAACATTGTATGGTGGTAAATGAGAACTATCCATTAGGTAAAGACACAAAACAGAAGGTAATTAATGGGAAGAAAGAGACTAGGCAGAATAGAGGATACTATGTGAAGCCAGAAGAAAGGTATTTGCTGAGAGAAGAAAGTTGGAAGAGGCACAGGAAGAAGTTACGGTTATATGATGAAGCAAAGAATGTAAATAAGAAGAAAGGAGGGAGAAGAGAAGAGAGTTGGAAGAAGCGTAAGAAGAAGCGGGGTTTAATGCTGTTTGGTGAAGGAAGGAATATTGTAAAGAAAAAGAAGTAGGTACATTAGGTGGAGGGGGTGAGGTACAGTCTTCAGTTGCCTCACTGCGCATGATGGAAACATCCATGCATAAATGCCTTATCGTTATGGTAGGTTTAGGTTTTCAGGTTGTTTGGTCATCACAATTATTTCTTCTATGGTATTGTACAGTTGTTGTATCAAATGTCTTTTGAGGTTGTGCGCAGATTAGCGACCCGCACACGGTTTGTTTTGGTGCAGGCACCGGATAGAGGGGCCCACCTCACAGCACGGTCGCATCTACCGCACCTCCAAGCTTTAAGTGTTGCCATGATTTAAGTAAGTTTTCAGTAGTTTCTTGTAACAATCAATCGCAGTCGCAATGAGAATGTGTAAGAGGCTGTGTCAATAAGTTAGTGGGGTAAGGACTTTTGGTAGTTGGTTACAGATTGGTGACCCACGTAGTATTAATACACAGTTGCGGAAGGCATTCTTGCTGTTTGTGTTTCCCAGTAATTTTAGCCCCGAGGCTGGACAATGTACTTAGAAGTGCGGTTTTCCCTTTCATTAAAGTGTTAAGATGATGTAAGTGTGGCGCAGCGTAATGTCAGTTTGCGTCTTTCCGCATGTGGAGTGATCAGTGTTGGTGTACAACAGTCAGTGAATGAGGCACCTGCCTGAGTAGGGCACACTGTCAGTGTACTGTCGAAGTAAACAAGGCACGATTCAGTGCATGTGTCATACATCAGAAAAAAGAGGGAAAAAAAAATTGTTGTCAAAATATATTGTAACTCAATTTGTAATTTCTTGGTTATATGTCATGGATCTAAGCAAGGACATATGGACATTGAAAGGTTTGATGATTTGTTTCATGCAGTTTCAGACTGTGTGTGTTATTCTTAATGTGTATGTAATTATGTTAGTTTAAGGATAAGCAAGCAGCCACCCAGACTTCCTTTTATGTTTGGTAAACATTTAATCTTGTATTTTTTTGTAACATGTTTCTATGTATATGTGAACAAGTGTGGTTTGTGATGACAAAAGCCGGTGCTTTGTCAATGCCGACTTTTGCCACATTGTAACGGTGGGGGTGTAACGTAACCATGAACGTTACGGTTATATTTGGAGTGGATAGTGTAATCTGAGAGGTATGTAAGGTCTTTGGCGGTGGGCAAGCGCCGAGCGCGGTGAGTAGGGAGTCAGTGATTGTCAGTGGTAACGTACGGAACAGCCGGAGGGAGCGGAAGGTTTACGGCAGTGTGTTTATCCCGTGAATACATCGTACGGCCGCTTGGCATGTGTTCCGTACTAAAGAACACTGTGGGATGTGTGCTAAAGTATATGTTGGACTATGAAGGTTCTTCCGAGTGATCTGATTCAATATAAACTGTGTTTAGTAAACCACTGCAGAATCGGACTATGGCGATTGTTTGTTAATTAGTTTCGAGAATTGTGCTCACTGCTTATTTATCCTTTTGACTGTACTTGAATCTGCTATCTTCGGTGACGAAGAAACATTAGTATTATTGTCTGGTGGCATGCTTGTTGACTGTGTAGTCTCAGAGGAATAAATCTACGAAAACTAGTACGCATATGTGTTCTTCTTCTGTGACTTTAATTAACCAATTAGCATAGCCGAAAGACTGGCGACCGCACGGCAAAACGAACCTTTAATTAAAAGAGTAATTAGTGGTGGAAGAAAGATTAAGAAAAATCGTGTTAGGAAGGGTAGCTGCTCCATTGCTTCAACGAACTTTTAACTATACAAACACGAATAGCGTGAGTACACGTTACAACCTTTAAAAAAAATAAAAGAAAAATAGACTTATTCTTGCTTTATATCATATGGTTAGTAGCATTTGGTGATTTTAAATAAAACTACTGTGGCACTCAAGTATTCTAAATCATTTAGTTATGACAACCTTGCTATATAGCTTTTAAAACTAGACACCAAATAATTATCCTGTAATTACGTCGTTTAGTTTCAGGACTGATAAATTGTTTTCAATAGAATTTCTGCGATAAATACTTAACACAATACTGACAAATCGTTTCTTTATGCTTTGAACCAGTTTCTTCATATTTTAATAACACTTCTGTCTCTTATACAGAGCAAGCGATGAACAGGAAGGTGGTTAGATACAGTAAGATACCAATAATTTCTTTTGCTAAGGTGTGCAGCAGATTTAAAATTCAATCTTCAGTTGTAAAAACTAATTTTGGTCAGTGTTATTGGTATTGTAAACATAAGTATTTTATTTATCTGTCGTTATTCAATACTGATACGTCTGTATTAGCTTGATATTCAACCCGAAGGTTGATTGAATCCTCCCGAAAGAGGTATTCGTTGCTTGGTGTTGGAGGTAGGATGGCCAGTTCCTAAATTAACCAGGTAATCATACCAGATAAAGGGGACCTACAGCTAAAATCTAATCCGAACCCCTGAAGCTTTCTGGCGTAATTCACATTACGCAAAAAGTTGTGCCCGAGGTGAAGGTTGGATCCAGTGCCTTCGAAAACAGGGGTTCGAAACGAGGATCTTTTGATCTCCAGTCAGACGCCTTAATCATCGAGCCACCAGGCCTCATGTAACTGTATTAGTTAAACAATAAAAGAAAGATAAAGAACGTTTTCATGAAGTGTATCATCACTCTCGTCATTTTATTTCCCTCGTGCACCATAAAATAGAGATAGTAATCAAACAGTGCGAAAGTTAAGCTTCTAGAATTTCGGCAAGAACGCCAAAAACATGAGTTTGTGAATATGGTAATATGACAGAGAATTACCTACGGACTTGCATATAACGCCAAATATTCTAAAGTTGTAGCTTTTGAGCGGATTAATTTTAGCTTTATTCCTGTGTCTGATTCCCTTCCTTTGCACAACATTTTAGAATATCTGCTATACTCAAAACCGCTTTCAGATAAGATCATCTTCTCAAACAGATTAACAAAGCAGCCATTCACCCAAAATTTCCGCAGTTCGCAGACAGATAGGGACAGTTATTTTCCGACCATAACATAGACCGTTCATAACCATAAGACATTAAGGGACCAGTAAGACTGCGAGGACGTGGAGACAGATAATTATATTGGTATGCCTTATAAAAGTGATATTTTTGTTCGACAATATCTTTTATTACCATTGGCTACAAAGAATTTCCAGCCAATTCTGTAATGTAGTGAACAGGGTCACTACATCAGGGTCAGTCCATAGTTTTTGTTGTGAATGGCAAGAGTGGCTGGATGAGACAGGGTATGCCACCTATTGACAGAATATTGAGGTGTGTTCTCTCTTTTCATGGCGAACGGTGGGGGTTGATAAGTGGCTGAAAACCTGATTGGCCGATGGAATGTCGTGCGCCAAATGGACAAAGGGTGCTCTGGCGGCCGGAGAAGGACACTTGCTCATAGGTGGTGGAACTAACAAGAACGTTGTGTTACCTCTTGATGGTTACAGAGCAGAAGCTTGGTTATGAAGTGTAAAAGTACGAGTCTAAGTGTGTTTTCAGCGGGAAGTGAACCAGAGTAGTGAAGTGGTTGAACCTGCGGTTCGACAAAGGATACGGTTGCTTGGTGCACAAATGCACAAGCTCCTACAGCATCAAGTGAGAAAATGATAAGGTGATTATATTCTTACCACTGAAAATATTTATGGATCAACACTCCTATAAACGGTCCTGGGTGAAGCAATTCACCAGTTAAGAACTTCTCATGCTATTAAAATTGTTTTTATTATTTGAGCTAGTCGGACAGTTTGTATTGAGTATTAACAGCGTGTAAGCATAAGCATATACAGTAGTAATCTCATGTAGGGTGGCGCCCATGGTATACAGTGTTGTGTTATATTTGATCATCATGTAAAAGAAAATAATTGTCAATTCTGTTTATAATCAAAGGTATGTTTTATATGTTAAAATAAATGTTTGCTTTTATAACTACTTCTTTGTTCAGAGCGAATCTGTTCAGTTCCCTGCCAAGATGAAATGCTTAAAAGATATCAATACAAGAAATTTTGATCTAAAATTAAAATATTAAATTTTCATAATTTTCGTTGCTATTTAAGCACAGAGACGGTCAGACCGTCACAATTTATAACTTATTTTCTGCACACATTCAATTCATTATCCAAATTTTAGTGGAATTTCTGTTTGAATTGGTAAATATTTTCAACTATTTTGAATATCACCATTGGAAAACTCGTTGGAGGGATTGCCTTTTTAAAGGAGCTAGTTTCGACGCGATATTCAGTTTGAACTAGGTTTCTCAGGGCAAGAGAGGCAAACGAAAATCACAGATAATTATCTCTTAAAATAGCAAATAACCGAAAGTTTTCCTCGCCCTAGATATCAGATGGGGAGGAAATGGTACGGAATTTGCGATAAACAGAAGTTACAATAAATTTCGTTGTCATGGTGTCGTGACATTTCTGTTCCATTATAACTTTCCTGAAGGTCAGATTGCATAAGTTTATAGTTGAAACAATAACAACATACTCGAAATCAGCAAAAACGTAACGCTAGGACCTAGCATTCGGGATGACACGGCTTCGAATCCTCATCCGACCATCCAGGTTTTGGTCTCCCATGGCATCCCAAACTCACTGCAGGTAAACGTAGATGGTTTCGTTAAATTTCCAAGGCCGAATTCTTTTCAGTTCCTTGCCCCTAGTCCTCTACTACCTCTCACCACCTTGACTTCGATGTTTGCCACAAATATTTAAAGCAGATATTTCCTTTCATTACTACGTGTTAGATGACCAAAGCTTCTGATACAGCTTTTTGGTTGAGGACTTCTGGGATCTCATCTGCAGAGAGACCAGTGGGTCAAACTGAATCGCCTAAGAACATGCCACGCCAAATTCAACGCCATGCTTGACAAGTGGTGACTGTCTGTGACTGCGAAGCTCCTTCCCAGAGTGTGGAGCATATCAACCAGGTATGTCTTCTAAGGAAGCACGATAGACCATTTCAAGATGTTGTCAGTGCCACAACTGGACATCGTATATATTACATTAGTTGCTTAGCAATACGACAAATAAATAAATAAAACAATAAATAAATAATGATGACCAAAGTAATATATGTCCATTTTGACTAAAGATTTGTTTTTTCGTATGGGGCACGAAGCGATAACACAGACATATTTGTGTGATGTTATGGCATGGCTATTGTGATGGGCAGAGACTGTACCGTGGTGAGCTAAGCCGAGGAAAGTGAATGTGTGTCGTTTCGGGTGGTCCTGTCAGCGGCGGAGGCGTCATATCTGAGGGTCGGCATTATCCCCGACCCGAGGTAAGGTATGCCCGCCCCAGCCCATTACACGCTGCGTTTGGTCCGTTCTCTCCCTCTTCTCAGAACCAAGGCCGTAAAGAAACTACTCGTTTTTCCAGCCAACTAATTTTGAGGGGTCATCATATACAGGACAGCAAGTTAAAGTGGAAAGAGAGAAGGGTTCCTTCAAACACATGACACTCATCTAATGTCAGAAACTAACTATGGCCTTTATTAAATGAAAGAGGAGATCACTTTAAAAGAGAATTAATAAGGACAGTCCTGTTCCTTTTAAAAAACGGTTTCTGTTTCTTAAGTGACCTGCTTTTTATTTGTTTATGGCTTTACTACTCGTCGACGTCGAGGTCATTAGAGGCGGGAATGTACTGGGGACAAGGAACTGGAGGGAATTCACCTATGGCCTTTTGATGGAATCATCCCGGAATTCGACTGGAGTGATTTGGAGAAACCATGTAAAGCCTTAATCTGAATGCCTGAACGGGGATTCGAACGCCCGTCCTCCCGAATGCGAGGCCAACTCTCCCCTCACGCTTGGTAACTAACTTGCTGACAGTAGCGAAATATACATTAAAGTACTAGAAGTCTCCTCTTAAGCTTCGACTTAGATGCAAAATATTCGTTCAAGTACTGGACAGGCCGACCCCAGCAGCGTTGGAGTAGCGTACTTGCTTCGCGTTGCAGGAGTCGTCGGTTCGAGTCTAACCTAGGGCATGGGCGTTTTAATTGAGTGTTGAATTCATCTTGTGTCGTCCCTGCATGAGAAACATAAGTATTCACTCTGATATAAAATGTACTCGTTGAAAGAAACACAAAATCATCATGTTTGCTATCTGACTGATGGTGCGTTCCCACGGCGCGTCCCTCGCCTTTCATCTTTGCCGCATATGCTAGCAGGGACGGTACGCCTCGACCCACCGCCAGGCGGTAAAAGATGAAAGGCGCGTACTGCTACACCACGTGCGGTGGGAATGCGGCTTTAGAAGGATAAATGAACGTACTGTAAATGACGCCATTATAATTAGGTTTTGGAAACTTCAATGCCCTTGTCATTGAAGGAGTGGTGGTTATAAATGTAAGTAATTTTTAAATGGAGCAATTTGCTTGCAATTTTTAACAGTAATTTTGTCCATTCAGTTAAATTTCCTCATTTAAAACTCTGCATTCATTTACTTCAACTTCCAAAAGCAAAAAGACGATTATGAACCCATTGCACGGTTCCCCCTTCCAAAATTTGGACTTTAGTGGTTTTCTTGTTCCTTATCTGGTTAAGGAACCATAAGGAAGTGTTAATGCTTGCGTGGGTGGCTGTGACGTGTTTTGTGTTCAGTGAAAAGTGTTGCTTGCGTTGTAAATGTAATGATTAAAGATTTGAAAAAGTGAAAAATGGTGTCTGGAAATTTAGATCTAAGCTTCTATGGCCAATCAGTTTGATCGCTGTCGGATGTCGTCACTCCATACGCAATACGTAGAGGTTTTTTGGTGTAACGGATTACTTAAGTATAAAGTTTAGTAATAGGAATCGTGAATCACCACGTCTCCTAGCCTCTGTGTGTAAACGTCTTCCTGATCACTTTTTGAGCGTGCTGATCCAGGTAGAATTGCAAACGTCATTACTGTAAATGTCATCAGGAAAACATATTTCTCACTTTAATTTCAAACAGCTACGTTCTCCATTTATGTGAATTTTATATATGAAAATCAACACGTGCTAACAAACCACACTTTAGTTCGATCAAATATTGATTACAGAATGTAATTAATATTTTATGTGTGCTCATAAACACACACCAAAAAGAAAATACGGAGAGGGAAAATGAACGGTGAATGACAGCAACATACTAGGGAAGCAAAAATCTCTCTAGAAATTTTTGGTGTTTGTTAGGGATTTTCTCATTTCTTGTATTAATTAATTTTATTTAATTTCTCAAGTAACTAGAAAATAATTAATTTGGTAATGAATCTACTGTAACAATTTGAGTAGCTAAAGTGGCTCTAGATTACAAATTTGTCTCACATTCCATGTCTTAAATGTTATTATTTATTTATCATTGGAAATAGAGGAACAATCTCCGAGCTGATCGGTTTTTCAAGGTGCTCTGTCAGTCATCAACTTCATGTCATAGAGTATTCAATAATAAGCTATTTTATTACTTAGTGATTTTCTCTGGAATCTTCGAACGTTAGTAGCATTAATCGTTGGCCCGGAGGACTTAATTTAAGAGTACAGATACCATTTTCAACAACAACTACCCCAAGGATCAATGTTCACTTGGTGAATATGAAAATAGAGCGAAAAACGTAAAAATAAAAATTTTCCCATGTTCGTGGTACTTTACGACGATGAGAAGCCATATGAATGCTGCTTCTTCTTATACGTAACCTTTGGCTGCAATTTATTTTGTACTATCCCTACAGCAGCAGAGACACCGCATTGTTACAAATACTTCCAGCGACGATTCACGAAGAATGCAGTCTGAGGAGGGGCTATATTTGCGTTTATCAATAACATATGGAGCCTGTTCAGTGATTAAGTCGAATTAAGGTCGCTTTTCTGTTTATAATTCCCTGTTCTGCTTGGGCGCCCACTTTCAGAACGATTCAACTAATCGATATACTATTTAGGTCTATTCAGAGGTGTCTGCGTGTGGCATCCGGTTTATATTTCCCTTTCGCTTAGTTGTGAAGCACTGCGGGGGCCCTGAAGATGGAGTCAAGCGGTAGCAGATAAGGAGGAGCTTCAAAGCATTCACTATCAGGGCCAACGCCATTAGCAAGCCTGCTTTTAATCCGTGAAACGTCTTCTTGAAGAGAGGTTCTTAAGCCTTAGAGGTAGCAAAGAGGAGAACTCAAGATTACACCAGGAGAACGCTTCTCCTATTGATCTATTTTCATTGGTATCAAAACACCTTTATTATTCTTGAAGTAACAACAGTATTGGAAGTCCGTCATTTCTTTCTCGAATGTACTCTTTCTATAGAAATGCGAAGTCATATTTTGCTTTCTTCGGTTAATCAATTGAGGTGTATCAATAAGAAGTAACTTTAAGAAAAACAGAAAAAAACTCAACCTGTAACTAACTGACCTAAATGCTTAGTATAATACAGAAATGTTTTATTTTAGGTAAGCAACGAAGTTATTTACAGCAATCACTTAACATGCTTGACATGAAAGCGTCTTCATCATTGGTTATTTTCCTGAAGAAGAATTATTATTTCTGTCATTCAAAATAAAAGAAGCAAATATATTCAGACCAGGTTGCTCAGTGGAGCGCATTCAGTCCAATTCTGCTCTGTAATAATTATGTTTTTATAAAACATGGCTATAGTGAATAAAGTCAGAGTTAATTTCAGTTTTTTAACTCCGTTTTCCAGATAATAAGCAAAATATCAATTTCACGTCCTAAACTGCCATAAAAGGAGATTCATTCCCTTAGGATCAAAGAAAAATTCACCTATAAATATTTAAATTACAACTGTAGTCAAAGAATGTAATTTTTTGTAATAAACTATAATTTTATTCGCGGCTAACGTTTGAGAAACCTGATTAATGACTGATAAATGTGATATATCATGACATTCAAATCATATTGGTTTTGGTAAAATATCATAATTTCTCTTGGTCTAAGTGCATTAAAGTTCCCACAGTTATTTGTAATTATCACAAATCTATTCGTAAATCTTTCAAACTTAGAGGAGAATCGGGTAATATGGAATACCATTTATGTTTTCTTGTACAAAACAGTACTGAAAACAATTTAACACTTGAAACTAAAACCAATACAACCTTCGACTTCTTGTGATAACATATATCTAATAACAAGCTGTCAAAACTGATTTTTTTATTAGTAACATTTAGTTTTAAAAAATTGTCGTTTGGAGGGTAATATGGAATAGGCGGGTAATATGGAATAGAAGGTTTCAAATAACGTAAACTATCTAGAATTGAGATAAACGGATTTAATGATACTTTTTAGTCAACATCATCATCATCTTTGTCGGATTCAATAGCTAGCGCTACTTTCTTTTTCGGCTGTTCTTAAAACAAAACATAATTAATGAATTAATTAAGAAATATTTACTTTCTCAATTGTTATTTTATTATTTTCAATCAATATTAACAAAAATCGTATTACTGATATTATATTTTATTAAAAATGTATTTCAACTCAGTAATTATTTTTCAGGTTGTATGAAATACCAGTTTTATGGAATACTAAGAATCTCATATTACCCGAATCGCTATCTTAGAGAAAATAGGCTTGATGATATTATAAAAAAGATGGAAGCCAGAAAAAAGACCTGAACAACAAACCATCACTCTTTTAGTACACATTACACTAAGACTAGTGATCAACAAAATAAATATAATATTTTATATATATTTTAGACAACTAATCTGCAAAAATTCTCGAAAGTGGAAAAACAAACTTTGTTGCATAGCAAACACAGTTCATCTCCCAAATGACCGACCTTCATAACAAAGCATCAGAGTAGTTTTGAGCAGCAGTTGATGGTACTTCCACTATACAGCAGCATTCGGCAGAGGAGAAACCTCGGTATTCCATATTACCAAACTATTCCATATTACTCGATTCTCCTCTATATCATTTTACCAATATGTGGTAGTAATTAAGGGATCAACGAGTTTGGGAACAAGTAAGTAAATATCTTATGATTCAAATTTTATAAAATTACTACTTTTTTTTTTTTAATCTGCTTTATGTCTCTCTAACAGCGAGGTCTTTAGAGACGGGAAAGGATGGGAGGCAAGGAATGAGAAGGAATTGGGCCATGGCCTTTGAAGGAAGCATCCCGGCATTTGCCTGGAGTGATTTGGGTAACCATGGAAAACCCAAATCTGGATGCCCGGACGGGGATTCGAACCACCGTCCTCCCGAATGCGAGGGCAGAACGCTAGCCGTTACACCACCACGCTCGGTAAAATTACTACTGTTATTTCTTCATGTTCACTTTACGTCAGTTATTAGGTAACTTAAATTGGATATCAGACTTCAGATGTATTACCTAAACGAGTAATTCATTTCTTCTGGGTTGCTTGGCTATTTAATAAACTCGAATATATAACAAATTCTCTGGCCGCTTTGGACACGATTACCAAATATTACATAATGAATGTTGGCCAGCCTCAATCACAAACAACAGCCACCACGACTATTCAAACAATTATAAGATAGCGCGATCGTTTTTGTCTGTGTTTAGTACATCCACTAAGACTTCAAGTCCTTCAAGCTCAAGAGATTTTATTCAAATTTTGCACAGTGAAACCCTATGTGAGCACAGGTCAGGTTCGTATTTATTCAGATTAGGTCAATCTGTCATAACCTTTGACCCTAAAAGCGGGAACTATTCTAAACCCGCGGCCATACGCAAACTAACAATAAAAACATTCCTTGTTAATCCGTAAAATATCTAAAACCAAAAGTGATTAAGTTTCTTCAGTTTGAATAGTTACAATTTAAAAGACAGTATAGATTTTTTTTTTTTTTAAATCATACTTGATCGTTTCTCTCAGAAAAATCGTGTAGCAATTACGATGTTGAAGAATTATTGTAACCAAAAGTCACTTGGAAAAAGGGTCGGGGAGGAAGCAAGAATATTGTTTCACAAACCTAATGCAACTTGAATGCTGGAGAATGAATTAAATTAATAAGAGATAGTTCTTATTTACAATTCCAGATGATATCGTTCTTTTGGCTACTTAGATTAATAGTACAGACATGGATTAGCAATTTGTAATAAACAAAATTAAAATAAATGATATTAATTTCAGCAGAAATGACATCTATAGAAATGAGAAAAATATTAAAAATGAAACATACGTGGAAGAAGTAGTAAGAGAATTTTATTATTTGGGAAATAAAATTACAATTAGTAGGTAAAGCAAGGAAGAACTACAAAGCTGATAAATTTTAGCGTAAAGAGTGAAAAGAATGCATATTTAATAATCTACAGATTTTTTTCAGATTTGTTGGTAGATTTCGAGATAGTATATTTATACAATTGTATAAAAAAAAATTTTAAATAGTTTCAACCATACCGGATTCTGTGACCATTTCCTCAATTGGAAGTTAATCAATTAGTATATATAATTAAGCACCTGGGTGACCGATCTTCGGTCGGCATAACTTAGTCCACGAGATGGCATAGAGCCGTTTCCGAAATACCAAAATACAATTTGTGTGTGTGTGTAAAATCGTGTTACAAATTTTAAAAGCAAATCCCTATCTGCCTACGAAATTTCATTCAAATCGCTCCTTCCAAGCCCCATAAGGCACATAAGCCTTGTACACACCCAGCACTCTCTTCATCCTCCTCCTTTCTTCCAATGACTCCCAATCCAGCCCCTTTTATCATATCAGTTACTGACTGGGACCTGTGGTAATTTCCACAAACAAATCTAGCTTCTCTCCTTTGCACACCCTCCAATTCCTGTATTCGATAGCCAAAATGTGGGTCCGAAACTACCCCACCATATCCAAGTAATGGTCTGACAGAAGTTTTGTAACCCAATTCACTAACTTCAGTAGAAAACCCTCTCATCACTCTCTTCATAAATGGAGGATTTTGTAATATTTTCCTATCACCTGTCCAATGTGTCCTGCCCAGTTGTGTTTATTATAAAATGTCATGCCAAGATATTTACACTTCAAGCCTTCGACAAGTAATTCTGTCCCAATACTATAATCATAAACAACCTTTAGTTTGTGTACCTAATAAGCTGCTCTTCTTTACATTTATCTTCATTATATGGTGATCTACCCAGATATAGTCCTAATTTTGCAGTATTACCAACAGCTTTCTTCATGGGAAACTAACCGAGTTAAATTGTTCAAACACAATATTTCGGCAACTCTCGTCGTCATTTTCGAGTGAAGACTGAACAAGCTATAAAACCTAAAGATTAAAGTTTGTAAGGAGCGCTTTGTTGATAGGCTGACATGGTAACGGCGGGCGTTGTTACGCTGCCTATCAACAGTCTCAGACGTCATTAGCACCCACGGGACACAAAACACGGAATGTTGACGACGAGCAGTCTCAATAACCAGCATACAAGCATCACTTAAGTTGGAAACCACAATCCAGGTTTACAAGATCAGACGCGAGGAGAATTTCAACCGCTTCAGTAAGAACGCGCTCTTGCATTTACGGTTTGTTCACTCTTCATCTGAAATTACGACGGAGAGTCGCCGAAATATTGTGTTTAAACAACATTGTAACACAGTTAGACTACTTCTATATATATATGCTTCTAGCATTCGTAGGCTTAGGTAGCATTTGCATTTTAAAAACAATACGTGAGTACTGCCCTTCACTATGTGCTTTACTATTCCATCTAGAATTTCTTTTTGTTTGAATTCAAGTGTCATTAAGTTCCTTATTTTTGTGGTCTACTTCGTTTTATCATTGCTGATGGGCAGAAATTTTAAGTAGTTTACTTACTTCTGTATGTCATTTTTATTTTATCTTTAGTATTGCGTATATTGACTGACTGGTGTATTTATGTATCCATTAGTTAACTGCTAGCACATTCTACACGTGACAAATTTCGGGAAATGTCAAATTCTGTTGTTTGTAATTTTTTATGTTCAGTATTTGCATGGCTGTGTAATGTTTGTCGGTTAGTGGTTGTGTCTAAATGGTGATCTGCAAATGCAGTAGTGTTGGTATACTTGTATGCTATTAAGTATATTTTGTGACGAGCCACCTTTCTCTCTTCATACTTAATCAAAATCGATAAATGATGTATCATTTTAAAGATTAAGTTCTTCCCAGATTTAGTTCTTCGCATTGGTAACAATAATGATTAAGAAAGGAATTTTTTGTAATTTATTTCGTAAATGGAAAAATTATGAACAATCAAGATCACGGGTACGCGATAGTTCAGAGTCTAGCTGCTAAACTCCGCTGGTGTAGATAAGTAGTGATCACATTACCACTAGATAGCAGCACCACATTTCACAGATATGGATAAACTGTGTGTGTTTTCTAGAGTAAGGAGCTTTTCGGATATTTTTGTAGCGGTCTGGTGGGTGAATACATAAGGGGCATCCATAAATTACGTGAGGTGGTTTTCCAGATTTCCGGACTCCCCCCACCCCTCCTCAGGTGAGATCTGGTCCGTGAAACCCCCCCCCCCTCCTAGAAATCGCCGTATCAACTTATTGAGGCCTTTTTTTTAGGGTCTCACCCACACTTTTCGCCGAAATTTCCCCCTAAAATCAGCCTTCGCGTGTTTTGTAGACCTTTTTTTAGCTCTACAGCCCAACAAAAAATCTAAAAAACCTCACGTGAGGATTCCGTTAACCCCCCCCCTTATTTCACCTCACGTAATTTATGGATGCTCCCTAAGGCATCTGAGTGCGTACCGAAAGGTCCCCGGTTCGAATCCTTGTCTCTGTGGGGATTTTCATAGACCCTTATCCCGACATTCACCTCTGGTACAGCTTGCTGAGTAATGCGAAGTACGCCAGGACATTTAGATGGTTCGTATTCCACATTAAACTGTAGTCCCCTGGATTGCCGGGTTAGATTAAGGCGGCTACGGCAGTGGCGGAATGCGCAGCCAATAGAAACCCTGTCACCAGGTCATTACGACCACACGGAATTATTATATTATTATAGTAGACGAATAAACAATTACTACCAATGAGCAGGTTCTTCTTTCTTCCTTACTATACACCACCAACCTCGCTATTCATCAGAAATCATTAACGAAATTTTCGCACGTTCCATCTATCATAAATTATTTATACAAACTGATTTATTCTTGCTATCTTTTAACAACCGAACATTCCTCAACGTACTCGGAGATAATTTACAGTTGTAACAATCTAAACAACTTGAGTTTAGCACGGAACACGTGGTTATGTCTGTTTGTATTAGGTGTGTTGCCATATTTATCAGTTCCAACAAGTTGATGTAGAGACGAGCACCTGTTTCAATGCAGTAGCCAAATACATATTAATTTTGGAATTGTACTAACGTACGAAAGGTAATCTAATAATGTAATTCAAGAGCAGTCTCCAAATACAAGAGTTTCACGGAAGTAATTACGTTTGTCTATGCCTAATCATCTCCTGACGCTGACATGAGAAGTGGCTGATGGACCAAGCTGTGTCCCAGCCACTGTGATACGAGTATAGAGCTATGCAGGCAGCTGGCGCGTGCGACAAGCCAGTCAGGCCATTCGTTCGGTTCCGTGACCGACCGGTGTAGCACGCTCTCCCGTAATTAAGATATGTAAATAGCGTACATGTGTGCGTGAGGCGCGTCGGCCGGGGTGAACGACCTGGCGAGAATCCGGGAGCCGGCCGGCCACCCAGCCTCCTCATGGGCCGTGACAGCCGACATATCGAGTGGACAAGCGTTATCACCAGCACGTCCTGATCCGAGTTCCTACCTGTCAAGAAGGGGGACCGCTTCCTACCAGCCCCACCTCGGCTCTGTCCAGCCGAGGTCGGGTATGGCCTGACAGTGCTACGTCTGCCACAACAAAGTACCAATGTCAAATGTCTGGGTTGCTTTCTATATTATAAACCCCAAATACCCAAGACATTTTGCCATCATAATATCTCTGCATGCGATTCAAAAATTCCTCGTTAGAAATTTTGATGTGGTAAATAATACGAGTATCTGGAACGGTCTGGTTGCTCAGTGGTCAAGGCAGTTGCTTTCAAAAGCTATGATCCGGCCCCGGGTTCAAATCCAGGTGGAGACAGGAATTTTTAAAAGTTTGAGTTACGATAAGAAGTTCTGAGTTTCGGATTTCAAATTAAACTAGTATCGGAGGAAAAGAACTGGCCATCATACTGTACCTCTGACACAATGACCTAATATGCCCCGTTCCGGAGGATCCAACAAACATTCGTGTTGTAGACTAATTAATAAAAAATGATAATTACATAAGAAAATTAGTTCAATTTTAAAAGGATTTTTAAATTTAAGTAAATAGTATGAGACAGTTTAAATTTAAAGTTTGTACACTCTAATTACAAATTTAATTATAATGGGGCTCACTATCCGTTGGCAATTTCCCTACACATCCATTTTTTCCCTTTTACTGTACCTGCCTACTTTTGCCCTCCACAAATTTTTGAAATCGATATATGGTCACCTTATCATTTATGCACTACTTCTAATTCTTACACCAACATCTTTACACGCCTCATCATGATTCCTACGACTCTCTTCACCCTGATCCTGTCTTCCAGTGAATCCCCTTCCAGCTCCTTTATCATATCGGTTACTGATTACGTTCCCCGATAACTTACAGTGAAATTTCTGTCTTTGGTACCCAAAATGAGGGTCCCATATTCAAGCAAGGACCTGAGAAATGTTTTGTAACCCAATTTCCTAACTTCTCTGGTACATTCCCTCATCACTCATGAAGGACATTGAAACCTTTTCCTACAACCTGCCCAATGTGTCTCGCCCAGTTCACTTTGTTATCAAATGTTGTGGCATGGTATTTTTATTACAAGTCTTTAACAAAAAAGTCTATCCCCACCTTGTAATGACAACCAACATTTAATTTTTTATCCGTGTATCTAATAAGCTGACTCTTATTTGCATTTATCTTCATCCCATGTTGACCTGCCCAACTAGATATCATGTCAAGATCACCATGCAGCTGTTCACAGTCCTCTACCGTTTTTATCTTATTATATAGCATTATGTAATCTGCAAACAATCTAACTTCTGATAGAAAACTATCAACACAATCATTCATTAGAATAACGAATAACAATGGTCCAAATACACTACCCTCTGGCACTCCCATTTTTACTTCCACTTCTTTTGATACTGCATTTCCTATCCTGACGTTTCGTTTTATACCTTTTAAGAATTCTTCAATACAGGAAATGAACTACAATAGTTTTTACTTTATTTATCACCATTTAATGCTCTCTCTGCCAAAAGTCTTTGAAAGATCTAATGCTAAACTATCCATTTTGCCTTCTTTCTCCATTTCATCCGAAATATTTTGCATATAGCCCACTAATGGGCAGTAATTTCTTTGTCTGAAGTCATGTTGTCGACTTGAAAACTTTTTACGTTCATTACATGTATTTCTGAAGTTGTTGCATATCAATCTTTACATTAATTTACCTATCAGTGATGTCAAACTGATTGGTCTATAATTTTCTACCTTATTTTTCACCTCTCGCTTATGTAACGTTACTACTCATGCACTTTCCCAGTCTTGCGGTATGCATCAATTATTCAGACTCAATTTAAATAATATTTCATGAAAAGGTACAATCTCGTACCCTATTATTTAAGACATTCATAGTTTTGACTTTCTAATCTCAAAAGATTTATACATCATCAAAGCGTTATCAAATACAAGTTCAACAATGGACGGATACAACTTTTAATTAAAACCACCCATGCATCACGCCAGACTTGAACCAGCGACCGTTGCTAGTTAAGGAATGTGCTGCAGAATTTTTTCTATCGAAACCAGCATTCCCCTCTTCGAAACCCATTTCCAAGTCAACGCCCAAGGGTGTATGCAAAACATGACATTTCGCCGAAGTTGAACAATTTAAAATAAGCTAAAATGTTTTTTTTTACTTGAACTGCCTTTTCGCAGAATTCATTGCCTGCAGTATTTAAGTGCACGCAACAGTAACAGGCAATATACTACCGATACAGTATTCCGACTTCAAGTAGCGTTTGTTGCTTCAAGTATTTTTTCACTGTTTACCAGCTTGTTTTTTCATTTTTCTTTTTATAAAGATTATTTAATAATCATCGAAGCATTTCGGATCTTATATAAAG
Source organism: Vandiemenella viatica (assembly GCA_031002005.1). NCBI lineage: Eukaryota > Metazoa > Arthropoda > Insecta > Orthoptera > Morabidae > Vandiemenella > Vandiemenella viatica. The sequence goes on from JARYHS010009186.1 coordinate 135,908,026, forward strand.
ATTTTCAGGGCTATTTTAAGAGAAAATCTTATGACCATAATTTGGGTCTGATGTTAATCCTCGTAGAAAGAACAAGTAACAAACTCGAACTCAAGATTAACTGAACGATCGAGGATTAGCCTTTCTATAGTGATCATTATCATGAGCATTTCTAAATATGTGTCCCGTTAATCCTATATTTTCTACAGGAAGCTGTTCCCGTTAGGCTGTAAAAATCGAATTTTTGTTGAGATATATAAAACACAAACTTGAGGTGGCAGAACGATCAAATTGTTATTAATCCAACTTTTTTATTTTTGTTATCGGTAATCCAACTCATAGAAACAGAAGTTAATGTTTACCTACAGCGTGACTAGAAGCACACCGTTTAACTGCCATAATGTCCTTACTGCGAGTAATGTCATTTGTACTCATTTGAATACAAGAGTCTGTAAATCTCTGCGCCGAACTCCAGGGTCACGGACGGAAAAATATCCCTGCAAAGACTTGACGTTTGTCACAGTCACCATATTTAAAGCACAAGAAAGGAAACCTTTACTTTTTGGGCCCAAAAAACACCATGTTATAGTGCCTTGGCGTCTTCATATCTCTGCTCGACGTTATACCTTTAAGCTAATATAACAAAAGAAAAAACAACTTCTGCTTGATTTGTAGCGTGTAATATTTCACTGAGATTTATATTCAAAATTAGCCATTTGATCTCTCATTTTTAAAATGAAAACTGTAATTTTTAGTATCGCAAACTGAATCTAATTCGTTTGTATCATGTTTAATTATTAAATTCTTTAAACATAACTGCCACGACTTTTATTTTCCATTTTCGGTAAGTTTTGCTATTTACAGAACGTTTTGAATTATTGAGACTGTTCATCTTCCTGTCGCAGAAATACTGTAACAAAATTTGTACGAATTTTACAAAAGATATAAGTGTCCCAAACTTTCTTTTAATATTTTGTTTCTCTTGACCAATTTCACACTCGTTTGTTTCGACATTATCTTTCAGAACATGAATTTGACATCTCGGAAGAGACCTGAAAAATTCGAACGAATCTTTTAGGAACGCCATCTCCAATCGATGTATGGATAGCTTATTGTTTGTCGTTGCGAATTATGGCAGCTAGCTGAAGCATAGTGAGAATACAAAAACTGGTATGATAATGATCTAATTTCCATGACTATTCATGTTCGTGACCTGAAAACTATGCATTGTTTACAGAAAAGTTGAAAATCCTACTTTGCTGTTATTTAAGGAAGTAAGACGAACGTCGTTTCATCAATAGAAGAAAGAATATATGAATTATTCAGCAAACACAGCTATTTGTTGAGTAATTCATGTTCAGGTTATCCCGGAGATTGACATCTAAAATGAAAAGTTAAATACGGTGGCTCAATACCAAAATAACGAAGATGTTTATTCAGCATTTTTCCCAAGATTTGTTGGTATGATTTTTTGTTGTTTTATTTTTGGTATTCCTAATTCAGTAAATTATTTTTGTCACTACTTCTTTCTACCTAATTTTTTTATTTTAGTTTAATATAGTTCGTTAGTAAATGAACCACCAGTTAAAAAGTAAAATAAGATTGCATTATGACATGTTCTATATTTTCTTCTAACAAGAACATAAAATCTTTGCCGCTTTTAAGCTTTCAGCTTGAACAACTCGACGTTTATATGTATATTCAGATGGCTATATCTCGTTTATGAAAAACGTATTAAACTAATTAAATTTCTTAGTTCTTTTCAGTAATAATTATACCAATATGTAGCTACCCCGTGTGCCTAATTATTATTTATAGGTTGTATTAACAGGTTAGGCTATAGTAGTAAAGGTAGAAGTGGATTATGAGGAAAATTGAAACTTAATCTCTTAGGTAGTCGAAATGTCCTACGGGTCTCCCTTTCTATCTAACTAGCATGGTATAGCGAATGGAGTGTGTTTATTTCTGTATATTTAGTCACTCTGTATTAAACACCGCAACACATCTTAAACGAAACATATTTCAACGCCTCACTTCAGACTTAACCGCAATATTATTTGCTTGTAGTATACTGCTTAAAGGTTGAAATTGTTTGCTGCCTTTTAATGTCTATTGCTCAAAAGTCCAGAGACTAATAGAAGAAATCGTAGCAATAATTAACTAAAATGTTTGGTGTATTAAAGTCACAGTTGTTGGCTTAAGACAAAGAACTGCAATTATCAACATATCATTACTACCGTGTTGTGAAACAATAAGCGGTCAGATTAATTAGTATATAGTATAGTCATTACAAATTAAACATTCAAGTACATGTATATACGAGTCTGATAAGAACTGTTGATTCAGCAGAAAACAATATATTGTTTTATACCATCTTAAGAAGATTGCGAAGAAGTTTACATATATACCGGGATTTCTTTTTAAATAAAAAATTTAGTTATTTTATATTTAGTTAATTCAAATATAAATAATTTTGGTATTAACTAATTATAATTATTCACAATAACATAAAAGTAACACAAACTGCTTTTGGTCTTTGTTATATGTTCTAAAGACACTTCTTCAATTGCGAATAATAATCCTATTTGCTGCAAAAATAAAATAAAATATTTTTAGCTCTCGTTCCATGCGTTACACATCACAGACTAACATTACACAGAGTCTTTGATGTATTTTAGGCTTCCGTGGCCATTTTTACTAATAACATCTCGATTTTTCGGGAATGCCGCGTTTTTTATTTGCATATCTATGATTTCGCCTAACTTGCTGAAGCCTTCGTCAGAGATAATATGTGTGTTTACATATCAAAGAGACCCAAGCGTCACAGGATACTAGACCGCTGTCTTCGTTGAAGAAGTTCGTATTCTTCAACATTTCTGCTGCTTGCTTCACTCTCCGAGGCCACCTCAGATCTCCACATCAGCCTCATGTCTACAAATTTTGTAGCGTACCAGGTGTTGATAAAATTTTAAGATACCATGCTGTTGTGGAGATATCAGTGTTGACCTCAACGAGTGAAGCAGGCAGCAGAAATATTGAAGAATACGAACAACTTCAAGTAAGACACCGGCTTAGTACTCTCTAATGCTTGGCGCTCTTTGCTATGTAAACAAAGATAGTATCTCTGATAAAGCCTGCAGCATATCAATTAAAAGCTTAAAAATGCCGATAATAACGTGGATTCCCGAAAATCCAGATATTATTAACTATTCACTTTGTTTGTTTTCTTCATGGAACTATTACTTATACGTAGAAATTTGTACTAAATATACTTTTTTATTCACTGAACATGAAATGTACAAGATTATAATTAATTTAGGATTTGTTGAATGAAGTAATGTCTTTCAGCATTAAATTCCTGGTTCATATTATACATTCGAATACGCCACAGCAATACAGAGTTATTCAGAAATAAACGATCTCAGTATTTATTCCAGTTATAAAAGCTCAACTGATATAACAAAACAGTATCATAGAAAGTAAACAAAACATCAAAATATAAAAATACGTATATTTTTTTCTTTTTCGACAGCTTGCTATATGAAACAAAAAAGATATATGAGACAAAAAAGATAATCCGTATTTCAATTTCAGTTTGCTCTGGCAGATTTAATAAAGAGCGTATTTGATGCGCGCCTGTTATTCCGCCATTTACTTTTTCTAACTTCACGGAGAATTAATGTATTTCATTTTTAGCGTATGAAAACGGAGAGCGGGGCAGTGTGTTTCGGAGCACCGCTGCACCGTGAAATTGGACGCACGCTCCACTCACTAAAACAGCCATCCTCTGTTCTCTCCAGCACTGCGGCAACCTGCAGCATGGCAATACAGACTTCTACCATAATACTGTGCGTGGCAACACTACTTAGGCCACTCCCATTAATTCCTGTATTTAAATGATTCAACTGTCAATACGCGGGGATAAGGATGTGTTTCCACTGCAAAAAAAAAAAAAAACATATTGCAGGTAAAAAAAAACAAAAAACAAACAAACAACAACATCAACAAACAACGACAACAACAACGACAACAACGACAACAACAACAACGACGACAACAACCACGACGACGACGACAACAACGACAACAACAACAACGACAACAACGACAGCAACAACAACGACAACAACGACGACAACAACAACGACAACAACAACGACGACAACAACAACAACGACAACAACAACAACGACAACAACAACGACGACAACAACAACGACAACGACGACAACGACAACCAACGACAACAACAACGACGACGACGACAACGACGACGACAACAACAACGACGACGACGACAACAACAACAACGACAACAACAACAACAACAAACAAGGCAGTCATTTGGGACTGTCGACATAAGTGAAAACTTAAAACTATTAATGTCAAATTGCTCTACACGTAATACTTATAGCCAAAGAATATATCTACTAAATAGCAATAATTCCCTACCAGGTACAAGTGACCTACAGTTTAACGTGGAATCCAAACAACGGAAGCATTCTGGCATACTTCACATTACACAGCAATCTATGCTAGATGTGAAGATCGGTTTAATGGTCTATGAAAATTCCCGCAGAGACAGAGACCCGAACCGGGGACCTTTCGTTCGCCCGATAGACACCTAAACTACTGAGCCACCAGACCGTAAAAGATATACTTTTAATATTAGCATGTCGGTAAGGCGAACTCAGGATTTTACCGATTCTAAAATTGCCCAAGGCACCTAATAAAGTTTTCACTACAAAAACTAAAAATTTATCATATAATCAAATACAACTCAAAAAAATACCTATTAATCGCGGGATTTGAACCTGCTATCCGGAAAGAGAACATTCGGAAGTAAGCGCCCTAATCACTGAGCTACCAGACCGCCTTGTTTTGAAGTATATGTGCGCTAACTACTATCAAAATCGGATAAAAATTGTGGGTTGTATGAATAAACGGTGACAGAATTAAGGTGAGGCGGGAAAGGAGGAAAGGGTTTAGGTTCTGTAAATGAATCGTCAATAGTGTTTTTCTATTTGTTTTAAAGTATACGTATGCAAAATTCCATCAAAATCGGATACTGTGTTTGTATAAAAATTCTATGAAAAGTGTCCTATGCGCATATCATACGCGCAACAGATGGGCGTGATCTGACCGCGCGCAAACAGGTGGCTTCTTGTGAACTCATAGATTACCCCCGCCCAAGCATCGCGGTAGCTCGTATTATGTAGTTTTTCACTTCAAAAATACTGAAAATTGCATGTAGGCGCATTCAACTTTTCTTTCTTGTGCTAAATTAATACCACGAAAACATCTTCTTCAAGCAGATTTGCTGCATCTCTGTTTCATCTACAGCCCGGTGGCGGATCATAGCCTTAGGAACCGTACGAGACACAGTTCTGGACAGACATAGAATGACTAACTTTTTTTCTGTTTTTGTACAATATAGTTTAGTTTACTCGGGGTTAGTAGATCATCAATATACACAATTTCCTGCTATTATCCGAATCAACTTAGCACACAAGACTCTCAATTTTCCCTTTTTCTTTCCACCAATTCTCTGTTCACCACCTCAAATAAGTCCACTCATTTCTTCAGCACACACTTCTACGCTCCTCTCACCCATCGAGCTCTGATCTACCAGCAAGCCGGCGCTAAGACTCTTCGGGCCCGGGGAAAGCGTTCTTAGGCAGTGACGTGACCGATTGGGGCCCGTGGCAAATTCATCTTATTTTTGGACCCAGGGGTCCTTAATGACGGCCCTGTCTACCAGTCTCTTTACCTTCTGAATTTTCCTCAGTATTCTAGGCTCCCTCATTATCTAAACATGGCCATACAATCCACGTTCTTTCTTGCATGGATTCCTCTTTTCCTGTACCCTAATCTTTTCACTCCTTATCCTATAAATTCTTATAACCAGTAATATGATTCTTGATAATTTCGTTTCTCACACTTGAATCTAACTGATATCTTCTTCACTATCTCAGTTCCAGCGGAATGCGTGTCATTAGGAATATAATATGCACTTTATTGTTCCGTAATAGGCTTCTCACACTTTTTAAAAAATGTTTCTGCCTGCATCTCTCTTTGATCGTTCCCTCCATCTTCTTCGACAACAAATTAAATATGCGTCTGGAACCAAGTGGATCGTCGAATGTGTCCTGCTGCCGACAGCATACCAATTGTAAAGCTGCGAGCAATTCTCCGTCGGTATTTAGGCTCGTGGTAAAGGCCCCCACTACTTGGCTCGCGCGCAGTTGAGACGGGGATGTTTTCGTACGGTTGGCTCGCGCGGCACAATAACAGTTTGCTGCCATGGGTAGCTAAAAGTGTCGCCTTTTAATACAATTGTACGGTGCCAAAGAATTTTTGTGGAATAGCAAATATGCAGCCTGATCAGACTCAGATGGTATTATCTCCATTACCACCACAACCATCACTTGAAACCCCAATCAACGAATCTATAGAATCGTCAAATGACATGACTAACTCAATACATTTTACCTAAGTAAGAAGTAAGTAGAATGGCAACAGAAAATTGAATAACAATAAAAGTTTGATATAAAATGGGTATTGTTTCCTTATCTTTACCCATTCTTTCAGAGCTTTGCAATGCGCTGAAAATATCTATTCTCTAAATGATTGTTTTGCCACTCGAAAAAGGTCTTCAATTGCTAGAAATCTTGAAGTTACAGGCATCTTTCAATAACTGAAATCACCTCCCGAAATTGAGTGTTCACTTTATCCACACTTGGCTCAATTAATGATTGTAAGAACTCTAACTCAACCGTTGTCAGTCTCGTAAAATTTGTGAATTGTATCTCGATTGATTCATATCTCACGTCTTCCATAAGTTTCACAACATACTGTATTTATTATCTGAATACAGTTTCCTTGTCCACCGATTCACTTTTCGTTTAGGTTTCTAGTTTACAATTGATATATCACACTGAAAGTCCACGGTGGCTTCACAGAAAGAACGTGCCTGGATAGTTTGCCGCGCAATCCCGGCTGGGTTGATTTGCCGCGCGCGGCAGCAGCGATAGTCACAACGGAAACAGTTCGCGCGGCAATACCTGGTTTGGCGCCTTTTAACATGGGTCACGCGTAGTGTTGTAAAAAAACGGTTTTTTTCTGGCTTGAAAAAAAAAACATGAAAAAAAAAAAAAATGTTTTTTTTTCTGGAACACGTTTTTTTTTTCACAACTACTAAATCTCAATTTTAAGGCAGTTATCGTTTAAAATGACTGTTTTAGAGTTTATTCTAAGTACTTATCTTAGTTTAAAATCTACTATATTTTTCTGGTTCAGTAGGAAAAAAAAATTACGAAAATATTGGCAAAATTGACTGAAATTTTCTTTATGAACGGGGATTTCCCGAAGAGACTAGGTTGCGCGAGAAGGAATCCCCATTCCCCATTGTTTGGATTGATACTTGCTATTTGAAATAGTGCTGCCAGCCCTACAAAATTACCTACAGATCTTTTAAAAAAATTAGGAATTTAAAATTTATCCACGGTTTTTTGCCTTATTGGGCTTTCCTTATATTCGTATACTTGTTAACTCTCAGAGTATAGTGGTACTGACTCATTAAATTGTCAGTAAGGGAGCGTGCATAAACCACATAGCTCCATTTTGGCCTCCTGTGAACCCCCACGTAGCCCTACGTGGCTTTTGCCTCCCCCCCCCCCCCCCCCTCGCTCAAAGCACGTAGCTTTCTTCCGTTTTGATTCCAGAAGACATTTGTACTGCATACGGATATAATTAACTGAGGGAAATAAATACTCACATGCTGTTGTGAGTTCAGTTCCTCATTTTAACTGTGAAAAATGTTACGAAAGGAAAGTTACGTGGCCTGGCTCGGAACCCCCCCCCCCCCCCCCACGTAGCCCAGCGTAGCCTTCCAGCTAACCCCTCCTCCCTCTGGACCGAGCCACGTAGTTTGTGCACGGTCCCTAATTATGAATCGTTTCCTTGCAACCGTTGGTGTAAACAAGTAGTATATATATGCCGGTTCTGCGCCCTATAATTATCTCGCCCTGCGGGCCGCTTCCCCTATAATTAGGCGCCACCGCCCTGTAATTATCTACCTGGCTGCCGGCGCCGCTTACCGTCAAGGTCACGCGCGCCCCGCCCCCTGCGGCCGCTTCCCCTATAATTAGGCGCCACCGGCCTGTCATTATCTTTGTAGGTCACCCGCCCCGCCCCTGCAGGTGTGCAGGTCGCTTCCCCTCCTATATCCAGAACACCCATGCCGGTTTGGTATTAAATAGGTCACGCGCCCCGCCCCCTGCAGCCACGCCGGTGCCTCTCACCGTAATTATCTTTGTAGGTCACGCGCCCCGCCCCTGCAGCCACGACGGCGCCGAGGCAGGACACGCGTACG
>JARYHS010009186.1:135917378-135958315 GCA_031002005.1 Vandiemenella viatica
CTACGTCCATCTCTTATTTGATTGAAATACAATTTTTATGTAAATTATTAATAGCAGAAGACGATTCTGACGGGTTGCCTTTCAAAATATGGTCGCATACATTTTTAATTAAATAATTTTTTTAATCATTTATTTTTAAATAAATTATTATTCACGTCAAAGAGATAAATATAAAGAACATAAAAAGTTTGGGTTGTCCATGTAAAGTGGCCGCAAGTAAGCTGTTGAAGATAACACTCCACAGCGTACATCATACGCCGCAGTGCGCTTTCTCTGTCTTACATTCTTTTAACAACTGGCGACCGCTACTTGCGGCCACTTTTACATGGGCAACCCAAACGTTTTGTTCTTTAAATGTCTCTCCTTGAAATGAATTTTTTTTTAAAACCAAATTTTTTAATTTAAAAAAAAATAATTAAAAATACTAACAGACATATTTTGATAGACAACCCAGCAGAATCGTTTTCTGTTACTAATAATTATATGTACAAATTGTATTTGTATCAAGCAGAAGACGGACGTGGAAATCAGGCAGCCGGATCAAGCCTCTCCAAATTGCGGTTGAATGATAAATATTAGTTGTTTGAAGTAAGCACTTACGTACCTTGAATGTAAATAGTTATATCTTGGCTTATGAAAAGGCACACAAATATTGTTCAAAGAGTTGTAATGAAGTAGGTACTTAGAAGAAAACTATATCATTGAAAACGTAAACTACTACTTAAATAATTGGGTATCAATAGTTCACAGCTTTTGATCAGACTGATAACCAATAATAATCTGCACATCTATAATTATTTTTTTATCTCGAGCCATTTATTCCCCTTCATACCTAACCGGAATAGATAAATGAGAAATCATTTTAATGATTGATGTCTCTGCTTTGGTCACATCACATCTTATAAAAGGAATTTGACGCCTAAAGGCCAAATGTATCATTATTTCCATAAGGTTTTTTTTTTTTTTTAAAAAAAAGAGCCATTTATCTCCCTTGATACTTAACCGAAATCGATAAATGAGATATCATTTAAAAGACATAGGTCTCCACTCAGACAACATTATGAATTAGAACGAATTTTTTCGAAATTTAACCCTTGGAGGACAAAAGTAATAACTGTGAAAGTCGCGCGTATGAGATAGTTCATAGCCAACCCGCTAGATAGGAGCAGTACATATGACAGAGATATAATAATAAACTGCTTCACTAGCGTCGACGTTTGTTTCATAAACTATTACACTAAACTAATAAACGATTGATACAAATCAGGTGATTCTTCTATCTTCCTATTACAAACCACCAACCTTAGACTACTATTAATCGTTTTAGCGAAATTTTCTCACGGGTCGTGTAGTAACTTATTATTTTGATAACAGCTCGAAAATTACTATTAGTCTATTCAGAAACGCGCGGACTACCTTTAATAGGTAATTAAAAAACATTTTGGCTACCGATCGTGATGGGGGAGCATCAAACGTTCTGGCCTCATATTCGTGGGGACGTGGGTTCGAATCCCCTCCCGGGAAACCAGTTGTAGGTTTTCCATGTGTTTCCCCAAACCACTCCAGGAGAATGCCAGGATGCTTCCTTCAAAAGGCCATTGCCGCATTCCTTTCCGTTCCTTGCCCCCAGTCCCATCCCGCCTCTAATGACCTCGACGTCGACGAGAGTAAAGCCATAGGCAAAAAAAAAATGCTGTTTGGTCAAATAAACTTTAAATTATTAATAAAATATGCAACGAATTTGGTAACGTGAGCAGTTTGACACCTCTTCTCGCCGTACATATCCCTCGGCTGCAGAGTGTTTCTCTGACGCAAGGTTTTGGGACGTTAATTACCGTGTAACAAGATATACGACCAGCAGTAAAAACGCAACGACTGTTTACTGCATTTGCAGTCACGTGAGATTCCCCTAACGGCCACGGGAACTGGCAATGAATTTTCCCAGCGGAAAGTAAGAACATCACTGAACGAACAGTGAATGGGGATGCGGAGCGATTCATGTCCCAAAATTACGGTCGGAGTAAATTACAAGTACTGCATAGCTGCGGGACATCTGAATAAACAGTAACATTTACAATTAGCCCGTCCGTAAGTGGCGGGGCCTTAAGTAGGACGCGGACGTTTACGCTTCATATTTCTGTCGGTGGGGTGGATTCCGGGATGGCGCCGTATATCGTGCCCGCCGCGCCGTCACCTAAACACGTTCCTCTACGACCTTGGGGGACCCGCGCCTTCAAGACTGCCGCTCCGCCCACCTTCACGCAACAACGACGCCGACACTCTGTCCCCAGGACCGATATAGAACCAGGGTGTCAGGATGAGGTTGGGTCACGGAACTCAGTCGCTTACCATAAGCTGGCAGACCATTCAAATCCCGATGATGTAGAGTAGGGGGCGTACATTACTTACGTTGGGTGTACTTCCTGAATTCCGGACGCCCCTCCCCTTTTTTTCTGGTGAGATCTGGTCGGACACCCCCTCCCCTCCCCCACCTAAGATGACGTGAGATTTTGACGCCAGCCCCTTCTCTGCTAATAGATTTTTTTTAGCTCTCCTGCTTCGAGGGCGATTATACCCTCCCCCCCCCCCCGATGGTTGGTTTCCGGGCCATTTTAGACCTCATCCCCCAACTATCCCCCCCATTAAATTCAACATCCGCGTCGTTTGTAGACCTTTTATTTTTTTTTTTTTAAAAAAGCTCTTCAAAAATTTCAAAAGCTCGCGTGAGATTTCCGTCGACCCACTTGCCCCCCTTGGTGATATTTGGTGAGATTTTGCCGGACCCCATCCCCCCCCCCGCCCCAACTTCACCTCACGTAATTAATGACGCCCCATAACTTACCTTGAATGAGATCGTGTGAGGGTGGGGACAGCATTGTTTGTTGAAGGCTCGAAATGTAAATATCTTGGCATAAAATTCGATAATCAACTCAACTAGGAAGAACAGATTGGGGAGGTGGGAGGAAAAGTTTTTTTTAAAAAATCCTTCATTTACTGGAGGGAGTGATGAGAGGATATACCAGAAAAATTGTCCTCGCATTCCGGAGGACATGTGTTCGAATCCAGATTTGGGTTTTCCATGGTTTCCCGATATCACTCCAGGCGAATGCCGGGATGCTTCTTTTAAAAAGCCATGGCCGAATTCCGTCCCGTTCGTCCCCTCAGTCCTTTCCCGCCTCTAATGAGGTAAATGCGTAAAGGCGTAAAGCCTTAAAGGCGTAAGTAAAAAAAAAAAATCATAGGATTAAGGGAATTTGGTTACAAAACTTTGTTCATATTTGAATATGGTGGTATAGTTTTTTGGGACACACTATTGACTATTAAATACAGGAGTTGTAAGTCGAGGAAACGAGGGCAGCTACGTATATTATCACAGAACCCAGTCAGTGATATGATAAGGGAGCTTAATTGGAGTTATTGGAGGATGGGCGTATGTTGGTGGTGGAGATTGGTGGGATTTTTGTCGAAGAATTGGAAATAATGCATTGAAAGGAAAAGAAAACCATGGGCACAAGCCAACACTCGATTTCATGCATAAAGGAGTGCGAAATTTTTCTTTTTAGGGTTAGGGTGCAGGGATTGGAATAAATTACCAAGGGAAGTTATGAATAATTTACCAAAAACGCTGAAAGAATTTAAAAATTAAATTCGTTAATAGTAAAAGTGAATTGGTGAATGAATTTAATATTATATAAGATAATAAAAAATAATATTAAGAAAAGGTAATTATATGACTATGAGATTTCCACCGGAGCATGCGCTCCAATGCAATTAAATTCAAATCAAATTCCCAGCAGTTTTTAAGTGCACAATGGTATTTTAGGGGCAGTCAGACTGCCATCAATTAGTACGAGGGTGGAGGGGAGCTTATAACTTGAACACAGGCCGTATGGTATATAGTATTTATGGTAAATCAAATATGCTGTTTGCTCATATTTGTTTTTTTATATAAACGGAGAAGTTACATTTTATAAATGATATCTGTGTTTTGTCGGAGTCTATTGTATACACAAGCATTGACAGACCTGCAGTAGGTTTGTTATAACGTCTTTGTTCTAGCAGACAGCAGTAGGGTGTAAACAAGAAATACTATAGCGCGTCAAGTTAACAGAGGCGGCTGAAGGTCAGTCTGCTCTATCCCCACTCTCCCTACATGCGAAGGGGAAATTTACCACTCTCCTACCTAGACGCAGAAATCAGCTCGATGAGACAGGTAGCCAGGGGATGGTGAGATCAGGAGCGGGAGCAAGGAAAAATGACCTTCAGTGTGTTGTTGGCTAGAAAAGTAATAGCCATGGTGTGTGTGTTTTCTGTTCTGTTTTTACCAAAAAGTGGAAGACAGAAAAAGGTATAAACTAGGTTTGATTTGCTATGAAGGAACTTATCTGATAAGGAGTTGCAGAAGAATTTAGAACCCTTTGAAGAAAATACAATTTCTTACCAGAAATAGTGATCATCTAGCTGATCGTTCAGTATTTTTTATTAATTGGTGCAAATAAAAAAAGACATATAACATTCCTTTTTGTGGTTATGTTCCCGATCAGAAGATTCGTAGAGGATTTTCCGAGGTCTCGGCAGGTTTCCAAGGTAGACTGAACAACAGCGTAATGGGCAATTAGCGGCTCATCATTATAATTACCTCATAAGTATTGCCCCCAGAGGTGCTGTAAAAATACGACCTTTCTACAGATTTCTGAGCCATCTTTATGAGGTTCTGACTTTTACATGTCAATGTTTTCAGAACCTGGTGACAAAGGCTCATCGAAATATTTGTCAATGAACCTATCACCTTCGCCAGACCCTGATGAAAAGGCGAGAATGGGGCATCTTATTTTCGATCTGTTAATTTCTTTAAAATCTTATGAATTGTCAGCGCTCCTTTGAAACGTTTTGTGTTAGTAGCACTATCGGACGACAAAAACAGCGAAGTCTACGTTACCTCCGTTTTGCTTCAAAATCTTACTGAAGGGAGTAAGGATCTCTAGCTCCTGCGATTTTTGCTTGAGCGGCTACCTTTTACTTCTTACAGTAATGATTTAGTATTTCCTTAATGATTTCTAATGCCGGGGTTTCCGATCAAAATTTGAAACATCGTGCCTTATATACTGGAGTTAGTTTCAGAACCTACCAAATTCGTCCTGAAACTCATGTATGTGAAACTGAGAAACTAATGTACTCCTGCTCATTTTCTCAGCGCAGACTTTCTTTTAAGTTTTATGATTCATCGACGTCCAGGTCATTAGACCCCGAGAAAGGATTGAGGCAAGAAGCAACAATAAAATCGGCAATGGCTTTGATGAAGCAACCATTCAGGCACAAAATGAGATCAACCATCTTAATGTTTCACTTTGAAAAATTTGGAGTAAATTGATTTCTAACTATCCTGATCGTTTCATACTTTATTAGTCAGCTTAATCTTGTAAAGAGACCATTTGTTGGCTACCGTTAAGAAAACGTTAGTTGCCAAAAAAGGGAGGGGGGAATTATTAAAATCTAAAATATAATTCCTGAAAATGAAAATTACATATAATAATGATGTTAAAAGGGGATCTAATAGGTTACTAACTAGAACCATGAATTTCAGACACAAAATAAAACCTCATTTATTGAGTCTTATGGCCTTACAAGGTCGGGTAGTAATTAACGTTACGTTAAACACAATTAAATCAGCAAAAACAAGCAATACCCGACGTTTACAATTCGCCGGAGTAAACAAACAAAACTGAATGAAACATCTCAAACAAGTAATAAAAAAAACAGCAAAGTTAACATTGAAATAACATGGCAACACAGGCCATCAAATTGAAGCTAACATTTTACTGTACAAAGGAAAATCCCAGGGGGCGCCGTATAAAGTGAATGAAAAGCATCAAAATTGAATGAACAAACAGCAAGATGCTTAAGAAAAAATTGAATCGAAATATAAATTCAGCTAGCTCAGAATTTAAGTGGCGGGAGCAGAGTCTTAACCCAGGCGTCGCTTAAGGGCACATAAGTCTGTTAAAATCCACTGGATAGTGACCGTCGTTTCTGGTACATTACCATAGAATCATCGCCGTGATGGTGAGCGACAAGCACAATGCCACTGCAGCAATGGAAGCTAAATAAGCGGCTACGCCCGCATTATTAGCATAACTTCCAAATAATGGCAAGCATGCCACTCGACATCTCGCTTTTCCAAAGCAAGAAATGATCAACCACAATGATCATCAGAGAGCGTGCCGGACTGACACGTCTATTCACCAGCTCGTCTTGGACCCAAGTCACGTCCGTTCATCAGCTCGTCTTGGACAGAAGTGATGTCTAAAAATGGCTCCTTCTTCTTCCTCGGCTAGTTGCTCGCCACATGTAAAAGAACTCCACGGAATTAGTATTGTAGACCCCAATAAATGTTCAGGATTGGCTATCTACACATTTCCGTCGTCACGTGTTTAATATCATGCGTCGCATTCGCCGTTTCCTTCGCGCGTTTCCTACGTGGCCTTCGGGGTAGTAGCGGGGTAGGGGTAGGTCACCGCCCGATTTCGAACGGGACTCAAGCCGGGCTGTCCCGGCGCCATCGAGTCGCCTCGCCTGCTCCATTGTTCCTCTCTCAACCGCCGAAATGGCAGTTTCTAGCCTTCGATATTCAGCCCTTCTGAGCCATGCGTTTACAGAAAAATTGATTTACAATAAAATATACCTTTGGCCGCCCTGGTTTTAAACATACATTTAACCTATCCAGACAACCCTCATTATTTACAATTAATTACACGTTGCAAGACTAAATAATTAATAAATTTGAATATATAAAAAAAAAGAATTATGAATATAATTAATAATAATTTCATTATATTCATTGTGGGTGACACTGTCACACCACAATCTTTGACATTTGTTTATTCTTATTTCGTAGTTCGATCTTTTGCTTAGTTTTTGTCATTGTTCCATAACACCACAGTCAAACAGTTTTTCCCCTTCTATCTTATCTATGTCAAAGTACCACGGGTGGAGTGGTATCCACACACACGGCTTTAGGAAATTCTCTTTAAGTCACAATTCAATATTTGTTTTTAAAATGAATCTCCTTCTGAACTGCCAGTGGTGATACATTTTTGGCATCTCTTACGTTTTTCTAAATAACGAGACGCCATTAATATTTCTCTTACACCAATTACCGTATCGAAATTAATTGCTATTGATGACATATCTGCTGCAATGTTTGTAATCTGTACACTTTCGTACTCTTCAGCAATTCTACACATCGTTAACTTTCAGTTAAGAGATACAATACCACAAGAAATTATTTAATTCATTGCTACCTTATCGCACGACTGGTTATAATTATAAATAACTCAGTTCTTTCGCTTTCAACAGATTTACATTTATTGTTCACAACTCATATTCCTCTAGGAACTACATCGGACTTATAGTATTCGAAGAATGCAAGGTTCTTCAGCAGTGAAATGGTTTCAAAGCAACCGTTCGGTCTTTATGTCGCTAACCTCCAGCTATCTCTTGATTTTACTTATCGCCATGGCAACTTACATTTCCTTGCTATAGGAGTAAATATATCGATTTTTGTTTAATTTCATGGCACAAAAATATGGTTTTCTTATGAAATGTTTCTGTTCTGTCACAACCTTTGGTTTAATAATAACCGAAAATTTTCTTAAACATAGTTGATTGTGAACTACAATTTTTGCCATCTTGAGAAAATAAGTGTCAGATATTTCCTTCACTATAATAACTTCCTGTTTGATGTAGTGAACATACCACATGAACTCAAATTACTATTACTGATGACAATATCCATTTTCTTTACTGAGAATTGAATTCACACATACATACATTCTGAACAATTATTTGTACAACAAGAACACATCTTAAACATTTTATATAATGCAGTGTTTATAACTGTGTAACACAGTTTTGTTCACTGTCGTATGTTTTATATACATCGACGTTACTCAGTTGCTAGTATCATTATGTCCTGCAATCGAATTTCGATGTATTGTACACACTACGGTTGTTTATGAAAAATAGCTTTTTAATCAAAGTATAGTGTCGAAATACCTCTTTGGTAATGGACGCGTTTTACGGGCAAGAAAATATATCTTTTGAAATAGAGTCGGGAGCATAGTTGCATTACAGCAACGGTAAAACTCGTATTGGGTATAATAATAGCCAACCAGTTGCTTAAAATTTTAATTTATTGATCTTAACTGCAGTTTCGACAAACATAAGCTTGTCTTCTTCAGAAGTACCTGGGCAAAAAATCAGATAATTTCATTATATAAATTGTGAATTAATATACTCAAATATAAAACAACTATTGTCGTTAGATCTACAAAACAGATAAATACATTTATGGGTTTGAAATTGTTGACATAGTGCAGGTTCGCACTAAAATGACAGAAGTTGTGTATTGCATCCCTCTGTGAACCTATAAATGTATGTATCAGTTTTATAGATCTAATGACAATAGTAGTTTTATATTTGAGTATATTAATTCACAATTTATAACATGAATTTATCTCAATTTTTTTCCAGACACTTCTGAAGAAGACAAGCTTATGTTTGTCGAAACTGCAGTTAAAATCAATAAATTAAAATTTTAAGCAACTGGTTGGCTATTATTATACCGAATACGTCTTTTGAAATAACTACGCAATGTATAAAATTTGTAATTTTCGTTCAAAGTTTGTTGTCAGCGATAAAGCTGGAAAATTCTCCGGTACCTACTTTGATCATGTTGTCAGTGTCTTCGGTGGTTTAATTAATATAGTAATTAATTAAGTAGTCCACCATAAAGTTCAGTTTAACATTTTTTTTTTCAAAACAACGTGAGCGATATTGTTTACATGCAAAGATACAATCCAGAGATACTACTGACGCAATCTTTGGCAGTTCCAAAGTGAATCTGTGTAAAACTAACTGTAAACTAACTCTGTCCTTCTGCTGATTTCTTTAGATAGGCTCTATCGAAATTTCTGGAATTCTTCAAAGGCTTCCGCGAGATATTTCTCGAACATTAACAATTACTCAAACAATTAAACATATTATAAACAATCAGAATTAATACATAATCGCTTAACATCATTACAAAATGGTCAGAAATGGAAATTAAAGATACTTAAATACAAAATTATTTACAGAAATCATTTTAAACTGTAGAAAATTGTACTGTAGACATCGTAACTTGCATTAATACTTGGAATTACATACATTTAAGCAATTCTGTTGCATTATTCTGTTCTTAAACATATTAATTGGCCTTTAAATAATTTCCTTTCATAAAACGAAGTCTATATACACTGATTTACAAGAAATTACAAAACAAACATACCAGATCATATTAAAGCAAACTTTAGCTCACTACAAATACTTCATTAAATACAATTCTATTTAAGGTTCAGGTATGAGAGCTGTTACAATGTGTTGCAATGTCACTTCCTAAATGTCACTCCACTTGTGCTGTATACGTACCAATTGCATCGTGCAATGCATAGTTTTTTTGCTCTGACTCTTTCCTGTTCCGACTGCTGACAGAAAACAGCCACCGCTGTGGACAAACCACCCAGGGAGCGGTCGGTGGTCAGCTTCCAGATAGCCGGACGTGTCTGTCGATAAAGTAACAATTTTATTTCCACGGTTTCTAAACGACACGCCTGGAACACGTTCCCAATTTGTGTCCATCGCCCCGAACACATTCCGTCACAGTTCCTTGTATTTTCATGCACTGGTGCGTAATTGCCTTGAGTGCAGTCAATTTGTGTCCGGCGTCAGTCAGAGGTTTCGTTAGGCACGACGATACCATCTGGTGGGCTCCACGAGTGCCTCATTAGCGGCTCCGACCACTTGTCTGTTGCGTACCAATGCAGCACCTCGCATCACTCACCCGCTCACCTCTGATTGCTCCGAGACTTCCCACAAGTGTCTGCCGTCACCTCGCACCAGCCACTCCTTCTTCTTATATGCCGTCTGCTCGATGATGCAATCACAAGTCACCAAGCGTCTCGCCTCGCATTCGAGAGGACGGGATTCGAATCCCCACTCGGCCTTCCAAATTTGGGTTTTCCGTGGTTTCCCCCAATCATTCCAGGTGAAAGCTGGTGTGGTTCCTTCAAAACAGGGCAGCCGGACGTGTCTATCGATAAAGTAACAATTTTATTTCCGCGGTTCCTAAACGACGCGCCGGGAACACGTTCCCAGTTTGTGTGTGAGCTTCAGTAGGCAGTACAGAATTTTCCTGAAATGAAGCGTCCATAAACCACGTAGCCGCATTTTGGCTTGCTCCGAACCCCTCCCCCCGCATTCCTCCAAGTAGCGTGACGTGGCTTTTGCCTCTACCCCTCCCCCCCTCCTCTCCGCGGAACACGTAGCTTTTTTTCTCCATTGATTCCAGAAGACATTTTGTACCGTTTTCTCTTGTCAGAATACCGAAAATTACATATAGAGATAATTAAATGACTGAAATAAACATTCACAGGCTAGTGCATCTTCTATACCTTATTTTAACTGTGACAAATAATATGAATGAAAAGCTACGTGGCTTGGCTAAGAAACCCAGCCTACCCCCACGTAGCCAGGCGTAGTTTATTACCAGCTCCCCCCCCCCTAGACCAATCCACGTAGTTTATGAACGCTCCCTAGCTTCTCGAGCGCTAATAACACTAGTCAACAAAAAAATATTTTTGTCAGTTTCCTGGTTCTAGATAGTCAATTCTTACTAATTTTGGGTTGAATAAAAACGAATATATAAATGATTTTTTTCTATTAGCTCTTGCTTTCAAGATACAAAAAGAAGAAGAAAAAATCATTTGTAATAAATACAATATAATAGACATATATCATTAAACAATGTTCATTTTTCAGAAAGCAGTGTTTGTTTTTAGCCTATTCTTGGAAACTTTTCCTTTTGAATTTCCTCTTGTATGTCAACGCCGGAGCATCTCTTGTAAGAGTCCAGCAGTAGTCGGCCAGCATTGACTCATCCCAACGACCCTGATATCTGTGTTCCATTACAGAGGTATCTTGGTGAAACCTTTCACCGTGCTCATCGCTTGCAGCTCCACAGTTTTTAGGGAATAAATCAAGATGGGAGTGTAGGAAATGAAGTTTCAGAGACATGTTGCATCCAAGGTCATGGTACTTTTTTTTTGTAGGAGTTCTTTCACCAACTGTTGGTAGTTCTCGGCTTTTCTGTGGCCTAGAAATCCTCGTACCACACCATTGAAGGCTTTACAGGCTGCTTTCCCTTCCAAAACTTTATCAAAAGCAGGGTCCTTTATTATTGTGGGTATTTGAGGGCCCACAAAGATTCCTTCTTTAACCTTTGATTCACTCAGTCTTGGAAATTTCACTCTAAGGTTCTGGAAAGCCTCTCCATCCTTGTTCATGGCTTTCAGGAAGTTCTTCATTAATCCCAGTTTAATGTGCAGGGGTGGAAGCAGAATGTTATTTGGATCAACTAGAGGCCTAGTTTGGACATTTCTCTCCCCGGGAATTAGATTTCTTGAAGGCCATTTGTCTTTTATGTAGTGAGAGTTTCTATCTCGACTGTCCCACAAACACAGAAAACAGCAGTACTTGGTATAGCCTAATTGAGTGCCCAGGTGTGCAGCAATAACTTTCAAGTCACCACAAATCTGCCATTTATGATCCTCGTATTTGATTGATTCGAGAAGTAATTTCACATTCCCGTAAGTTTCCTGCATGTGAACGAAATGTCCAATGGGAATGGAAGGAAGAATTTTGCCGTTGTTTAGTAAGACTGCTTTCAAACTAAGCTTGGAAGAGTCTATAAATAACCTCCACTTCCGTGTATCATGAGTTATGTTCATGCATTCATCAAACCATTAACATCAGTACAAGCAACAACATGTTCTTTCTTCTCGAAGAAATGAAGAAGATTCTTGTGACGAGTCCTGTATTCTGTGATTTTGACTTCTGGTTGAAGCCCGCTTCTAAATGCTTACAAACTTTGGTCTAAATATAAAGATAAAGTAGCTTCTTACAACATACACCCCATCTTTCAAGAACCATACGAACTCCGTCTGGAAGAAATCCACATTCACTTTCTGGAAGGAGTCACAAATCCCACCTTAAACCAGAAACTAAATAGACTCCTCGCAGAGATAGGGAAAAACACAGTTAAAATATATACAGACGGCTCAAAGAATTCCGAGGAAAACGGAGTAGGAGCAGCTTTCTTCTGTCCCAACACTAATCATTCAGCTCAATTCTCGCTACATCAAGAAACATCTATTTTCACAGCTGAAGCGAAAGCCATACTGGATGCGGTTAAGTATAGCCAAATGATCCAAGCGGACAAAAGCATCATATTAACGGACTCCATGAGTGTCTTAAAACGGCTACATAACATCACTTGGAATTATCACATCCCAATGACAATCTTAGAAATTAGGAAACAAATAAAAAGCAGTAAAGAACGGGGAATCACTACCTACCTGCTATGGGTTCCAGTTCACAAAGGTATAAAATACAATGAACGAGTGGATACTTTAGCAAAACAGGCCATTCTAAAAGGATTTAAAGATAGTATGAACCTCCCGACGTCAGATATAATTCACACAATCAAAAAACGAGCCAAAGAAAAATGGCAAGAAGAATGGAGAACATCTCTAACCACCAAAGCTTCGCACTATGGGAGCATCCAACCAACTATTCCACCTCAACCTTGGTCTTATAAATGGATCACAAGCAGACGACTAACAACAATGATTTCCAGGCTGCGGTTCAACCACGGAAGATTCCCCAGCCACCTTTATCGACTAGGTCTGAGAGAATCTCCTCTCTGTGATTGTTCAGATCAGACTATAGGAGACACCAACCACATTATATTTTCCTGTAGAAAATTTAAACGGGCCCAGGATACAATGATCAAGGATTTAGTCAACATAGGAATCCCTCTCCCTAACAACCTAATCCTACTCCTTGTTAGTGATGACAAAGCAGTATACAAAAGCCTTATTAGATTCCTAAAAAGTGGAAATATATAAATCTAAGACCTCACCATCGGTAAATAAAAATGTTAATAAGCATAAAATGAATTGTATATATGACTAAAACGATTCTGTTTTATTACTTAAAGATTACACTACGAGTAGATAATTATGACTTAAAATTGTCATCAGTATAATAAAAACTGTACAGCTATAATTAACATAAGCAAGATTGTAAATAGTATAGTCAAACCTGTAAATAATTAAGCATAATGAATTATCTTACAATTCACGGCTGTATGGTCATATAACGGAACGTGAACAAAAGAAAATAATAATTTAGACTCATGAATACCAATGTCGGTATTGCCTCACGTATACCTGCAAATTGACTTCAAAACGAATTGTATCAACTGCTACAGCCATTCGGCTTTACACCTGAAAGACTTTAATTACGTTTAGATAAGTTCCATTTAAAATTGTAACAAATATAATCAAAATTGTAAGTAGCATAAGTACAACGATAATTAACAGATGCAATACAGTAATGAGTATAATCAAACATGTTATTAGTTAACGATAATGAATCATGTTACAAGTGATGGCTGTATGATTACATAACCGAATGTCAATAAATAAAATAAAAAAAAAGATGCCATTGCTTCAGTCTTGATGCCAGAAGCTCTGCTTTCTCCTTTGGCAAGTCAAGATCACTTACGAGATCATTCAATTCTGTCTGATTTAGTCTGTGAGGCTCATTGAAATCTTCTGCCTCGAAATCTGGGTCATGGGAAGTCCCAGGTCTAGTGACTTCTTGTTCTAAAGCATCATTCTCTTCAATCTCATAATTTTGAGGTGGTTCTGGAATTGGCAGATTAGACGAGTGAGGAACGGGCCGAATGGCTGATGCACACTGGGATACTGTACCGATTCCTTCTTCTTTCTTGTCCAACCTCGATTCATGGAGGGCGTCATGCAGAAATAACAATTGTCAACGTGGCTTATTGGCTCACGCCAAATCATGGGTACAGCAAACTTCATTGCGCGTTTCTTCCCATTCAGCCACTCTCGCAGTCTCACTGAGCAAGAGTGGGCCCATGGTTTATGCTGGTCACCTACCTTCACACCGAGGTAATGGAAGTAAGCTGTCTTTACAACTGGGCTAATGGTTCACTTCTGTGCTTCAAAAGTTATTTCACCACAGATGTAACAAAAGTTGTTGACGGCATTAACACACTTTCGTGGCATTCTGATCAGAAAGCTGAAAATTGTAAATTTTAGTTTCAGTGATTAATTCTGAAATAACAAATATTAAAAAAGTAGTTTTTAAATCGTAATTCGATTTTAAATTGTCAATTTATTAAAATTATTTTTTAATTTTTGTATTTGAAAGCCCATATTTTTAGTTGTAAGGTGAATAGCGGAGAAAGTCACTTACAAAAGCCGTAGTGAGATTTCTCAAGTTGGTTCCTACCTTAAAAACAAGAGTTAATCTCAACTTTTTATGTTGATTTTCGTGTTTAGCGCGACAAAATACTTCTTAAATAACTATTTTTGAGCCCGAAACAATTTTAATGTTGGGTAGTGTAATGACTCCAAAGCAGATATCTTGCCAAAAAAACTATGAGAACATATGCAAACGTACTTATAATCATAAAAAATTTTTAAATGAAAATAGGCATCTTCTATCTATAAAATGCAAATTTTGGTCATGATGTAGCTATGTCTCTCACACTCTGACGTCACGCTTCCCGCCTACGTTGCCGAACCAACAACGACCGGAGATGTTGTTCGACTTTATGCGCATTATTTAATAACAGTTCTATTTTGCTGAGCATAAGCGAGTCAATGAGCTGTAAGCACACTAAAAGAAAAGTAAGTATTTCGTAAAAATCGACATTTTAATTATTAGTTGCTTTTTCTTAATTAAAATTCGTTTGATGTAGTTTTTTCTTATAGTATTTGTACAGCGATACCGATGTCACAGTAAGCTAAGAAATATCTGTATTACATCGTTTTGAAGATTATCGCCATGATTTGATGGAAATTGTACTAAATTAGCGAAGAAACGAATTGCTAAAATCCAGCGTTCAACACGTCATTTTTGACGAGCTTACAAGATATAAATATTCGATGTAGATATGTTAAGTCACTGTATAATTATAATTGAAAAAAAACACTGAAAATAAAGTATGTTCTCCGTTTAAATTTTTTTTTACTTATGGCTTTACGCATCGTCGACGTTGAGGTCATTACAGGCGGGATGGGAGTAGAGACAAGGAACTGGAAGGAATTCGGCCATGGCCTTTAAATTCGCGTGGAGTGATTTGGGGTAACTATGGTAAACCCAAACCTGGATGCTCGGTCGGGGATTCGAACCGGCGCGGCGTCCTCCCCAATACGAGGCCAGAACGTTAACTGTTCAACAACCACGCTCGGTCTCTCCGTTTAAATTAATGTATTAATTATTACTTGCTTTTACTAATGCAACTATAATAGACATGTGTGAATATTTCCAGTGAGTCAAATTTAGATCGTGTACAATGAATTTATTTGTTCACGGGTAGTAGAATTTTGAGTAGCAATATTAGTAGAAGTTGTGGTAATGTCAAAATGCAGACAAGACCAGTACAACAACTGACAAATTTTTTACAGAATAATTCATTTTGTTTTATAAATAATTTAAGCCACTTTATTAATGCCAAGTTACTGAGGTTATTATTTTATACAGATGGAAGCAGTTCCTTATTTATATGCTGAATGAGACCTGGAACAGGAATAAAACTAATATCACGCGCTATGCCATAAGGTTTTGGGATTCCTAATTTATTTTTAAATTCATTGGTACCCTAATTATGAGATCATTAAATCAGTAGAAGTTCCATCTGTATCGCTTTGTAAACTACAACCGAAATGTGTACAAATTACAAAATATGGTTATGAGCATTACATAACAACAATTCTGTTTATTTAGGAAACCG
This sequence comes from Vandiemenella viatica, assembly GCA_031002005.1. NCBI lineage: Eukaryota > Metazoa > Arthropoda > Insecta > Orthoptera > Morabidae > Vandiemenella > Vandiemenella viatica. The sequence continues at coordinate 135,933,307 of JARYHS010009186.1, forward strand.
CAAAGAAATGAATTGCCAGAACATTGCTTTCACCCTTCATTTTTGACAGACTTATAGGCTAGTTGAAACAGAAAACTGAAAAAAATAAGCATTCCAAATAGCCGAAAAACATACTTAAGCTCTATGGCTTACACAACATTCATAATCACAGACTTTTAATAAACATTTTAAATACTATGCTGCTTTTAATCGTATGATACTTCACCCAATAATTTCCATAGATCAAACCGATACTGACCCATTCGAAAAATACACAAATTTACAATTACTCAATGTTTAACTGTCTCCAATACCAATGTACTTATTTCCTAAGATTTAAATTAATAGGAAGCTAGTTGTGAGGGCTGTGACATCATGAGTACGACGTGACGACTCAATGTGGGTAGCTAACCGGTCGCAATAGTTTATGGAATTTCTACTGAGATAGAAACCTTCGATTCATCATAAACTAAGGTTTCATCGCGATGCATGGCATTAGAAGAGATGTCCAATATGTTTTACTATTCCCACGGTTGTACTGAAGAACCGCCTAGTAATCTTACAGGAATAAGTGAAATATAGCACTAAGAAATGTTGAGACCATGAACAGATTTTCTTATATTGATGCAATGCCCAGATATGTAGAGCAAGGGTTCCCAGTTAGCGGTATGCGTACCTCCAATGGTACGTGATGTTTCTTCAAGATAAGCGAAAAAATACTATTACGCAAACATATGTGTGTGTGAGAATTACATTACTATAATGCTGTAGTTGTGCCATACCCTGTTGTTACATTTTGAAGTACGCTGACTGTCTAAGGCAAGAGTTATTTCGAGAATATTTGAGCTAAGATATGAAATTGAGCAAGGCCATAATGAGTACAAGCAGATGATGACAGATCCTTTATGGTAGCTAAAATTGACTTATTTCTTAAATATTTTCACCATATTGAATGAGCTGAATTTGAGAATTCAGAATCAGGGTGAAAACATATTTCCTATTCAGGAGAAAGTTGAATTAATGATTTTTTAAAAAAATTTCTCAACAAATTTGATTGAAAAATCTAAGTATGACCAGTTTTCGAATATATAGTTGGAAACTACTTCTTCGACTTTGAAAAAGGATAAAAAACCAGCCATTTAATGCCACTTGCAAAATCTATCGAGAGTTACGCAGCTATTTTACAAAAATATCGCCCGGCCGGCCTCGGTAGCGTAGGGGGTAGAGTGGAAGCTAAAATATGATCACATTGAGCTGGCTGAATGGCCTTAGCCGCCGAAAGCCAATTAAAAAAAAAAAAAAAAAAAAAAAAAAAAAATATCGCCGCAATGGACCTAGATAAACAATCTTTCGAAAACCATACCCACCGAGCATTTACCCATCTGTGAGAATAGGAACTAACAGAACTTTCATACAATACCAGACTCAAGAATCGGGTTGTAGAGCAATCACCTGAAACGTTTTGACTGAACTAAAAGACGTTTATCACGTTAGCAAAGCAACCATAATGTTTTACTACTATTTTACAAAACGTACTATTGTGAGAGCCGATTTTCGGCCATGAAAAACAAGAAAACCAAACATCGTCAACGGCTTAACTCGAAGTTGAAGCTCAGCAAACAACAACCAAATTTCTGAGATTTGTGCAAAGAGAAACGTACATATTTATCCAATTATACTTAAATAAACATTTGTGATTTTCGTTATTATTAGAATTGTTATAACATCGCTTTATTTTATTGATATTTTTGTGACGTTTGTTATTGGATTAAAATTTAAAATACCTCGAAAAACTTGTTTTGGTTTTATTTATCATTTTAGATATAAGTGGTTCGTGAGATTGAACTCCTTCTTGAAGTGGTACTCGGGGAAAAAACTAATTGACAATCACTTATATAGAGTCGTAATTTTTTACGCGTCGTCGACGTCGAGGTCATTAGAGCGGAAAAGGACATTGGGCAAGGAAGAGGAAGGAATTCGGCCATTTTCATTTTAAAGGAACCATCCCGACATTCACCTGGAGTGATCTGGGAGACCATGGAAAACTAAACTTCGGTTGGACCGACGGCATTTCAACTAGAGTCATTCGATCTAAAGCATAAGCCTTCAAACTGTGACAACACCATCCGAATTGGTTCAGTAGTTTTTGGATAATACCGGCACAAAGAAACAAACATAGCCCGCCACATATCACTAGTTATGCGTGTGACTTCGTCTACACGCAATTTAATATTTGAGCTGCCAGTTAGCACATAAAATTTTATAGAGAACTGCGCGGTGTGGGAAAAAATTAGAAGAAGTTTTTCTGCTCTTTCTTCGATTTCCTATTCTCCTTCTAAATTCGTGTTATGCTCAAGTATTTGAAACATGATTGTTGCACAGTCTACATACAACGCATTTTATTAAAGAGGATAGACTTCCTTTTTTTTAAACTGCTTTACGTCTCTCAACAGCGAGGTCTTTAGACACGGGAAAGGATGGGGGCAAGGAATGGGAAGGAATTCGGCCATGGCCTTTTTTTTAAGGAAGCATCCCGGCATTTGCCTGATAGACTTCCCCACTTAACAATTGAATTAGAGGCCCCTTTTAAAATCTGACAACGTGCCGTGGTTACATCGAAACATAAAATAAACTATCACTAACGCGACATAACTGTTACTATGTGCGTTGTTGGTTATTTTTTGAACCATAAACACACATAACTTAACTTAGTCCACAACCCGAAGGTTGGTTGGATCCTCCATACTAAGCCATTGTGTCAGAGGTAGGACGGCCAGTTCCTTTCCTCTGGGACCTACAGTTCAAGGTGGAATCCGAACCACGGAGCGTCCTGGCAAAGCTCATATGATTAAACACAACTCTCAAAATTCCTTATAAAAGTACAAAAACTTGAATTCATTCATTAATTTTTGTGTTTTGCGGCAACAGAGAGTAAAAAATTTCCAAATTTACGGTTTTGGACTGCTTTGTCTTCTTTACCAGCAGAAAGTGTATTATTAAATTGGGTAAAATATATTCTAACCGAAAACGTAAGCTATCACTGTGTGCATTAAAATGTATCAATCAGCTTTTGTGTTACGCGTGAACATACAGACAGGCAGGTCTCAGTGATGTCAGTTGCTCGGTCAACAGCTCCAAATCAAGCTTTGTATCTCTCGTAGGCACTTTGTATATACTCTCTTTATAAAACTTATGTATATGATGATTCAATGTTTGGAAATGTATATAAAATCACAATTTGAGACATTGTCATGCACGTTAAGCAACCAGTGACGTGATATTTTTCCGGTTGACATATATCCACTGTTTTGGATAGTAAAATAATTTGCTGATAATTGTTCGACAAAGAAGATATTTGGTTCTTTCAGTTTTGTTCCGATTCATAAAAATAATGGTGACGATTAGTATTATTACTCTCCGAAAAGAATTCAGTACTTTGTCCAGAAAATAGTTAAGCTATTGGCTATGCCTTCGTTGGAAATATGAAAAAGACAAATACAATCAGGTTGAAAATATAGTTCATTCTTTTAACCGGTCATTCAGCAGAGAAATCCAGTTTAACATTATTGAATGTAATTTTTCACTGCCAAATTCGTTGACCTGCCTTTTATAAGCTTAAGTAGGAATCTTAGATTAAAATAAAAACCAATTGGCAGTCATTGGGGACTGTCGACAGAAGGGAAAACTTAAAACTAGGAATATCATATGAGCAACATATCATACTTATAGCTACAGATGAACTGAATAATATTACCGTGTGGTCGTAATGACCTGGTGACGAGATTTCCAAGGGCTGCGCAATTCGCCGCTGTATTAGCTGCCTTAACCTAACCCGGTAGTGCTACCAGGTACATGAAACTACAGTTTAACGTCGAATCCGAACCGCGGAAGAGTTCTGGCCGCCTTTCCACTAGGAGCAAGCTGTGCCAGAGGAGAAGGTCGGGTTACTGGTCTATAAAAATCTCTCCCGAGACAGGGATTCGAACCGCGGACCTTTTGTTTCCCAGTCAGACACCTTAAGCACTGAGCCACCAGCCCGCTACTAAGTTATTGTTAGCATTAGCATATCGGTGACGCGAAATAAGATTTTTAACCATCCAAAAATCGCCTAATGCACCTAAAGAAGTTTTCACTTCAAAAACTAAAAATCTAACTTGGTCGAATCTTCCAGAAGGAGGTGTGTCAAGCTATTGTGTTAGAGGCAGGAAGTTCGATTCCTTTCCTTAGGGACCACAGTTTAACGTGGAATCAGAATCACGGATCGTCCCGGCGTAACCTACTTAATCAAATACAACTCCTGAAAATTCCTGCTCACCACGGGATTCGAACCAGCGACCGGAGAGAGAAACTTTCAGAAGTAATCGCCTGAACCGCTGAGTTAGCAAACCGGCTTGTTCTGATGTATTCGTGTTCTAAGTACTATCAAAATCAAATAAAAACTGTGGGTTTTTATGAAGAACGTTAACAGAAAATTAAGCGAGGGGGAAGAAAGGAGGAGAAGGTTTTGGTAAAACAAACGTAAACAGTGTTTTTATATTTGTTTTTAAGTACACGTATGCAAAGTTCCATCAAAATTGGATAAAAACTGTGTTTGTATGAAGAACTTTGGCAATAATAATAATAATAATATAAAAAACTTTTACATATTAAATACAAGTATAATCTGGGATTACTGGAGATCGCGATTCCGCCACGAGTTGTCATCATAATACTGCAGTGGTCAAACGCAAGACTCCACTATAAATTCTTCCCTAAATACATTTAACGATTTCATACTGGTCCAGGCTGTATTACAACCTAATTTGTGCTTGAAAATAATGGTCCAGGCTGTATTACAACGGAATTACTGCTTGATAATAATACGTTTTGCGACTGACTACATCAGTATTCCAACGATATTACTATATGTTGTTGTAGCGGAATCGCGATCTCCAGTAGACCCTATAATCTATATTTTCTCTGCTTTTCAAGCGCAACACGTCCTACTTTTGGCTACAGATATACTGTTAACATTAGCATGTTGGTGACGTGTCTAAAGCGCATATCACTCGCGCAACAACACGTCATAGGATGTTGGTGACGGGAAGTCTAACAAATTTCACCCAGTCCAAACATCGCCTAACGTGACTATAGTTTTTTGTTTTTGTTTTGTTTTTTGTTTTTTTTTGGTACTGCTTTACGTCTCTTTTTAACATCGAGGTCTTTAGAGACGGGAAAGGATGGGGGGCAAGGAATGGGAACGAATTCGGCCATGGCCTTTTGAAGGAAGCATCCCGGCATTTGCTTGGAGTGATTTGGGGAAACCATGGAAAACCCAAATCTGGATGCCCGGACGGGGATTCGAACCGCCGTCCTCCCGAATGCGAGGCGAGAACGCTAACCGTTACACCGCCCCGCTCGGAGACTATAGAAGTTTTAACTTCAAAAACTATATTTTTTTATGTTAATATTACAACAGATATTAATTTCAGTGCAGTTGAACAAGTAGTTTGTACCATGTGCATCACTACATTACTTCGCAACACTTCGCACATACAACAGCATAGTGTCGGTATTGTTGTGTTGAAAATTTTCCGTTTCGCTAGCTTTTAAGTTTTGTTTTCGCCGAAATCTGTTAGCCCACGTTCACATTCTTGGGAGTAACGCTTAACGCCACGTACAAGTTACGGTGAATTAAGAATTATTTCCGTAAAATAGTGCTACCACATCACAATGTAAACGAAAAATAAAAATTTCTCCTTCTGTTTCTCACAACTTATAAACTATGTTTAATTTTATTTTCTATTACTATTGTTACGATACCTTCCCGCGGAGTTTCCTCCACGGTACTCATTTGAGAGCAGGCTGAGTTGATCGGATCACGTAGTGACTCCGGCACATCCATTCTATTGTCTACGGTCAGGAAATAGGAATGCCGAGCTCTACCTTCGCTACTCCTAGGGTAATACGGCTCCAAAGCTGCCTGAAAACTCACTGCCTTATTTTTTTCTATTTTTACTATTATTAATACTTCACGATTCACCAAATTTTGGTGGCGGACGATGCATTTCACGTATCGTAATGTCTAGTCGTTTTGTCCATTGGAAGCGATATACGAGATAGGGCAGGAGGAACCATATCGGCATTTGCCTGTACCGATCTGGGAAACCCACGGAAAACCCAGGTCAGAATGGTCCGAGCAGCTTATCGAGACCTACTCCTATCGGATTCTAAGTTTTCTCGCTCAATAAATCCTTTCTATTCCATTCCCTAATTGCACCTGAGAAAAATGAGTGTAGACAAGAATCGTTTCTGGCCCTTATTTTTCTTATCTAATTTTCTCAGTCATTTCCAGATATGAATGTTGCTGATAGTAATATGTGTTTGCTATTATTCTGAAATAGGTCAGAGGTGAATTTTTCAATTAGCTTTTGCTCCATATGCTGCATATACACTGCATACGACATTTATGGACCACGTTTTTCGGCTGTTCTATAGAAAGCGTTTCAGGGCTTCATATGCTGCATACAGTATGCAATGCATTCGAAATTTATATCATCGAGGAACAATTTTTCGGCTGTTTTATACGAAGCGTTTTAGGGCCCCATGTTTTCAGTATTTGTTGATCAAATAAATGATATGTTGGAGGCAAAATACAAGCTCCTATATAATAGTGTTTTGAGATAGACTTCATCAAAAATGGTTTCAAATTTACTTCTTCCACACCGAGCGTGGTTGGTGAACGGTTAACGTTCTGGCCTCGCATTCTGGAGGACTCCGGTTCGAATCCCCGTCCGGGCATCCAGATTTGGGTTTTCCATCGTTCCCCAATATCACTCCAGGCGAATGCGGGGATGCTTCCTTCAAAAAGGCTATGGGCGAATTCCTTCCCGTTCCTTGTCCTCAGTCCCATCTCACCTCTAAAGACTTCGACGAGGCGTAAAGTAGTAAAAAAAAAAATACTTCTTCCACGTCAGCTTTCATCTTCATTTTCCAAGCGAAAAATGTCTTATTCCATTACTTGACGAACTCTAAACAATGACGCTCCACAAGATGGAGTATGAACTTATTAGTAAACGTGTAGGATTCACTTAGAATATTATTTCACAAAGTATTAAATACGTAATTCAGTTTTAGGCGAACGCAACGCACAACACATACGAAGTCTGCAACTTGTTCAGTTTACGAGCTAGCGTCCTGTTGCCTCTAACAGACAAAGGAACGGCAATAATAGGTTGCCGCTTCACTTCCAAAAAGAATCTTTAAAAGCAAACTTGCCAAAAGCGAGGAAAATGTTTGGAGGATGATGATGGTGTAAATATCTACTAACTGTTTGGAAATGTTTTAGAGTGGCATTGCCACTGTAATGTGGAGTGGTGGATGTACAGCGCGCTCAGTGCTATCTTATCACAGAGACCGTCTGTCGTGCTGGCGCTAACATAACGCCCCCGCTCTGCTATCGGCTGCAGATGGCGCGGCTAACTCCAGCACACACACAGCTGCCGACCTCTGCGGCTGTCCGCAAAAACACCCCTAACGAGGTCGGCCAACTCGGCGACAACTTGGCTCACCGCACCCCAGACGACTCCTGCTCCGAGTTGGAGAAGGGCAGAGGTGGTCGCTTCGTTTCCTAAGGGTTGCTTGTATCCCCATACTAAAATACGTAATGCTTGAAAAAGTTGGAAGGAGTTCATTATAATGAAGTGTGCCGCCAGAACTACGTTACGGCATTAAAACTAATTATATTACACATATAACGGACGTAACGTGGAACAATACACGCTTAGACGAAAATACACTACAAAAATACACTTTTTTGTATACAAAATGTTAAGTCTCTTTATATGTAAAAATAAATGTGTTTATATTTGTCTGTTTTTCGTAAAAATCCACACTTTTCATGCGATCTAAATGAAGCGTTACACACGTATGCTACAAAACAAAGATAAATATACAGTTTACATTTTGTTGACCAAATCCACCCCTTTTCACCCTTTCCCTCCCTTAATTTTTGCAAATATTCTTAATACAAACCCACAGTTTTAATCCGATTTCGATGTAACTTTGCACATATATACTTTAAAGCAACTTGGTTAGAAAAAATTCAACTTATCTCCTCTTTACCCCTCTAACAAAAATTTACACATGAAACTATTAGACCAAGTTCTAACAAATATCTCTAAAACCGTACGGAAATAGGCCAAGGAGGATGGTTATATTCTGAAAGCCCTTTACTTTATTGTCTTACGCGATTGGGTCGATTCCGATCGGACAATTGCTGTCCGAGAAATTCAAACTTAAATTTAAAAAAAAAAAAAAAAATTAAAGTTGGTATGGAGAACCCAAATCTACAGTTTTTATCCGATCTCGGTTGAATTTTGTGCACGAATGTTTTGAAATATGTGGGAAAATATTGTTTAAGTTTGGTTGAAAAAACAGCATCGTTCTCCCCCTCTTAAGACAAATTTACATGTACCACTTTTGCATGTATTTCGAAAACCGTAGGGAAATCGGCCAAAAATGATGGTCATGGACAATTTTTACGACAATCCAATCAAATAGGATAAAACATCAAAACTTCCATATCCTGCTCCCAAACAGTCCCCGGTACTCTGATACTTGTAAATATGATTGGTATCGGTATAATATCAATCAATTCAGTTTTCTATGAAATATTAACGTATTTCGTATGCCAGTTCTTTTTTTTTAACTGCTTACTTCACGCTGGAACTGGTGTGCGTAGTAATTTTGCTTTTCTTCTATTGGTAAACCATATAAGTTAGTAATGTTAAACACTACCATAAATTAAATTACACAGTTTTTTTACGCTTATTGAAGTATCAATCTCTTATACAGTGGTTTGACTGACATTTAACATGTATTCTAGCATATTTCAGGAAAATGAAAAAAATTAAGGTTACTTAGTCAAAATCAATATCAACAGAACCCGAAGGAAGATAGTATTATTTGTATTGTATATTTACTGAGTATCTCGTTTTTTTTGTGTTTTTTTTTTTACTGCTTATCGTCTCTCTAACAGCGAGGTCTTTAGAGACGGGAAAGGATGGGGGGGGGCAAGGAATGGGAAGGAATTCGGCCATGGCCTTTTTGAAGGAAGCATCCCGGCATTTGCCTGGAGTGATTTGGGAAACCATGGAAAACCCAAATCTGGATGCCCGGACGGGGATTCGAACCGCCGTCCTCCCGAATGCGAGGCCAGAACGCTAGCTCGTAAGAGTGTGTTTATCTGAGATGCAGTGTGGTCTGTGACTCCTATCTGTTCTCGGTACAAACGAATTATCATTTACTCTCCCATTACTCCAACCGTGTAGAGTAATAAAATATACCGAGGATTTTAACCTAGTCAATAACCTTTAAACCCGTGAATACCCTATCCAAATTGGGTATGTAGTTTTTGAATAATTTAATTTAATTTAATTTAATTGTAATGGAGCACACGCTCCGGTGGCAATTTCCATACACACCCAACTTCCCCCTATCCTGCACCCACCTACATTTGCCCTCTACAAATTTTAACTTAATATTCTTTTAACGTTTTCGGTAAGTTATTCATCATTCCCCTTGGTAACTCATTCCAATCCCTGACACCCTTACCTAAAAAAGAAAATTTTCCCACACCCTTGTGCCTGAAATCGATTGCCAGCTTGTGGTCATGGTCATCTTTTCCCTTCCATAAACTACTTTTCATACCTACTGCAATATCTTTCCATGCCTCATCGCCAGTATACGCCCTGTACACTCCCATGACCCTCCTCATCCTCCTGTCTTGCAATGAATCCCATTCCAGCTCCTTTATCATATCTGTCACTGATTGCATTCTGCGATGCGTGGACAAAAGGACAAACAGGCAGAGCTACATAACAGATTTGTAATTGTGTAGGTCCACAGATATGAACTACGTCACGCTACCAATAACGTTATCGTTGCATGCGGCGAAAAGTAGTTCCGATGGTATCGTACACTTCAGTAGAGCCATAATGCAGTCGTTCTATAGTCTCTATACTGAAATATGAGAGACATGCATCAGTTAAAAAGGGTGTGAGACAAGGTTGTAGTATATCCCCATTAATATTCAACTTGTATGTAGAAGAAGCAATAAAGAAAATCAAAGAAAAATTTCCATGTGGCGTAAGTGTTCAGGGAGAAAAAATCAGTATGCTACGATTTGCTGATGACATTGTCTTGTTAGCAGAAAGGGCTAAGGATATTGATAAGTTATTGAATGGCATGAACCAAATACTGAAGGAAGATTTTGGACTGAATATAAATCAAAGCAAGATAAAAGTGATGAAATGTAGCATAAATGATACCAATACTAGTAGGTTAAATATAAAAATAGGGTCGAATGCAACAGGAGAAGTAAGTGAATTCTGTTACTTGGGAAGCAAAATTACAACCGATGGCCGAAGCAGGAATGATGTAAAAAGCAGATTAGCACTAGCAAAAAGAGCCTTCATGAAAAAGAGAAACCTCTTAGTTTCAAATATTGATCTAGGAATTAGAAAGAACTATTTAAAAATGTGTGGAGGACAGCACTTTATGGTAGCGAAACATGGACTTAGGAATACCGGAAAGAAAGAAAATTGAAGCATTTGAAATGTGGTACTGCAGAAGAAAATTAAGTGGACAGAGAAAGTAAGAAATGAACGAGTTTTGGAAATGATGGGTGAGGAAAGAAGTTTGTGGAAGAAGCTTACAGAAAGAATAGACAGGCTGGTAGGTCATATTTTGAGACATGCTGGATTGGTTAAATTGCTGGTGGAGGGAACAGTCAAAGGTAAGAACTGTAGAGGAAGACAGAGATTAGAATATATGATGTAGATAATTGAGGACGTGGGTTGTAAGGTATGTGTAGAGATGATGAGGTTAGCCCAGGATAGGAAGGGATGGAGAATTCCATCAAACCAGTCGAAAGACTGACGAAAAAAAAAACCACTGCAATTAGTTTATAGATATTTCAATTACTGTCTAAGGGACTTATTATTTATCTGTATCGATTTTATTAATTTTTAACTGGGCACGTTTCATAACCTAGGTAGCTAAGAAACAATGAAAACGCTTCGTACTTAACACGGGGTTAGTTGGTTAGCACTCCGGTTGACAATAAATCTTAAGTATCCTGTTGCGCCAATTGGACACTGTTAATGGCGATTCTTCTGGGACGTTAAATTTGGTTTCTGAATAAGCCATCCCGTTGGCTTAGGCACCGTGATAGTGTCCCGCGCTTTACGGGATAAGCTGGTTCGATTTCTGGAGGTGGAAGAAATTTTCTACGTCAGGACTTGCCCGGAAGAGGCCGAGACAGAGACGATTCGTAATCAAACAGAATTTTCAGCAAAGTACTGGGTTAAACGTCAAACCTCTGTATGTTGAGTTACAACATACCACATTAAATCTGACGGTCCCCAGTGTCTTTCGGAAGAATAGGCCTCCACCTTCTTTCATCTCTCATCTCAAACAACATTCTATTCTGATTTCAGTCATCCACAATAGGGAAGACAACGCTACCTCAAGCTTGGTCAAGATATTCACAAAAATAAAAAGTAGGGGCACTGAACAGACCAGCACGGGGTTTCACTTCCTTTCTACTTTCTTCTCTCATCCAGAGTACACTGCATTGAATAGACACACATCAGTCACAAATTCAAAATAGTACTAATACTGGAGATCCACTAAGTCTTTTTTCTATTTTACTTATGGCTTTACGCCTCGTCGACGGCTAAGGTCATTAGAGGCGGGATGGGACTGGGGATAAGGAACGAGAAGGAATTCGGCCATGGCCTTTTTGAAGGAAGCAGCCCGGCTATCGCCTGGAGTGATTTGGGGAAACCATGGAAAACCCGAATCTAGATGCCTGGACAGGGATTCGAACCCGCATTCTCCCGAATGCGAGGCCAGAACGTTAACCTTTCACCCACCACGCTCGGTCACTATAGACGAAATCTTAAAGGAACCTGTGTGCTTTAGGACTATGTATGGTAAAAGGTATAGGCTGCTACGTTACCAGGAACGGGGATTTTGTTGGCTGCACATTCCAACCCTTTCGTAGCCTGTCATAGCCTATCCCGGTAGTATTACCGGGTATAGGTGACCTACTGTTTACCGTGAAATGGGCGTCCATTAATTATGTGGGTTGTTTTTCCGGAATTACGGACTCCTCTCCCCTCTCTTGTGAGATTTCGTGAGATCTGGTTGGACCACTCCCTCTAAAATGATGTGAGTTTTTGACTGAGACTCCCCCCCCCTTCCCCCTCTGCTAATCGACCTCATAACTTTCTTGTGACTTTTTTCTTTAGGTTTCATGCTTCCAACGGCGTCTACCCCCCCCCCCCCTAAGGTCGGTTTCCGCGTCGATTTTTAGACCATAAACCCCCCTCCTAAAGTCGACTTTCGCGTCACCTTAGACCATTCTTATTTTTAACTCTGCCATGCTTCAAGGATTTCAAAATCTCACGTGAGATTTCCGTTGACCCTTCCTCCCCCTTCGTGAAGTTTCGTGAGATTTCGTGAGGTTTCGTGAGATTTCGCCGTACACCTCCCCCCCCCCCCATTTCACCTCACATAATTAACGGACGCCCCAAATCGGAACCTCGGAACACCAGACCACTCTGAGAATGAACTACGTTAATATTACGTCATGCATCATCTCATAAAAACTTACTTAACACAAATAATGGCGATAATACAGCATCTGAGATTGTGGATAGGTGAAGGAACAAAGAAGAAATCATATGTCACATGAGTATGTCTCATTATTTAAGGCTGAATACGATTACGAATCCTCACGCAGTTCAAACTGTCCCGTTTTCTTCCAGCGTTTCTCGCGACAATACTTGCCGCGTGCCTACCGAATTAGCACCAGGAATCCTCCGCAGTGTTTAAAAATTTACTGCCGTGCTAAACAGCTAAAAAAATCTTCCGGCAGGCTTATTCTATGTTCCCCTAACGAAGAGATGTCTCTAGATGGCAGTGTGAAAACAGCTCTCGCGGGTTTATAACTCATTACGTCCGCCATGTTGGACTATTAAACGGCCGGCTTCGTCGTGGCTCTTAAACATCGCCTCTCGCGCTGTGTATACATTGCTCAACACGGTCACGTGACGCGCCTTCTAGGTGTTCTGTAACATCTTTGGCTGCTATTTTATTATACAAGCTGAATTCTAAACAGAAACTTTAAATTTAGCCCTTTGCTTCGGAGGAGAGAAAAAAAATTAGGTATTAAAAAAAAACTAAAATGAATAAAAGAAACGACGTGCTTTAATAAAGAGGCTGGGGACCGAATTCTATTCCAGTATAAATCAAGTTTGAATATTTGTATCAGGCCGTGTGGGTGAGCGATAAACGGACGGGCGTCGCATTTTGATGGAGGCAGGTTCCATTCCTAGAGCAGTCATCTAGCTTTTGTCTTTTCATCGTTTCCCGTTTTAGTTGTCACACATTCGTTATAACCACGATGTTCGGCTATTTATACAGACGTATAATAATTCTCTCTATTATGCCTGATTTTCGGCTTTCATTATCAAACCCGGGCCAAAGTTTTCGGTAGTACCTTTCTTTTCAAATACCATTACTCCTGATGGCACAATTTTTCAAAAACCTCACGTGAGATTTCCGTTGACCCCCCGTCCCCTTTGGTGAGATTTGGTGAGATTTCGCTGGACACCCCCCTCCCCCCTATTTCACCTCACGTAATTTATGGACGCCCCCTTTGAAAATCCCAGCCAAGGCCGGGATTCGAACTGCGGACCTTTCGATCTCCAGTGAGACAACCGCTGAGACTACTCATATTTTGTAATAATTAAACAAAAAAATTCTTACAATCTACAGCAACTTGGAGCCCGAGATACGCGCATTATACTAGTGTCAGGGAAGTGAGTTGTCGTGCTGTATAGCTTGTTGTTACGAGCGTGGTGCATTGACATCCCAGCTCGTGTTAAACAGCCGGCGCCTCTGTCCGCCCCAAACGGTAACCACGTCTTGTCGCTGCGCGTTATGAATATGAATGAGTACATTCTTCCTAGAGACAGGAAGCCGACCCCGGGAGGTGGAACAACAATACAAACATCCCGGACGAGGAATTAAGGCCGAAGTGACGGAGCCGCGACTCCGGAAAAACTACTTGTTGATGAAGACCAGTAGCCGACACAGACACCTGCTCGCCGCTATTATTCAAATGAGCTTGTCCGTGATGTGATGCAAGCTGCGTACGCGAGGGGCATGCTCAAGAGCGCAGTGGCCCCTGCGGCGACTGACGCAGCGGCCAGCTGCCGCGTGTACCAGTGCGGGGTACGAGGCAATTAGGACAGCAGAAGGGCGGCTTATTTGGCCAGATCGGCGGCAATACAGGGTGTGCCGGCACCGGGAACTGTAATTGGGCCGCTTCCGCCCTTTGTCTCGGTCTGTGACGGGTGCGCTAATCCCGGCCACATTCCGCTCCGGCGCTTCCGATGATGTAAAAGGAGACGGTTTGGAATTTGCATTGTAACGAAAGTGGAAATGAGACGTCATTTCAAGTGAACAGATAATCTGAACTCCTTGGAGGTAATTTTTGTTTGAGAAGAAGTGAAGCCTCGGGCACATACAGAGAAATGTGCAGTTCAAAAGACCTGCTAATTCTGAAGAAATATCTCCCGGCTTCCTATTTGAATAACTGGACTCATTATCACGAATATTTTAATAGAGAACGTTCCTCTGAAATGAGAGATGGATCCTTTATGGAACGGTATCCTCCATCTTGAAAATGGGGTTGAATTAAATTGAAAAGTAACTTTCTTAGTATCAGAAATATTTTCAGATAAATAACTTCAATTAATTTTGAATCATGACAACAAGTATCTACGGTAATTCCGAAAGAAAAAAAAAAGATTATTGACCCTATATAAAGCGTTAAATTCGTATTTTGTAAGCTACATGTTCAGTTTTTTTTCTATCATTATTACGCGATGAATCATTTTAGAATAGATTTTCTATTTTCAACATGATATATGGAATAACCGGTAAAATATCTTGGTACTTCGTTACACTGTCGTAGGAACAGACACTTTGAACTCAGTTTAAAACTCCTTTTTTATACCATTCTATTTTAATTTGTTATGAAATATTAACAAGAAACGGAATTTTCTTTATATTTTATCGAAAATATACTTAATAAATATAAATAAGAGTGACTAGTTTCCTAAAAAACAACCTCGCTGGCTATTGCTTGCTGTGCTGTTTGACGGATATTAATTATTGCTTTACTTTAACACCTTGATAGCAGTAAATAAGTTTTAATATTTAATAATTATATTTGAAGTTTTTCATAATTATTATCATATTTTAAAGGCATTAATTTAATACCAGTTAGCAGCAATGTCCCAATTTTTTAAAATAAATACGCTGTACCGTACAATCTAATTGGCCTACTGGATTACCTGTTCACTTTTGTAATATTATGTTTTATTATAGTTACTGCTTTATAACATGACTAGAAAGCATAACTTTGCTTCAGGCTAAGAAACCTGTTCACGTTTGTAATACTATGTTTTATTATAGTTACTGCTTTATATCCAGACTAGAAAGCATAACTTTGCTTCAGGCTAAGAAACCTTAAATCCTCAGCCGTAATTGCTAACAACTATGTTTTAAGGGGATAACCGCTTATACTTATGAAGCTATTGAAATAAACGGCTGTATTATTTATATAGCCAATATCTCCCTTCAAACCGAACCCAAATCGATAAATGAGGTATCATTTAAAAGATCAGGCTCTCCGCTTTGATCTCGTTATACTTTAAGACAGAATTTTTTTCCGAATTCAACCCTTAATGTGCAAAAATATCATTATCTCCCAAACTTTTTTTTTTTCCACGAGCTATTTAACTCCTTTGATATTCAACCAAAATCGATACTTGAAGTACCATATTAAAGACTAAGGTCTTCGTATTGGTCACAGCATATCTTAAGAAAGGAATTTTTCGGAATTCGGCCATTAAAGGTCAAAGTATCAATATTTCTACAAAGTGTTTTTTTTTTTTCGAGCCATTTATTTCCTTGATACCTGTTCGAAATCAAGAAATCAAGAAATCAAGAAATCATGTAAACGAATAAGCTCTACGCTTTGGTGACATCATATTTTAAGAAAGCAATTTTTTGGACTTCGACCCTAAAAAGGAAAATATTATTATTTCCATAACGTGTTTTTTTTTTTTTCCTTACGAGCCATTTATCTCGCTTGGTAAAACTTTTTTTTTGTCACATGCCATTTATCTCCGTTAATACTTAACGGAAATTGATAAATAAGTTATCATTTTAAAAATTAAGGTTTCCGCGTAGGTAACATCATAAATTAAGAAGATTTTTTTGGGAATTTGACCCCCGAAGGACAAAAGTAATAACTGCGAAAGCCACGCGAGAGACAGTTCAAAGCCAAGCCACTAGAAAGCAGCACCACATATAACAGAGATATTAATCCAAACTGTGTTTTTTGTGCGATAAGTAGCTTTTCGGATAGTTCTTACTGTTACGGATATATTTCTGTTTTGATAAACAATTCCTGTGCAAACATTTTATTGCCCAAATTATCTCACAGGCTATGATCGCAGCAACACACATCACACAGATGTGGATATGCTATGTGTATTTTGTTCAGGTTACCTTTATTTCGTTAAGGGCAGTGTTTTTCATGCGTGTTTTCGTAAATGTGTTTAACGCGTCAAAAAGTTTTCCCAGTTCTTTGGTAACCTGCTGTATGTATTTCGTTATGTATCCGCAAACAGATAAGCAATTGCTACTAACGAGCAGTTCATCTTTCATCGTATTACGAATCACCAATCTGTCTATTCATCGTATTTTATTCCTGAAATTTTCGCACGGTTCATCTAGTTAACCATATTCTTGAAGCACGATTATCTAAAACTTTCAGCGATTGTTCAGATGATAATAAAATATTGATTAAGTGACTCAGCAAAAATTTTCATCATACGAAACGAAATTAACTTCTTTTATTATTCTTATGAGTTCCAGATTGCCTTGAAACCAGCAATGGTATTTTGCTTTTCGAGTCGATCACATGATAACATACGCATCGAGCATTGTGGTTGAGTGGTAACGCTCTAGCCTCACATTCGGAGGTACGCAAGTTCGAATCCCCGTTCTGTCCTCCAGATTTGGGTATTACTTGGTTTCCCCCAAATCATTTCAGGCGAATGCCAGTATGGTTCCTTCAGAAGGCCAACACCGGACTCCTTCCCATTCCTTGTCCCCAGTCCTTTGCCGCCTGTAGTAACATCAACGTCGACGGCGTAAAGTCAGGAAAAAAAGATTACATTCGCACTCGTATTAACTGCATTTTACTCAATGTCGATGGAATTTATAACTGTTGGATATGAGATGATAGTTAACAAATAAAAAACGATGTTGATAATGCAGAGTTATTCAGTTATAAAGTATTAATTATTGAATATAACCAGTTTACTCATTTCCGCTATTAAATTCATCTCTCTTGTGGAATGAGTTATCAAGCCTTCTCTTTAAACTGATCCTGCCATCTAAAATGTTTTTTCTATTTTGTATGGCAGATTAATGAACATATACAAAATTTGATGCTCAAACCTTTTCCAGATAGTAATGACTTAATACTCTATACCTTGACATATATTTATTTTTAATTCAAGTATTGTGGAGTTTGTTTTTTGCTGAAGCAGTTAACGAATAAAATGCGGTCTGAAGCTAACAACAACAAGTGGTCTGAAGAAGTCATCAAGATTCACAATTGTTTTAATACATGTCATTGATCCCTACAACTATATGCTCTAACACAGGAGACTTAATGTGTCTGTACCGTGACAAATGTCTGATCCTGGTTTCTAGTATAGTGAAACATAGTACAGAATTGGCTACACATGTCGCAATAAATTAGACTTAACACCTCTGCCACCGACTATAATGCCTGAGCGGTGACACTCAAATTTGTTCTAGATGAATCAAGTATTTATTTAAAAAACGGGATGGTTTAACTTGGTATTCGATTCATTTTAAACATTCATGTAATACAAATGAAATGGAAATTACTGATTAGAGACATCAATAAATTTCTTGTTATTTCCAACGATTATATATTTCAGCTTGTAGCTAATGACGTGATTTTATTTTTAATTGACTACTCAAAAGGTTTGTATTCATCATTGTGTTGAAACATTCAAGGATGATTTGCACGTTACGTGACAAGAAGGCTAAGGCAACTTTTGTGCTATTTTGTTGTCTTATGCTTCTAATTTAATGTACTTTACCGATAAACTTTGATTAAAAGAAGTGAAAGAAGCTTATAATTATGTAATCACTATTGTGTGTACTAACTATGTACTGCAAAAAATGAAACGGTAAGTGGTAAGGGAATTCTGAAGTTGTTTCACAATATCGCCTTTACGAGCAAGGCTGTTTATCTCTAAGCGTGCTTTATCAAAGTCATGTTGTGTGACATTGATAAAAAGGGAGCAGGCGTGCGTGTTGAGGAATGATTACGGAAATCCTCCCAAGTACCTCCGTCATGCGATCTGCCCATCAGCTGCACAAAGACTACAAATAACTGCAGGCAGCAGTGTCATAGCGTTTTAGTAGTTGGGTAGTTACTTTCCAGGAATCGCTAAGAAATTAGTGTACTTAAGTTAATTTTTTTTATTGACTGTACAATATGTACCAACGATGCAAATTAGGAAAAATAACAAAACTCCATTAAGAGCACCTCTTCCCTATATTGTATTATATCCATATTTAAAACAAAATTCAACGTACAAAAGTCCACGGTATTTCTTATGTAAAATGAACAAGTTGTCTCAAGTATTCGTCGATTGTTTAAAGGTCTACATAGTGCCTGTTTTTTGATATGTTCCTTTGTTTGCTTTCCACGTGTGGTATCATATTTCAAACGAACTACTCCATTTATTTTGCTGGTAGATGGTTATAAGTAAGGTTCGGATCTTTATGACCAAACAAATAGAAAAAATATGGAAGCAAATATGACCTTAAAAAGGGTATATATGGCCTAAAAACAACAAAATATGACCAAAAATTTAAATTTACTATACATCAAAACATGCTCAATTATACATCATTTACTTTATCTAGTTATCTAGTAGTGTCGATTTCATGTAGACAGCATAATTTACTTCCGTGCACTCACTGCACCATTGGGTAATTAATTTAAAATCATTTTGTTGAAGTCACTTTAATTTCACATAATTTACAGAATAGAACTCTTTCATCTGTACTAAAGTACTCCTTTCCAAATTTCCTTACGCAACTCCAAAACTTCTAACTTTCAGAAAAAAAAATTTGCATTGGCACTCACTGATCCACTGCAGATTTAACACTGACTGAGGATTATTCCATTGAGACATTGATTGACGCGGATCGACACAGGCATGCTGCTACTGCATTGTCGAGATTAATAGGCGGGCGGAATATTAACGTTTAGACTTTAGAGAGTGATAATAATTTGTAACTTTAATTCTTGACTGGTGAATTCTGACCAACTCAGTGACAATTAGATTTGATTTTTCCCGCAATGTATAATACGAGTACAGTTCTGCGAATAATTATCTTATTTTCTGTCAGTAATATTATTACTCTGTCCCTTTACGAATCTAATAACAGAATTTACACTGACTCTGTGCCTTGCGGTCAGGGAGCCAGAGATTTATTGGATTGGGTTATACCGTAATTTTAATAAACAAAGAAAGTTCTTCCAGAGATGATATTAAGAATCGCTTAAGATATCCGTAGAAATTACAATTCAATACTAGAAACCTTACCACCGAGCATTTTAAATCACTCATGGCCCACAACACATTAATACGTAAATTCGTGTGTTCTGGTGACAGTCGTGGCTGGAGCAACAGTTTAACGCGGAATTCGAACCACGTAACGCCCTGGCGTCCCTCATATGATAAAACACATACATTCCTGGCTTCACAGGTATTTGAACTCGGGACTCTGAATTTCAAGAACAAGTATTTTAACCACAGAACTTTTAGCTACATGAAATGTAAATAACTGGCCTTTTCAAGGAACCACCGCAGCATTTGCCTGGAGTGATTTCGGAAAGGTGAAATCTGTATGGCCGAACGGGGATTCGAACTCACATCCACCTGAATGCAAGGTCAGAGCGTTACCGCTCACCCATTGGGCTCGGTATATTCGTTCTTGATAATACTACAACTTCCTTTAACGCGTTCAGGGAGGTCTATCAATGGATGGTTGCAGCAGATCTAATGACCTGGGAAATAGTGCCAACTTGTTACAGAGATATTATTGGCCCTGATAAAATTAACTTACCGCGCTTGACAGAAATTAAATCGCGGTAGGAAAGACACAGTGAAGCACTCTTTTTGAATTAACAAATTCATTCTGTTGTCAATTAATGATGATTACCGTTGATTACTTCGTCCTCCAACACACAGATTGTTGTCGTTGGTCACTAGGGTTTTTTTACCTTTCCCCAGAGGTTAAATAACTAATGCTTTGATTGATTAAATAATTCCATGAAATGACAAAACCAACGAATCACGTCATATTAATTTCTCCATGAGCTGTATAATAACATTACACGTGCAAAAGGCACAGATTTATCCAAAGATACTAAAGCACAAATACACAAATATTCCAGTGATTAAAACTGCTTGACGACTCAAAAATAAATACCAAAAAACTTCCGAAAACCACTGGTTACTGAGTCCTACTTGCTCGCCAATACCATGGGCTTAAATAAGTGCTACATAAACACACAGATGACAATAAGTAGTGCCGACAGACATTTCTCGAGCGCTAATAATACTTTGAAAGTCAAATTCAGACAAAACAATTACAGGTTGAAAATAAATCACAATCATTATAAAATATTTTAAAATGGAAATTAATGCTATTTACGTGCATTTGAACATAAAATGGGCAACTTAAAACATCCCTAATAGCTGAAAATCGTCGTCAAAACAACGTGGTTCACATCAACACTTACAAACTTTTAATTAGTGTTTCATATATGATACTGTCCTTGATCGTATTACATATCATTTACATAGTTTATCTCCATAAAACAATGTTCATTTATGTGATTAATATACACAAATTCACAATTAATCACACAGAAATATACTAATCCACAATTAATCACTTCCCATGTTGCTACACATAATTCTTAAAACAAAATTTCATAAAAGGTCTAGTATTGAGGTCTGTTACAACTGGTTCTTCTAATTTATTTTTTCTCAACGGAACAGTGCTTCTGTGATATAAATTTCTTATGGTATCCAGATTATAGAATAAGACACGAACTCCAAAACGACGCGGGCTTGTAAATTCCTAAATTTTATTTTACAACGTGACAATTTTAGAAATTCCTTCGTGTTCTGCAGTAAACCCAGGTTCTAGAAGAATATTGAAACTCCAAAACTACGCAAGCTTGTAAATGACTAAACTTTCGTTTACAATGTAACGACATCAGAAATTCCTTCAGGTACTGTAGCTAATTAACAGCAATTAATAAATGCCTTTATTTTATTAGTGGGTATAAGTCCGTGAAGCTATTTTGGATAGGGTCGCGCGTGTACCATAGTTTATCTTTTTTAGAGTTAAAGGTCATGATATTTTAACACGATGAGTTTCAAAAACGAACTTAGCATATATTTCGTACAAAGATTGTGCTTTTCAAAATTCGAAGTATTTCTGTTGAGTGTGAGAGAAAAGGAATGAGACTATCGCTTTATGTAGGAAAGGGCCAACAACTCGATCTGGTTGAAACCGATATTTCAGGCTTTAGGTTCACTTTGCAAAATTTGAGTTTTAAGGAACAGACAAATATTTTGCACAGATACTATAGTAAAGGGCTGAAGAGCATAGCCAGTTGACTCAATCTGGCTAAAATATAAACTTCATCTGTCTTTTACCCTGTGGGTCCACTCTAAAAAATATTAAGAAGTTCTGTATAGTGTTAATGTAAGTATTAATCATGAACTAAAACGATCTTGCTACTGTAAAAATATACTGAAAGGATCAAAGCTCGAAATCTCTTGATCCGATCTTGCTTTGACCCGAAGGGTTTGCTTTAAAGAATTTAAAGAATTTTTGTTTAGTTAGAAGATATTTACAATGCATAAAAACAGGTTTGTGCGAACCAACACGGCATTTGGAGCAAAGCAATGGAACTTCTCTTGTGTTACTTTCATTTGACGGAACGCTTTCCAAATCACATGAGCGGATTACATGTCTTTCTGTTTGCATATAATCTGTGTGCTCCATTCTATGCGTCGGAACACAAATTACATATAAATAGAAAAAACAAATCTAGATCACAGATAACGTTTCTGAAGCAGGAATGAAAAGCGTTCTACGAAACAAGAGGAACACAAACAGTTGAACTGGTTCAATATTTATAACACAGAAAACTATTTATTAAATGAAGCATGAAGTCCAGTAACTGATTTAAACCAATTTAATAGGAAGGTATGGATGGTATGTATTATTGGAAAAGGATCTATGATCCGGACTACACGAAATTAGTTATGTTCTGTGCTATGCTGTGAGATTCTCAAGAAATTGTAAACACTAATAGATTAATTCCGTATCGGTTAAATCGAAGGGTAAATCAGACTAGGAACTTGATAATTATTTGAGAACCATTATCTCACAAGAAATAAAAGGAGCATTCGTATTCGTTAATTTCTTTTTCCTCTTTCAATAAAGAGACTAAGTGAGAAGATGGTTGAATAATTCTGTATGTTAACAAACTTGCACTATACAACTCTGGCAAAATAATGTAGGCCTACTAAAACATTTCATTTTTTTTTATCGTCGAGGTCATTAAGGGTCGTCCATTAATTACGTGGCTTTGTTTTTTTTTCATAAATCTGTACCTTGCTCTCCCTCCCCCACTACCCCTCTGGTTAGGTCTGGTGAGATTTCGCCGCCCTTGTCCCCTCTATTCGAGCGCACGTAATTAATGGACTGCCCCTTAGAGGCGGGAACGGACTAGGGGTAAGGAAGGGTAGAAATTTGGCTTTAGCCTTTTGAAAGAATATCCCGGCATTCATGTGGAATGATTTGCGGAAACCGTGGAAAACCCAAATGTTGATGGCCGGATGGGGATTCGAACCCGCGTCCTCCCGAAAGCGAGGCCAGAAACGTTACCTCTTACCCAGCACGCTCGTTACGTTACTTCACTTAAATCAGATTTGGTAATCTCGAACTTGTATTTGCGTCGAAATCCGGTGGTCTCCTTTAGTCTCGAGAAACGTCAATTATGTTAATTGTGAGTGTTATTACCCGCAATTTGCTGTTAATCAATTTCGGTGGTCTGTCTCTTCAGGGAGACACTGATCACGTTCCCCAGGGACTGGGCTTCCTGATTATATCTTATTTGACGCCGTAATCAGAAAATGACAAACAAGGCTCAGGTAGGGAAGAGCCGAGCACGCATTCTGTGATGGCGAGCGGGCGAGTTGTAATTTGGGTGGGCCGTGATTTGTGCCGTCCAACACCTCCGACCCCGCGGGCCCATTCCGTCTGCAGCGCTCCCCACGGATCGACACAACATCAGAACGCAAGTACGCGTTTTTATGGGCCTTACTGTGCTCCAGGGGATTCGCTACGATGCTCATTTCGTCGATGGCCAGCTGTTTGGTTCGTTGGCTTACGTTTCTGTTGGGTAATGCTGTTAAGATGCACCAATTCCAGCTGGTGTTATGCATAATGTTGTTCACAATGTAGTCTTCGCGTTACGTTTTTTTGTGCCACCCGAGATTTCCTCCGAAAATTATGAAACAGCGTATTTTATTTTGTTTCACTAAATGTAATTAGTACTGAGAACCTATTTTTTGTTGTGGCTTCGTCATAACTTTACTAAAAATAATTACTGACATCTCGTCAGAAATGCAAGCAAATGTTTGGAGCACGTAATAATAACGAACAGATGGTATTTTCTGAGCTTACTGCTGATATTAGTAGGAGGAGGTTGTCTTAGCAAGCCAGAAACCGGGAAAACCCGTGACGTCACTAAGTGGTGGGGGGGACCTCCCTCCCCTCCCCTCCGGCGGGCTTTTGAATCAGCCAATCAGCGTTCAGGTGGTGGGGGGTACCTCCCTTGGCGGGCGTTCAAACCTCAATTTAGTTCCTCAACCAGCCGCACAGATGGCGACACCGGGTGGGCTTGCGCATATGTTAGTTCACCGATCGGACGCACAGATGGCACCATCTCCCAAGGGCTTAATATCTTTGGGCGCAGATATTCCACTCCCCCCCAGCTAGCGGGGAAATTCCACCGCCCGGGGCGTGTTTACACAGGTGTGCTCGCCTGCAACTATTTCCTCATCCCTGTTCTGGAATGCGGACGTCAGACAAAACTATGGATTCGTCTATCACTTTAGTTCCTAGTGGTCATCGAGTGTTGCGTATTCCAATTCCACCTTTACCGAGTAACTTAAATATAATTAAAGTCTTATCTTCGAGGAGTTTAAATGGACCCATTGGTTTAAGTAGACAATGGACGATTAGTTCATCCATTAATCGGGAAATCGAGTATGATGGTCTCCATGATGTCACGAATCCACTTCCTCTCAGATGTATACTGTTTGATACAGAAGTGGGTGTTGACGTCACTGCCGGAGTATAAAGGCCATCACACCAGCCAGCTAGCCCTCAGTTCCCGGTCGGCGATCGTCAAGTCCAGTTCACTATGGCTAGTGAGGTTCTCCTGTTTTCAACATGCTACAAGTTAAACAGCAGTGACACCAAGAGTATCACTGTTGGTTTGTCACCTAAACTGGAATTTAATCCAGTAGTTGTACTCGAAAAAGTTGGGTACAATAAAGTCACTCTCACACATGAAGAGTGGGATGTACTGAGACAGATGGTCTATACAATTGGTGGCTTTTTCAACAACACTGAGCATCTGCAAACGAGTGTCTCGCTCGGCAACCACACCATCTCTTCCCGAACAGTGGCTGGAGCGAAAACTATATGGTTTTACAACAATGCTGTGCCTGCCTATGGTGTGTTTTTC
>JARYHS010009186.1:135959315-135995131 GCA_031002005.1 Vandiemenella viatica
TCAGATGGTATTATCTCCATTACCACCACAACCATCACTTGAAACCCCAATCAACGAATCTATAGAATCGTCAAATGACATGACTAACTCAATACATTTTACCTAAGTAAGAAGTAAGTAGAATGGCAACAGAAAATTGAATAACAATGAAAAGTTTGATATAAAATGGGTATTGTTTCCTTATCTTTACCCATTCTTTCAGAGCTTTGCAATGCGCTGAAAATATCTATTCTCTAAATGATTGTTTTGCCACTCGAAAAAGGTCTTCAATTGCTAGAAATCTTGAAGTTACAGGCATCTTTCAATAACTGAAATCACCTCCCGAAATTGAGTGTTCACTTTATCCACACTTGGCTCAATTAATGATTGTAAGAACTCTAACTCAACCGTTGTCAGTCTCGTAAAATTTGTGAATTGTATCCTCGATTGATTCATATCTCACGTCTTCCATAAGTTTCACAACATACTGTATTTATTATCTGAATACAGTTTCCTTGTCCACCGATTCACTTTTCGTTTAGGTTTCTAGTTTACAATTTGATATATCACACTGAAAGTCCACGGTGGCTTCACAGAAAGAACGTGCCTGGATAGTTTGCCGCGCAATCCCGGCTGGGTTGATTTGCCGCGCGCGGCAGCAGCGATAGTCACAACGGAAACAGTTCGCGCGGCAATACCTGGTTTGGCGCCTTTTAACATGGGTCACGCGTAGTGTTGTAAAAAAAACGGTTTTTTTCTCGCTTGAAAAAAAAACATGAAAAAAAACTTTGAAAAAAAAAACATGTTTTTTTTCTGGAACACGTTTTTTTTTTCAAAACTACTAAATCTCACATTTTTAAGGCAGTTATCGTTTAAAATGACTGTTTTAGAGTTTATTCTAAGTACTTATCTTACTTTAAAATCTACTATATTTTTCTGGTTCAGTAGGAAAAAAAAATTTCGAAACTATTGGCAAAATTGTCTGAAATTTTCTTTATGAACGGGGATTTCCCGAAGAGACTAGGTTGCGCGTCCATTGTTTGGATTGATACTTGCTATTTGAAATAGTGCTGCCAGCCCTACAAAATTACCTACAGATCTTTTAAAAAATTAGGAATTTAAAATTTATCCACAGTTTTTTGCCTCTTTTTATTACTTATTGGGCTTTCCTTATATTCGTATACTTGTTTACTCTCAGAGTATAGTGGTACTGACTCATTAAATTGTCAGTAAGGGAGCGTGCATAAACCACATAGCTCCATTTTGGCCTCCTGTGAACCCCCACGTAGCCCTATGTGGCTTTTGCCTACCCCCTTCCCCCCCCCCCCCCTCGCTTCAAAGCACATAGCTTTCTTCCGTTTTGATTCCAGAAGACACTTTGTACTGTTTTTCCTTGTCAGACTATTGTAAATTACACACGGATATAATTAACTGAGGGAAATAAATACTCACATGCTGTTGTGAGTTCAGTTCCTCATTTTAACTGTGAAAAATGTTACGAAAGGAAAGTTACGTGGCCTGGCTCGGAACCCCCCCCCCCCCCCCTCTCACCACGTAGCCCTGCGTAGCCTTCCAGCCAACCCCTCCACCCTCTGGACCGAGCCACGTAGTTTGTGCACGGTCCCTAATTATGAATCGTTTCCTTGCAACCGTTGGTGTAAACAAGTAGTATATATATGCCGGTTCTGCGCCCTATAATTATCTCGCCCTGCGGGCCGCTTCCCCTATAATTAGGCGCCACCGCCCTGTAATTATCTACCTGGCTGCCGGCGCCGCTTACCGTCAAGGTCACGCGCCCCGCCCCCTGCGGCCGCTTCCCCTATAATTAGGCGCCACCGGCCTGTCATTATCTTTGTAGGTCACCCGCCCCGCCCCTGCAGGTGTGCAGGTCGCTTCCCCTCCTATATCCAGAACACCCATGCCGGTTTGGTATTAAATAGGTCACGCGCCCCGCCCCTGCAGACATGCCGGCGCCGCTCTCACCGTAATTATCTTTGTAGGTCACGCGCCCCGCCCCTGCAGCCACGACGGCGCCGAGGCAGGACACGCGTACGCACACGCGTCGTCCCCTCCAAGTCCAAAATGGAGTTACGTGGTTTATGGACGCACCCTTAGCATAACAAATTTTCAGCTCCCCCTCTACTTGCCACGCATTCGGGAGGACATGAGTTCGTATTCCCCGTCCTACCATCGAATTATTATTATTATTAAATACAATGAGAGACGAAGAAGGGGGAGAGAGAAACTTGGTGCTGGCCCATTCAGTCTTACTCTTCCGAACATGCGATCTTAAAATACTAATTATTCTCTAATTCATCGTAACTACTGAGATAATTAGCATTTTTTCGTAAAGTGTCGTCAACGGTACAAAACCCCCGTCAGTTTAATAAAGCGGGAAGGAATTCTGCATGTTGAAGAAGGGAAATGGCGAAACCTGGTGTCGGCCCATTCAGGCCTAATCTTCCGAAAGATACCAAAAGGTTTAACGTCCCCCTTCAAAGGTAGTTTACTAGAATTCGGTGAGTTTAGTTTTGCGCGAGAAGGAATTCGGCCATAGCCTTTCGAAGGAAGCATCATGGCATTCACCTGGAGTGATTTCAGGAAACCATGGAAAACCCAAATCTGGATGCACGGACGGGGATTCGAACCCGCGTCCCCCGAATGCGCGGCCAGAACGTTAACCGTTCACCTACATTATGGGCGGTTGTCTCGCCATAGACATTAGCTAAATGTTCAGCTGACTATATTTGCATTTTCTCTTCTGAAGAGCTGGACTTAATAAATTTTATATTTGGAAAACTAAATTTTCCGTTTGTCGGAGTGTCAAGAATGTTTGCACTTGGCTTTTATAATGCCACGTTTAGTTGTTGTCGTATCCATGTTTATACACAGAATCTTTGACATTTTTATTTTCTTGGTCAGTTGTTGAAGGGACTAATAAAATACGCAGATTTTTACTATTTACATAATATTTAAGCAAAAGAGAGTTAATTCGCTATATACCTGAATTATTTTTGCATTAAACTGAAGCTACATCAACTAGAAGAATGCAATATGGAGCAAATTTACAGCAGCATCCTTCAGAATTCAGGGCCCGAACTTC
The DNA here is from genome assembly GCA_031002005.1 of Vandiemenella viatica. Lineage (NCBI taxonomy): Eukaryota > Metazoa > Arthropoda > Insecta > Orthoptera > Morabidae > Vandiemenella > Vandiemenella viatica. The sequence continues at coordinate 135,962,398 of JARYHS010009186.1, forward strand.
ATCATCGTCCAGTAGCGTTGCAATATCGGGAGAAACATGAGGCTTAAGGTTGCAAACGCACAGATGATTAAAACTAACTTCTAGAAAGCTAATGGAGTGACATTTCTTGAATTCACGCAGCACTAGACTTCTGGGATTTGAAATGTGGTGCTACAGAAGAATGCTGAAAATTAAGTGGACAGACAAAGTAAGAAATGAATTAGCTTTGGAAATGATGGGTGAGGAAAGAAGTTTGTGGAAGAAGCTTACAGAAGGAAGAGACAGGCTTGTAGGTCATATTTTGAGACATGCTGGAATAGTTAATTTGCTGGTGGAGGGAACAGTCGAAGGTAAGAACTGTAGAGGAAGAAAGGGATTAGAATATATGAAGCAGATAATTGAGGACGTGGGTTGTAGGGGATATGTAGAGATGAAGAGGTTAACACTAGATAGGAAGGGATGGAGGATTACATCAAACCAGTCGAAAGACTAATAACAGCAAAAAAAATATTCTGATCATTAACTGAAGCTGGTTATCGCTTTCTCAAAATGATTGATCTTAATATTTCGTTGAACGCGATACGTGGAGAAACTTTAGCTATATGAATTTTTTCCGAATTTACATCGTGAGACAACAGAATACACATATCACAGTGTTTTATTAGTGAGCTATGCTTCTAGTAGAACAATGTTATCTAGTAAAAGAAACAATAAGCCTCAAAAAAAAAAAAAGGAAAAACCACTAAAATAGATTTTGTCTGAAGTATAAACAAACCTGGTTTTGAGTTTAGACCAATCAGCTCTCTTTCGATGATAAACGGTTTCAACAAGTCCAAGTCAGTTTGTTGGAAACAAAACCTTAAAATTCTACTTCGGTTATGATCGTTCGACAATTTAATAGTTTTACTTGAAATTTATACCAAGCGTCTTGCATTTACACACCTTCAAATTCTACATTATCACTGAAATTTCATTTACTGGCTATTAAGAAGGCATCTGCATTGATAGAGGAAGGTTATAATGACACAGTTTTGCAGTTATAACCGGTAGGGTTAGAAGATATTAGAGTATAAACCGATTAATGGTATGTTTTCGAAGAACAAAGCTGAAGTATAGTTTCAGAGCAAATAAAATCTCTTGCCGTGATGGGATTCAAAGCGAAAACATTACTATTCCATCTTATTCTTCCAACTACCATTCAGTGTGTTAAAAAATGCTGTCTTGCCAATATAGTTACTAAGGTTGATTCTTTCTTACAAACTACAAAAGACGCAAATACGTACTACACACCAGTGGATAGAGGAAGGTTTAAAGTTTGTAATTCCTACCTGTTAGTTCCATCGGCTACCGCTAACAGCGCTGCTGTCTGTTACGTGGATATGGCTACGGTAGAAGTCGTTTTGTGCGCTACGTTATGCAAAAAGTAAATCCATTATTGATGTGTAGCGTGCATTCCGTCGTAAGTTCAATGAAGTGTCTCATCGTCATAAACAGATTTACGATTGGAATAACGAATTCGTAGAAGATCGGTGCACAAGCAAAGGGAAAACCACTGGTCGTCCTCGAATGTCAAATGAAAATGTTTAGCTTATCCAAAGTGCTTTCGAAGAGATTTCTCAGAAACCCAACAAATGCTGAATGTTTAAAGTAAAACGTTGAAACTTCCTCTTTCCAGTAATGTGTGACATGTATTTGTATATTTCATAGTTTGCAAGAAATAAACATTCAAAATCTGCTCCTGTCTAGAACTTTATTGGGGATGAAACTCTAAATTTTATGAAACAGGCGATATGCCTCAGCACTTAGGTTCTTGATTTCTAGCGCTGAGATACCAGCACTAAACACTGGCGGCAGATAATGGAGTTACCGAAGTTCTAATAACTGATCTTCAAATCCTTAGCCAGGAGCGTAGCAAGTTTAAGGTCCCATATCTGATCTTCACTCTTTAAGTAGTTGGCAGTCAAACGCGTGAAAAATTACATCACCTTACACTGATTTCAAAATGTCGCAAACAGAAATTCACCGAAGATAGCATCCACTAAGTTCTAGATCATGTTAGATCATTCATGAAATTTTTCGTCAGTGCCAGTATACGAGTCTGTTTCGTAGACTAAATGGATCTCGTGTACAACCTCCAAAGGGCACATGTGAATAGTTCTTATCCCGACACATGCGAAAAATGCGGTACAGATCAAAGTTAGTTGGAAAAATGGAAGAATGCATACTTTCTGCAGAAACAGCGGTAACAGATGCATAGCATATTGTCGTATCTAAAAGTTGTCACGAACTGCACCACTCAAGAACAAGCTAGGAAAGGTGCCAAGGCACAAACTTCGAAAGTATATACCTTTTAGGACTTACAGAATATTGACAACTTATACATGCACACACCAGTGTCAAGGATCATGAAAATATGCTCGGCCTCACAAATATTGACAGATGTTTCGGAATTTCTTGAGTTAACAGTCTGATCCTCATTCTGTTTCTATTTACCGCATACTTTGACAAGGCGTGTTGTGGGCATTCGCCTGGAGTGATTTCAGGAAACTATGGAAAAAATAACTTAAATCTGGATGGTCGCTTCCCGAATGCGATGCCAGAGTGCTATCGCTCGCCCAACAGTCATCGTCAATCCTCTTATGCACCCCACCTCATAAAATCCCGAAATGTTATGAAAACCGCAAAACATAGTGAATACAGGTAAAAATCGCCAAAATTATGTAATATTCGCTCTACGAAAGAAGTTATAGATTGATATGGTTAGAAGATGACTGAGGATGTATCAGTTTCATTAAGAATTCACCATTCCTCAGTTTAGATGTCCTAAATTACTTTATATGGACACAGTTAGCTTGGCAGGTAGAGTTCCATAGTGAAAAGGTTGTCGGTGTTATGAAGGACGATGCGAATTGCACCCTGATTGTGGAGTTTGCTGGGTTACGGGGCAAAAAGTGTGCATTCTGGCTCGAGACCGACCGAACCTGTAACATTTTATTTTTTTTATTTTTGCTGGATACCAGTTAACCAGTGGAGATGCTACATTTTGTGCTTAGGTACATCTCTTGTGGTATAAACTCGTAACCTTTCTCCGGAGCAGAGCCTTCGTGGGTGAATCCTCAAAAATTAGACCATACTTTAGGTATGTTTTCAACTAGAGTGAGAAACATCCACTTCATTCATAAATGGTTACAGCTTGGCAGGTAGAGTTCCATAGTGAAAAGGTTGGCGGTGTTATGAAGGACGATGCGAATTGCACCCTGATTGTGGAGTTTGCTGGGTTACGGGGCAAAAAGTGTGCATTCTGGCTTGAGACCGACCGAACCTGTAACATTTTTATTTTTTTTTATTTTTGCTGGATACCAGTTAACCAGTGGAGATGCTACATTTTGTGCTTAGGTACATCTCTTGTGGTATAAACTCGTAACCTTTCTCCGGAGCAGAGCCTTCGTGGGTGAATCCTCAAAAATTAGACCATACTTTAGGTATGTTTTCAACCAGAGTGAGAAACATCCACTTCATTCATAAATGGTTACAACAGCTATCCATTCACCCACATGCATAGAAAACCCTAATCCATATGCCTAGATCAGGATTCAAACCGGTATCCTCCTGAATGAGAGGCCAACACTCTCGGTGAAATTATAGGTGACAAAATTATGAGTGTTTGATTTAAAAGTGACATGTTTACAGCGTCAGCTAATCGTCTCCACAATTTGAGTAGCTGTATGGTGCAAATTGAAATCGACGTTTCACGAAATACGTCTTATACCCGTTGCGTTTTACAAAATAGTCTTCATTTATAATGACAGCCTATATACCTCGTGTTGCTAAGTTTCGCTTCACGCACGTTTAAACTAGCATCAGAGGCCATATTGGTGAACTATGGGACAAGCGGTCTTCCACAAACAAGATTTCACAGGATTACACCCACCACCACTCACCCCGAAAAAGTACTTTATCAAGTTATTTTTCATAAGTCCTTCATCACTTACTAGTCTTAAGACCCAATCGTAATAGACACCAACACTCGATAAGACATAAATTTTTTCCGGATATAAGTACTAAGTATGTGCCACTCTCCATGAATATTATTAAAAGTGTGAAAATGTGCAAAATAGATAAAAAATAATCAAAACTGACCAGTCAGAGAAATAGAACAAAGTATCGAGCATTACAGGGAGCAAGAGAGAAGCATAATTTCGTGAAAAATATACAGTTTCAGTAAGAAGAATGAAAATCCTATAACTTACCTTAAATTTCATAAAAGTCGGTAAAAATGATTAAAATACATAAATTATTGCCAAAATTACGTAATTTCCTTCCAAAACAAGATTTCGTTGGTTGACATGACAATTACACCTGCGTGCACCACAGAGTGCAGTGCACAACTATATGATGTGTTTTTCATTACTACAACTGGCTACAGAAAAGTGTCATATATGTACAAAAAATGTATGTTTCGGCTGTAGCAACAGTTCTCAGAGAAACCTGCACGGCCACCTCCACCACACACATCACATTACCGTCAGGGGAGTGCAAACGATGAAAACTACAGATGTTATCGATCAAAGGGCCAAAGGTTAGGAAAACTATGTGATGAGTATTCACAACGCATACAATCTTCCAATCATGATAGGGTGAGCAAAGGATGAAAGCAAAATATGTGTGCATCACAGAACTCAATGAATTCGATCAAAGGTGCTGACATAACGTATCAGCCACACAAGTCATTACAAAAACCACTATCATGAAGGTGGGATAAGTTAGCGTAAGTTCAGGTTAATTCCTATTTTTTCATAAATTGGGAGTGCATGTGACGCGATAACTGTGTGAAAATGTGCAAAATAGATAAAAAAAAAAAAAATCAAAACTGACCAGTCAGAGAAATAGAACAAAGTATCGAGCATTACAGGGAGCAAGAGAGAAGCATAATTTCGTGAAAAAATATACAGTTTCAGTAAGAAGAATGAAAATCCTATAACTTACCTTAAATTTCATAAAAGTCGGTAAAAATGATTAAAATACATAAATTATTGCCAAAATTAACGTAATTTCCTTCCAAAACAAGATTTCGTTGGTTGACATGACAATTACACCTGCGTGCACCACAGAGTGCAGTGCACAACTATATGATGTGTTTTTCATTACTACAACTGGCTACAGAAAAGTGTCATATATGTACAAAAAATGTATGTTTCGGCTGTAGCAACAGTTCTCAGAGAAACCTGCACGGCCACCTCCACCACACACATCACATTACCGTCAGGGGAGTGCAAACGATGAAAACTACAGATGTTATCGATCAAAGGGCCAAAGGTTAGGAAAACTATATAATGAGGGTGGGATGCACTAGAAGTTAACACGTAAGCTAAGACATAACATCCTGGGCCTGCCTTACGAAGGAATGAGGTGCGATAAGTTAGTGCAAGCTCAGGTTAACCCTTATTTTTTCATAAATTCAGAGCGCGTGTGATAGGAAATAACGGTAAGGAGGGTACGATGAACTAGAGGTTAACCCCAGTTTTTGGGATATGAAACCATGACACCCTTGCACTAATTGAGGTTAACCCCAGTTTTGGGCTAAGAACCAGAAACCCATACAGTAATTGAGGTTATTGTAGATAATTTAGGTTAGGCAGGCCAGCATGTTACGTGTTAGCTTAGGTTAACGCGCTCGCGCGTTAACCTAAGCTAACACAATGTAACATGCTGAGCCTGCCTAACCCAAATTATCTACAATAACCTCAATTACTGTATGGGTTTCATGGTTCTTAGCCCAAAACTGGGGTTAACCTCAATTAGTGCAAGGGTGTCATGGTTTCATATCCCAAAAACTGGGGTTAACCTCTAGTTCATCGTACCCTCCTTACCGTTATTTCCTATCACACGCGCTCTGAATTTATGAAAAAATAAGGGTTAACCTGAGCTTGCACTAACTTATCGCACCTCATTCCTTCGTAAGGCAGGCCCAGGATGTTATGTCTTAGCTTACGTGTTAACATCTGTAGTTTTCATCGTTTGCACTCCCCTGACGGTAATGTGATGTGTGTGGTGGAGGTGGCCGTGCAGGTTTCTCTGAGAACTGTTGCTACAGCCGAAACATACATTTTTTGTACATATATGACACTTTTCTGTAGCCAGTTGTAGTAATGAAAAACACATCATATAGTTGTGCACTGCACTCTGTGGTGCACGCAGGTGTAATTGTCATGTCAACCAACGAAATCTTGTTTTGGAAGGAAATTACGTAATTTTGGCAATAATTTATGTATTTTAATCATTTTTACCGACTTTTATGAAATTTAAGGTAAGTTATAGGATTTTCATTCTTCTTACTGAAACTGTATATTTTTCACGAAATTATGCTTCTCTCTTGCTCCCTGTAATGCTCGATACTTTGTTCTATTTCTCTGACTGGTCAGTTTTGATTTTTTTTTTTTTTTTATCTATTTTGCACATTTTCACACTTTTAATAATATTCATGGAGAGTGGCACATAGTGCATCCCACCCTCATTATATAAAGTTATCGCGTCACATGCACTCCCAATTTATGAAAAATAGGAATTAACCTGAACTTACGCTAACTTATCCCACCTTCATGATAGTGGTTTTTGTAATGACTTGTGTGGCTGATACGTTATGTCAGCACCTTTGATCGAATTCATTGAGTTCTGTGATGCACACATATTTTGCTTTCATCCTTTGCTCACCCTATCATGATTGGAAGATTGTATGCGTTGTGAATACTCATCACATAGTTTTCCTAACCTTTGGCCCTTTGATCGATAACATCTGTAGTTTTCATCGTTTGCACTCCCCTGACGGTAATGTGATGTGTGTGGTGGAGGTGGCCGTGCAGGTTTCTCTGAGAACTGTTGCTACAGCCGAAACATACATTTTTTGTACATATATGACACTTTTCTGTAGCCAGTTGTAGTAATGAAAAACACATCATATAGTTGTGCACTGCACTCTGTGGTGCACGCAGGTGTAATTGTCATGTCAACCAACGAAATCTTGTTTTGGAAGGAAATTACGTAATTTTGGCAATAATTTATGTATTTTAATCATTTTTACCGACTTTTATGAAATTTAAGGTAAGTTATAGGATTTTCATTCTTCTTACTGAAACTGTATATTTTTCACGAAATTATGCTTCTCTCTTGCTCCCTGTAATGCTCGATACTTTGTTCTATTTCTCTGACTGGTCAGTTTTGATTATTTTTTTTTTTTATCTATTTTGCACATTTTCACACTTTTAATAATATTCATGGAGAGTGGCACATACTTAGTACTTATATCCGGAAAAAATTTATGTCTTATCGAGTGTTGGTGTCTATTACGATTGGGTCTTAAGACTAGTAAGTGATGAAGGACTTATGAAAAATAACTTGATAAAGTACTTTTTCGGGGTGAGTGGTGGTGGGTGTAATCCTGTGAAATCTTGTTTGTGGAAGACCGCTTGTCCCATAGTTCACCAATATGGCCTCTGATGCTAGTTTAAACGTGCGTGAAGCGAAACTTAGCAACACGAGGTATATAGGCTGTCATTATAAATGAAGACTATTTTGTAAAACGCAACGGGTATAAGACGTATTTCGTGAAACGTCGATTTCAATTTGCACCATACAGCTACTCAAATTGTGGAGACGATTAGCTGACGCTGTAAACATGTCACTTTTAAATCAAACACTCATAATTTTGTCACCTATAATTTCACCGAGAGTGTTGGCCTCTCATTCAGGAGGATACCGGTTTGAATCCTGATCTAGGCATATGGATTAGGGTTTTCTATGCATGTGGGTGAATGGATAGCTGTTGTAACCATTTATGAATGAAGTGGATGTTTCTCACTCTGGTTGAAAACATACCTAAAGTATGGTCTAATTTTTGAGGATTCACCCACGAAGGCTCTGCTCCGGAGAAAGGTTACGAGTTTATACCACAAGAGATGTACCTAAGCACAAAATGTAGCATCTCCACTGGTTAACTGGTATCCAGCAAAAATAAAAAAATAAAATGTTACAGGTTCGGTCGGTCTCAAGCCAGAATGCACACTTTTTGCCCCGTAACCCAGCAAACTCCACAATCAGGGTGCAATTCGCATCGTCCTTCATAACACCGCCAACCTTTTCACTATGGAACTCTACCTGCCAAGCTGTAACCATTTATGAATGAAGTGGATGTTTCTCACTCTAGTTGAAAACATACCTAAAGTATGGTCTAATTTTTGAGGATTCACCCACGAAGGCTCTGCTCCGGAGAAAGGTTACGAGTTTATACCACAAGAGATGTACCTAAGCACAAAATGTAGCATCTCCACTGGTTAACTGGTATCCAGCAAAAATAAAAAAAAATAAAATGTTACAGGTTCGGTCGGTCTCGAGCCAGAATGCACACTTTTTGCCCCGTAACCCAGCAAACTCCACAATCAGGGTGCAATTCGCATCGTCCTTCATAACACCGACAACCTTTTCACTATGGAACTCTACCTGCCAAGCTAACTGTGTCCATATAAAGTAATTTAGGACATCTAAACTGAGGAATGGTGAATTCTTAATGAAACTGATACATCCTCAGTCATCTTCTAACCATATCAATCTATAACTTCTTTCGTAGAGCGAATATTACATAATTTTGGCGATTTTTACCTGTATTCACTATGTTTTGCGGTTTTCATAACATTTCGGGATTTTATGAGGTGGGGTGCATAAGAGGATTGACGATGACTGTTGGGCGAGCGATAGCACTCTGGCATCGCATTCGGGAAGCGACCATCCAGATTTAAGTTATTTTTTCCATAGTTTCCTGAAATCACTCCAGGCGAATGCCCACAACACGCCTTGTCAAAGTATGCGGTAAATAGAAACAGAATGAGGATCAGACTGTTAACTCAAGAAATTCCGAAACATCTGTCAATATTTGTGAGGCCGAGCATATTTTCATGATCCTTGACACTGGTGTGTGCATGTATAAGTTGTCAATATTCTGTAAGTCCTAAAAGGTATATACTTTCGAAGTTTGTGCTTGGCACCTTTCCTAGCTTGTTCTTGAGTGGTGCAGTTCGTGACAACTTTTAGATACGACAATATGCTATGCATCTGTTACCGCTGTTTCTGCAGAAAGTATGCATTCTTCCATTTTTCCAACTAACTTTGATCTGTACCGCATTTTTCGCATGTGTCGGGATAAGAACTATTCACATGTGCCCTTTGGAGGTTGTACACGAGATCCATTTAGTCTACGAAACAGACTCGTATACTGGCACTGACGAAAAATTTCATGAATGATCTAACATGATCTAGAACTTAGTGGATGCTATCTTCGGTGAATTTCTGTATTGCGACTGTAGGCATTTTGAAATCAGTGTAAGGTGATGTAATTTTTCACGCGTTTGACTGCCAACTACTTAAAGAGTGAAGATCAGATATGGGACCTTAAACTTGCTACGCTCCTGGCTAAGGATTTGAAGATCAGTTATTAGAACTTCGGTAACTCCATTATCTGCCGCCAGTGTTTAGTGCTGGTATCTCAGCGCTAGAAATCAAGAACCTAAGTGCTGAGGCATATCGCCTGTTTCATAAAATTTAGAGTTTCATCCCCAATAAAGTTCTAGACAGGAGCAGATTTTGAATGTTTATTTCTTGCAAACTATGAAATATACAAATACATGTCACACATTACTGGAAAGAGGAAGTTTCAACGTTTTACTTTAAACATTCAGCATTTGTTGGGTTTCTGAGAAATCTCTTCGAAAGCACTTTGGATAAGCTAAACATTTTCATTTGACATTCGAGGACGACCAGTGGTTTTCCCTTTGCTTGTGCACCGATCTTCTACGAATTCGTTATTCCAATCGTAAATCTGTTTATGACGATGAGACACTTCATTGAACTTACGACGGAATGCACGCTACACATCAATAATGGATTTACTTTTTGCATAACGTAGCGCACAAAACGACTTCTACCGTAGCCATATCCACGTAACAGACAGCAGCGCTGTTAGCGGTAGCCGATGGAACTAACAGGTAGGAATTACAAACTTTAAACCTTCCTCTATCCACTGGTGTGTAGTACGTATTTGCGTCTTTTGTAGTTTGTAAGAAAGAATCAACCTTAGTAACTATATTGGCAAGACAGCATTTTTTAACACACTGAATGGTAGTTGGAAGAATAAGATGGAATAGTAATGTTTTCGCTTTGAATCCCATCACGGCAAGAGATTTTATTTGCTCTGAAACTATACTTCAGCTTTGTTCTTCGAAAACATACCATTAATCGGTTTATACTCTAATATCTTCTAACCCTACCGGTTATAACTGCAAAACTGTGTCATTATAACCTTCCTCTATCAATGCAGATGCCTTCTTAATAGCCAGTAAATGAAATTTCAGTGATAATGTAGAATTTGAAGGCGTATAAATGCAAGACGCTTGGTATAAATTTCAAGTAAAACTATTAAATTGTCGAACGATCATAACCGAAGTAGAATTTTAAGGTTTTGTTTCCAACAAACTGACTTGGACTTGTTGAAACCGTTTATCATCGAAAGAGAGCTGATTGGTCTAAACTCAAAACCAGGTTTGTTTATACTTCAGACAAAATCTATTTTAGTGGTTTTTCCTTTTTTTTTTTTTTGAGGCTTATTGTTTCTTTTACTAGATAACATTGTTCTACTAGAAGCATAGCTCACTAATAAAACACTGTGATATGTGTATTCTGTTGTCTCACGATGTAAATTCGGAAAAAATTCATATAGCTAAAGTTTCTCCACGTATCGCGTTCAACGAAATATTAAGATCAATCATTTTGAGAAAGCGATAACCAGCTTCAGTTAATGATCAGAATATTTTTTTTTTGCTGTTATTAGTCTTTCGACTGGTTTGATGTAATCCTCCATCCCTTCCTATCTAGTGTTAACCTCTTCATCTCTACATATCCCCTACAACCCACGACCTCAATTATCTGCTTCATATATTCTAATCCCTTTCTTCCTCTACAGTTCTTACCTTCGACTGTTCCCTCCACCAGCAAATTAACTATTGCAGCATGTCTCAAAATATGACCTACAAGCCTGTCTCTTCCTTCTGTAAGCTTCTTCCACAAACTTCTTTCCTCACCCATCATTTCCAAAGCTAATTCATTTCTTACTTTGTCTGTCCACTTAATTTTCAGCATTCTTCTGTAGCACCACATTTCAAATCCCAGAAGTCTAGTGCTGCGTGAATTCAAGAAATGTCACTCCATTAGCTTTCTAGAAGTTAGCTTTAATCATCTGTGCGTTTGCAACCTTAAGCCTCATGTTTCTCCCGATATTGCAACGCTACTGGACGATGATGAAGTTCGGGGTCCTGAATTCTGAAGGATGCTGCTGTAAATTTGCTCCATATTGCATTCTTCTAGTTGATGTAGCTTCAGTTTAATGCAAAAAATAATTCAGGTATATAGCGAATTAACTCTCTTTTGCTTAAATATTATGTAAATTAGTAAAAATCTGACCAAGAAAATAAAAATGTCAAAGATTCTGTGTATAAACATGGATACGACAACAACTAAACGTGGCATTATAAAAGCCAAGTGCAAACATTCTTGACACTCCGACAAACGGAAAATTTAGTTTTCCAAATATAAAATTTATTAAGTCCAGCTCTTCAGAAGAGAAAATGCAAATATAGTCAGCTGAACATTTAGCTAATGTCTATGGCGAGACAACCGCCCATAATGTAGGTGAACGGTTAACGTTCTGGCCGCGCATTCGGGGGACGCGGGTTCGAATCCCCGTCCGTGAATCCAGATTTGGGTTTTCCATGGTTTCCTGAAATCACTCCAGGTGAATGCCATGATGCTTCCTTCGAAAGGCTATGGCCGAATTCCTTCTCGCGCAAAACTAAACTCACCGAATTCTAGTAAACTACCTTTGAAGGGGGACGTTAAACCTTTTGGTATCTTTCGGAAGATTAGGCCTGAATGGGCCGACACCAGGTTTCGCCATTTCCCTTCTTCAACATGCAGAATTCCTTCCCGCTTTATTAAACTGACGGGGGTTTTGTACCGTTGACGACACTTTACGAAAAAATGCTAATTATCTCAGTAGTTACGATGAATTAGAGAATAATTAGTATTTTAAGATCGCATGTTCGGAAGAGTAAGACTGAATGGGCCAGCACCAAGTTTCTCTCTCCCCCTTCTTCGTCTCTCATTGTATTTAATAATAATAATAATTCGATGGTAGGACGGGGAATACGAACTCACGTCCTCCCGAATGCGTGGCAAGTAGAGGGGGAGCTGAAAATTTGTTATGCTAAGGGTGCGTCCATAAACCACGTAACTCCATTTTGGACTTGGAGGGTACGACGCGTGTGCGTACGCGTGTCCTGCCTCGGCGCCGTCGTGGCTGCAGGGGCGGGGCGCGTGACCTACAAAGATAATTACGGTGAGAGGCACCGGCGTGGCTGCAGGGGGCGGGGCGCGTGACCTACAAAGATAATGACAGGCCGTTGGCGCCGTCATGTCTGCAGGGGGCGGGGCGCGTGACCTATTTAATACCAAACCGGCATGGGTGTTCTGGATATAGGAGGGGAAGCGACCTGCACACCTGCAGGGGGCGGGGCGGGTGACCTACAAAGATAATGACAGGCCGGTGGCGCCTAATTATAGGGGAAGCGGCCGCAGGGGGCGGGGCGCGTGACCTTGACGGTAAGCGGCGCCGGCAGCCAGGTAGATAATTACAGGGCGGTGGCGCCTAATTATAGGGGAAGCGGCCGCAGGGCGAGATAATTATAGGGCGCAGAACCGGCATATATATACTACTTAAACAAACGATTGAAAAGAAGTAAAGCTCCTATTTTGTATGACAATAGATTTTAATTCAAACTTAAAAGACCGTAATACAGAACTATCGGCGCAGTCTTTATGCACAGTGTGTACTTTGCTCACAATTTAAAATTGCAATCTCAAAATCTTTTGCGTACAGTACAAGAACAACCAGTAAAAGAAAATTTAACTATTTCTGAAGTTATGGATCTAGAGGAGACAGAAGAAGAGACAGAAAATTCCGACACCGACCGAACTAGTGTTGGTAGTGCTGATACTAGTGAATGTTGTACTGACATAGATGATGAATAAAATTATGTTACCTATATCGATACACTTATGAATCATTATGTGAGACATTATATGATTCAGTAAGACTTAAAATACACTTGTAAAATGGAAGTTCCTTAAATAAAACTATAATTTATCAAATATATTGTTTTATGAAAAAAAAAAAAAAAATTTAGAAAAAAAAAAACACGGGTGCTAGGTTTTTTTTCATGTTTTTTTTTTCACAAAGCTGAAAAAAATTGTTTGTTATTTTTTTTTCAGTTTGCAACACTAGTCACGCACGCGGCAGCCGCGCATAGTCTAAACGCACCTAAGATGCTTCACAGCACTTAACCAACCCATTGGTCAGTCGTATCGGCCAATACGTATCATCCTGCAACCAACACAAGAGAACGATGTTGCTGACAGAAACCAAGTAATAACCACAACTTCTTCAAGGACAAACTGAGCATGGTGGGTGAGCGATTAACGCTCTGGCCTCGCATTCGGGAGGACGCCGGTTCGAATCCCCGTCCGGGCAACCAGATTCAGGGTTTCCATGGTTTCCCCAAATCACTCCAGGCGAATGCCGGAATGCTTCCTTCAAAAGGCCATTGCTTCCCGTTCCTTGTCTCCAGTCCCATCCCGCCTCTAATGACCTCGACATCGACGAGGCGTAAAGCCATAAGAAAAAAATTCAAGGACAAACCGAATGACTGAGCGAGGAAATGTCAATGGGACAATCTTCACTTCAGCATCCACGCCACAAGAGAATGTAGAACAAAATCGTTAAATCTATTTTCATAATCTCACTTGATTCTGGCTTTCATTATTCACGCACCTCGAAATTAAGTAAATTGGTATTGGAAGATGGGCTGCATTGACTACGCTCGTAACTGTACTTTGTGATCTGAAAGTCAGATTCAAGGATAAACCGCCGTCTTAGGAGTTAACCAACAACTGTAACATCAAGTGTTTTTGATGTTTGAGCGCATACATTTACATCGTCTTATAATATGATTAACTTGTGCTCAGAGTTAACTTTCACAACAACTACAAATTAGTTAAACGTGTAATTCGTAGAGTGCGTTAAAATAAGCCACACTGGCTCCTGGTAAATTGGTATGGTAATGTGAAACGATTTACTTTTGAAATTACTTTCCTGTTCGACCTACTATGCTAGATGTCCTACCAAAAATAGCGCATTCACAGGTTACTAAAAATGCTAATGTATTCATATTAACTCTGTGAGTAAAGATCACTACGCTTACTAATTAGGGTATTACGTATTTGAAATTATCATCAATGATTAGTTTTTTTATTTATGGCTTTACGTCTCGTCGACGTCCAGATCATTAGAGGCGGGAAAGAATGGGAATCAAGGAAATGGAAATAATTCGGCCATGGTCTTTTAGAAGGAAACCTGGAGGTATTCGCTTGTAGTCATTTGGGAAAACTATGAAAAACCCAAATCTGGATGCCCGGACGTGGATTCGAGCCGACGTCATCCCGAATGCGAGGCTAGAGTGATACCACTCACCTACCACGCTCGGTAAAAGTGGTTTTCCACTGCGCGTGGTTTATTAGGCCGCGTCACATCAGCTGAAGCGTACGGTTCAGCACTCGCCACAGGGTAGCCCTCGCCACTTCCCCACCACGTTGCCTAGTGTCGTTTCAGGTACCCGGGCGTTTGATCTTTACCGACTGGGTGACGTATAGAGGCGCGCCATCCCTGCAAGCACAGGCGAGACCCTTTCCACGGCCCGTTCTTCATAGCTGGACCGTCCCGGTCGGCAAATGCACAGGTCGTGGGAAGCCACCTTAACGATTATCGATTTATGCTAGAACCAACATGTATTCACACATTGTGGGTCAACAAAAATAATGAACACACTTTTCGAACCATCAAGATCTTTTCCAAAGAATTCAGGCTCTGGTAGCTCTGTATTAGGGAGCCCACGATATACTGGAAGTTAAAGATTACCAATTGGAATCGCAATATGGTTTGGAATTTTTACGGAGGACCAACTTGACCTCACCTCTGTCAAAGCTTACTTTGTGTATGTAAAGTGCAACATGAAGGCTCCGTGGTTTATTTTCCACGTTGAACTGTTGGTACAGCCACCAAAGTAGTGGAATGAACGACAACCTGAACCTCTGTCATTCCGTCATTAAGATCACACGACTTAACTTTGGGTAGAATTCGGAGACACAATGTTATCGCATTAAAACATGAAGGAATCGGAAAAAATATAGTGACCGTTTAACATCTTAATCCCTTTTCCAAATAAACACAGTAGTGAACGCAAACAATGGCAAGAACCAGTGATCCAGCACTGAAGGGCAATTGGATTAGAGATACCTATCTAGTATTGTGTAGCACCACCTTTGGCATTGATGACAGTGGTGAAAGTAAGGTCTCTTGTGGTTGTAATGACCTGGCGACAGGATACTGGCTTCGAAATCCGCCCCTATCGTAGCCGCCTTAACCTAACCCGGTAATCCTACAAGGTATAGAGGACGTGCACTTTTACGTGAAATCCGAACAACGGAAACGTTCTGGTGTACTTCACATTACACATCTAGCTGCCACAGGTGAAAGTTGATTTAAGTGCCATTGAAAATCCCAGCCTGTATTCAAACCGGGGACTTTTCGATGTCCATTCAGAAGCCTTAATAACCGAACCACAAAGCAGCTTTGACAGTGATGGTTTCTCTCATCATGGAATTGACAATCAAAGCTTTGGGAAGCCATACGGATCCGTGTTCTATTAACCGTCTCCCACAATTCAAGGAAACATGATGGAAATTGGCCAGCACTCAAAACTCTCGATGGCACTCTTAAAGTATTACATATGGTTAAGGTTAACTGACTTAGCTGGCCAGTGAAGCAAGTTTGCGTCTGGGGAATGTTCACTCAAATATTAAATTCGAGGCGATGGCATGGTGCATTGTCTTGATGAAGAAAGAGGTCACCACTGGGATGTTGCGGAAGAACAAACGTGAGCACATGGCGGTCAAGGGTAACCAGACAATGTTGACCTGTGAGAACCAATGTTACACTTACCAGAAGTCCCACTTTAGGTTCCAGGCGATAATACCAATTACACCAGTTTGAAGAGTGGTCTACTGCCGAGAAGGAGCCATCGCATCTTGGTGTACTCATACCATGCCATCGGCCTATGTTAACGTGAATCTCGATTCACCAGTCCAGGAACGAATTTTCCCCATTTCTAGGGTCCAGTGCAGAAGTTCCTGAACCTATTATAACGGTTGTGTCCAGTGATATGCTGTCAGCAGAGGTGCCCTCGTTGGACGACATGATCTGTATCTCATAAACAAGAGAAGTGGCACCTTGCAGGTTGTTTTACACCAGAATTAATTTGTCTAATGATATGCTGAATTGTGGCTCCTATGTCTAGTGCTACAACGTGATCTAGCCGGTGATGATCCAACTCATCCAATGCTGCTGTCCACGGTGATGGTCCTTGGAGTGATGGTTTTATTGGAATCGACGTAAGTTTACTCACTTGGCACGGTGGCTCTTGAAAATCATGATGTTTTCACGACTTTTGATGAGTGAACAATTTATCGAGCTCTTACAGTTTGGCCACGATCAAATGCACTCATGTCATACTGATACTGTGAGTACCACACTATTGGATCTGTGCTTATGTCATTTCCTTTCCGTTTACAGGGCCACCTGCAGCACCAATGATTCTAACCCAATTGCTTTTCGGCATATTTTTGCTTCGTTTGGGCTAAGTTGGAGTCAATTAAGCATAACAGTCTCATCTCTCTGCTCTGTTGAAGCCACGTGTTTGCACTAAGATAATCCTGCTCCCGGGGCGAAATATTCGGTCCCTGTTGGCGCTTGAGTTTTTCTGAATGGCTCAGGAGTGGAGGTAATGCCCGTGACGAGAGAAGTGAATGTGGTCGTGGCATTCTTCACGGGTCGGTCGTGTTCCATTAGCGACTGCAGCTGGAGGGCTGAGCCATTCTGGCGCTGATCGGCCGTGTAATGACTGCAGACCTGGGCGCAGCCTTCTCACGACCAATCTGCTTTCAATCGTTCGCAGGCATCATGACTTCGTAGTAGCACTGACACACAATTTCATCTACTCACTTCATAATATTTGCACCGTCGAAAATAAAATATTGTATCCGTAGAAGAGAAGCCTCCAGTGACATTAACAGTAGTCTTGAATAAGAAACAGTATTACAATACATAGTCTGATCAATGAGAGAAATGGCTGATTTTACATTCACGCACCCACGAGCGCCGTATGTGTATGACTCAGTTAGTTAACTAGCGAATGGACTGACAAAGTAAGAAATGAACGAGTTTTGGAAATGATGGATGAGAAAAGAAGTTTGTGGAAGAAGCTTACAGATATTTTGAGACATGCTGGATTGGTTAATTTGTTAGTGGAGGGAACAGTCGAAGGTAAGAACTGTAGAGGAAGACAGAGATTAGAATATGTGAAGCAGATAATTGAGGACGTGGATTGTAAGGGGTATTTAGAAATGAAGAGGTTAGCACAGGATAGGAAGGGATGGAGGATTGCATCAAACCAGTCGAAAGACTGGTGACAGAAGAAAACAAAAAAACAAAAAAAAACTGTCGAATCATTTATTCCAGTTATAACCTACACCTGCCGTCGTATCCATGACTTCGGAATTATTTTACATAAACTATTACTTTCCCTTCAAGTTCTCTCACACGACCTTTAACAACTATTACCAATGATATAATGACATTTCCTTTTACCTTATATTGTTCGTTATCATTTTCCGCCTGTGAAGAAATACATGTTTCGATTCATTTTTGTACTAAGATACATTTCCACGTTCGTCATTCCAGTTATAATTCCTTTCCATCCTTCTCATCACCTGAAATTAACTCTTATATTGTATCTCGAATTACTTCACGGTTTCTCCTTTTTATAAAAAATCAATATTACTATAAAACTTTTCTAGAATTCTTTCTGTATTATTCCACACTATACATAACATAACACAGTATGAACAATTGACATTTCACAACTTCAATAATAACAATATTCGCTTTGGCCGCCATTCATACAAATTATTTATAATACATTATCCATTTATAGCCCGGCAACTTCCTACCCGCAACATTTGCAATTTCAGATCCGCGAGATATGCTCAATACCTTCCATTCCATACATCCATTTTCATTCGTTCTATTATAATAATGTAGTATACATGGCCAGTCCACACATTATTCCTTTGTTGTCAAAGATTCTTAACAAAAACATCTGATTAATATCTTATAATATCACTTTATATTCATTCCACACAAAAAATATTATTCAATCTTATTTCCTAATTTTTTTCTTCATAAATTAACGCGACATATGACTATTACACAGTGTTTTTCATTCCGTCGTCCGCGAATATGGAGTGCATGGTCCGGAGGCAGAATATAAAAAAATTAAACTAACTGAATAAATTATATCAAAACAAAGAATAAATTAGAAAAAGTTGTTCATACAAAATGGATACAGTATACGTACTACATAAACCTACAAAAGAGTATAAGCTATAATCCAAACTTTCTAAAACCATGAATATTTCAATAGCCTGCAGAAATCTGATGATAAAGATGAATATTACTATAACAGTCTATTAACTAAATTCGTTTTTCATCAGAGAGAGCGTCATTCCTCTCAAGATTCAGTTAACGACCTTTTTCTGAGTCTTAATCGACAGCGGTACGTTTCAATAACAACTGCTAAGGTTATTTAATGTACGCGTAGGTAAAAGAAATTAGCGCCATAGAAGTTAGTGGCCCGTAGAATTATTTTTGAAATTTTACTGGTCCTCGGACTGAGAAATTTTGAGAAACACTGATTTATTCTATCTTCTGTAAATGTTTCAGAGCGCTGGCATCGCTGGTTTATTCGTAACACTGATTGATTGACGGTACCTTCTGAATCTCGGTCGAAAAAAACATTGCAGCATCAATGCGGTGTTAAATTTTGTAAAAGTGTTGCAGAAATATTTAAAATGGTCCAAATTTTTTTATGTTAGTTATGCCGTGAGATTATTAATAGGGTATTCGTGATGGTATAGATACCATTGAGGAATAATGATGACTATTTCTGTATTCCCAATAAGAATTTTAACTCTTAGTTAGTCTATTTCTTATTCCTGAAATGAAGCCACGAACATAAAATAACTACTTGATGGAAAAGAGATGGGTACAACGTTGATGAGGAAGAAAATAAAAGTTTGCCAGTTAGTATCTACAGACGGATATTTTGAAATCTTTGTAGTAGCGAGATAGTAAAACGTTTTGTTACTGAAGCGCAGGGTATCACGGAAATAGTTTTTGATGTGATGCTTAAAGGACGTAAATATACAGCATTTGGATGACTTGATCAACGTATATCTGAGGTAGCGGAATCAATATTCGATAAAATTGAAATTAACAAAAAATCTCTTTTTGAAGATTTTTGCGTCGTGTTATTCTACTTTCAAAATCTACGAGAACCCTAATTCCACAAACCAATTCTTCCTTGATTGCTCCCAGCATATAATTCGAATATTAAACCCTTTTTAACCTATGTCCATCTCTTATGATTTTCTGTTATTCTTACAACTACATGATTTTTGCACAGATTATATTCTTGTATTTCTATAATTCAGATTTCACTTTTAACATTTTGTTCCATCTAACATTACTAAAAACTATTTCCACCTTCACAAAATGCCACGTAAATCATTATTTTCTTCAAATAATGAGCTTAACGCAATAGATTCCATGGTACTCCTATTTTTAGTAAACCCATACAGATGTTCACCTAAAATCACATTCACTTTACTGTCTACTTTTCAGTATAATGTTCTGGTTAGTTATGTCATACTTATTTGACGATAATTTTCACATATGTGATGTTGTGCCTTCGATTATCTCATTAAAATCCTTGGAATCAGTCCAGTTTGATTATTGTTGACATAATTAAATAAGTATACTAAAAACAATATGGCGGAACTAATTTAAATTCGATGAAACTGAGTGAATAGTGGAAAAAGAACATTATAAAAAATATTTCCCTAAACAGGTAGTATAACCATTAGAAGTTATATTAATAGCGGGGTTAAATGTATTAAGGAAAGGATCAAAAATAAAATACACGTCTCATGTTAGCGAGACAGTTCCGTATTTACCTTACAAAATTGAAAACAGTACCAACAGCGATACAAAATTAAACTCACAACTGAGCTGGTAGGAAAAAAGTTTCGAAATTAAAAACATGATCGAAACTGCAAAAAGAAGTCTGTGTCGAAAATGAGGATACTGCAAATATTTTTGTATGGGACGAAGAGTAGATTAACAGTACAGCTGATTATTGACATATTAAAAAAATAATACCCTTGCAGGGAATTCTAAAACAAGCAAAACGCGATAAAAAAAATACTGGTCGACGGCGAATGAAATGAAAGAAAATGTAGGAAAAAAGTAAACAAAATAAAACATTTTTTCGAAATAAAATAATACAACAGATATTTATAAAGCAGCAGCGATGTTATTTAGTTGAGAATGATAGTAAAGGTAACTGAAGATGAATACGCCATCCTGACTGCTAAACACACTTTTAGTAATCGACACCTGCTCAAGAAATATAATTCTAAACAACCACAGTTCATACGTTTTTTTTTAAAAAAATCAGAGAACAGTTACAATGTTTTCTTAATTACAGATATACCAAATTATAGACTCCATATGTATAACCCAACGTATATTAAAAATCTTCCGACCACTTACATCTTTCTGATCAAATATTTGGCAAGGCAAACTGCATAAGTCGCTGAGTAAAGAAAAGTGAGGAATAATGTTGAATTTGCCAGTAAATCCTCGCTTTCGCTGCGTCGGTTATTCGATTCCCGTCTAGGACAGGGGCGTCACTTTCCTGTGGTGTTTGAGTGATAAATGCTAAAAGAAGAGATTCTGCTAACCCACACACTGACTCATACTACACTCCAAACAGTATGAAATGGGTTAATAAGAACAATTAATGTTCGAAATATCTCCAAATACAGATAAACTGAGGTATACCAGTTCCATACACTTATTTATCCACAAGATCCACAGGGGCAAGTTCAATACTTTCCCCACTTTGTATTAAAAGGAAATAAGAATCTCTACCTCCACTAATTATTCAACAAAGGTCTCAGACGTTTGTATAGGAAACGCCATCACCGTTAAAGTAATTTACAGCGTTACATCAATAAAATTATATAAGCTGAACGAACTGAATAATTTTTTTACAAATATATATTTTGTCATTCCGATGGTGCAACAAAGGTATTTGAGACGGAAAAGATACATCACACCAGTATTCTAACAGTTGATATCTAAAAACTATACAAAATTAAAAAGAGTCCTTAGGAGGCGGCAGGAATTAAGAGAGGGACCCATCGTGCCGTGTGTGAGCAGAACGGAAAACACACGAAGATAAGGCGTTTTGGATAGCTTCCTTCTTACAGCCTGCAGTTTGGCACTTTACGTTAAATCTGTACCGTTCGTCTTATGTGAAAATGCAATAAACCGATTACTGTTATCCTGTCTACGGTTTTTAGATTGTTTCCACGGTCAACTAGGCGAATGTACTTAAATGACCTATCTTCACTTCTAAAACTTCCGAGATTTAAAGACAGTATAATAGATATCGTAGATTATAAATCAAAATTCCGTCTGGAAACTACTGTTAATGTTTCTTTATTCCCATACGCGTTTCGCCCTTATGGTGTGGGGCATCGTCAGTGGATCTAGGGTGATGATATTTACATGCCGGTCTGGAACAGCACTTTATGCATTTTACAGATCTTCTTTTTCACAAGTAGAAAACTGTTTTACACTTATACATATTTCTGACTAAACATTTGGCAATATATCCATTGAAATATTGACTGTAAGCTTCTTGTTGCATTTGCCTGCTACATAACATACATGTTGTTTTAATCAAATTAGCCAATGAAACACTGTTTAACTCACTAAAAATAGACACTACACAGGCAAACTAATACAAACTGTTCAACTCAATAAAAATAACCACCACCTACACAAAAAAAAAAAAAATCACACACACACACAGCTGATGAAAACAGAGAAATAATTTAATAGAGCAACACAGATACAATAACAAACAAAAATGAAAAAAGTTGGTAGCACTGCATCCCATTAAAACAACATGTATGTTATGTAGCAGGCAAATGCAACAAGAAGCTTAAAGTCAATATTTCAATGGATATAATGCCAAATGTTTAGTCAGAAATATGTATAAGTGTAAAACAGTTTTCTATTTGTGAAAAAGAAGATCTGTAAAATGCATAAAGTGCTGTTCCAGACCGCCATGTAAATATCATCACCCTAGCTGTAAGTACAATGTAAATATGTATATAATAATTTGTAATGCTTTTGTCAAATGTAATGAAACCCATGTAAAACAAATTCACAACCACTGACGATGCCCCATATTATAAGGGCGAAACGCGTATGGGAATAAAGTAACATTAACAGTTGTTTCCAGAAGGAATTTTGATTTATAATCTATTAAGCAACAACTGCGGAAGATGGCCTACAAGCAGATTTGCAATAGATATCATAATTCCAGAAAGCTTAGAGACACGGTAATAATACACATTATGCTTTCTTATATTACACCATCCTCATTGAATTTGACGCCGACAGCAAGTAAAAGCGAAAGGAGAAAATAATGGTCGGTAAAGAAACGTCCTACATCTAAGCCATTCTGTTTTCTAAATTCTACAAGAGTGTGTTCGAACGTTAGAGATTATTGGAGACTCGGCTAGAAAAGGTAACCAGTAGTGTAAATCAAAAACCGTGTGAACACATTGGTATGGAAAAGTACCTCCATCCAGGGAACGATCCTGGTGGATACGTGGTTAACGTTCGAACCTGGCATTCTGGTGGACGCGGGTTCGAATCGTTTTCCGACCATTCAAATTTAATTGTTCTACAGTTTCCAAAAATCACTCTAGGTTATTGCCGTGATTGTTTCTTTAAAAGACCAAGGTCGAGTTCTTTCCCGTCCTCACCCCTGTCCTCACCCGGCACAAATGACCTAAATATCAACGCACTATAAAGCCATAAAAAATTCAGGGTAAAAATTTAGGGCTAAGAACCAGAAGGAGAAATTATGGTGATATGCCTTCCAGCAAAAGTAGTTTCCAATGATTTTAAGAAATCTCATTAGGTGTGTAACATCCAAAAAACGTGCAAATCAAACATGTAACCTTTTCTTCGGCTTTCTCCTTCTTCATCGTCGAGGTCATTAGAGGCGGGAAAGTACATGGGGCAAGGAAACGGGAGGAATTTGGCCAAGGCCTTTGGAAGGAACCATGCCGGATTTCACCTAAAGTGATTTGTGAAAATCATGCAAAACAAATCTGGATCGCAGGACGACGATTCGAACCCATTTCCTCCTTAATGAAAGACCACAGCGATACCACTCACCCACTGTGCTCGGTAAACATGTAATCAACTGGCTTTGCAAGGTACAGAAACATGATTCACAGGTGGATTATCTCAGA
Source organism: Vandiemenella viatica (assembly GCA_031002005.1). Classification (NCBI taxonomy): domain Eukaryota; kingdom Metazoa; phylum Arthropoda; class Insecta; order Orthoptera; family Morabidae; genus Vandiemenella; species Vandiemenella viatica. Next base: position 135,986,047 of record JARYHS010009186.1, read on the forward strand.
CTTACCACAATATAATTGGGGAATCCTTCAGCGACACGTTATTGTTGAGTGTCAATTTTTAAGAGCTCATAACTTGACCATAAAGCTTTGATTTGATCATGACAAGTAGAACACTCGGTGGATTGGATACCACGTTGAGCTGTAGATCTCGTTCACCCAACAGCATTACAGGTTTCGGTTAGGGTAGCCAAGACTGAGGTGCATGCACGAAAACTCTATCACTGGGTTGCTTACGGCCCGTTCAGTTAACAGAGGCGGCTCAATGTCAATGTGTTATATTCCCACTCCGCCGCGATTACCCCTCCATAGCCTGTCTGGACACAGCGGTTAGCGGTAGGTTAGAGGAAAGAAGAGGGAAGAGGGGTGACGAGGTGAGGAGCGGGGCTAACTAACTTGACCTTGAGGTGCCAGTTTCAAGTGAACAGGGTATAATCCTTCTGGGAAATCCCGGACAGTAATGGCATATGCATTACAGGTTTGTAGGGGAGAAGAAAGATCAATTACGTCACGCAGGGCAGTATTCTGTTCACATTTCCAATCACAGTTTTTACTTGCGATTCTTAGTCGATAGTGTAATTAAACTATGACTCTCTTCCTGCCTACCGTAGTGAGTTTGGAGGTGTGGGGAATCTCGGGGCAGCTGTGTCGCCCAGCAGTCTGCGAGGAGCGGCCGTGACGAATCAGCGTCGCCACTCGCCTGCCAATTATTCCGGCCGCCTGCTCGCCTGGCCTGCGGGCAACGGTGTCCGCGCGCGGAAGAGGATGCGAGGAGGCACTCCTCACGCACGTGTGAGGTGCGTGCGGTTTGTTGAACCCCGGGGCCGGGGGTCGGCTGCGTGGGCGTGCGATAGCGGCCAGTCGCATTAGAATAGCTAACGAGCGCAGCGCCAGTCCTCCGTCGGATGGCCTTCACCGCCTGACAGACTACCTGTTGGATACGGGCACCGCCACTTAAGTGTGCTGTTCCCTGCTTTTTTTTTCTTTACGGACCGTTGAAGACGACGTCGTTACAACAGCGGAGGATTGCGGACAAGGGCCGGTAGGAATTTGGCCCTGGCATTGTGGAGGAAACATCACGGCGTTGGTCTGGACTGATTTCAGGAACGACAAAAACTAGCCGAACTGGGAATCGAACCTGATGCTCCAGAATGACACCATCGAACGTTACCCCTCGTCGACTATGTTCTATCTGCTCTTCAGTGTTGTTTTGTGAATATCCAAAATTATCTTTTGTATGCTTCTATGCTTCTTTTCATCAAATTTATCTCGTTGTGGTGAGGGACATATTGTGATGATGGTGGTTGTCGGCTCTTAGTTTACAGGGCATATTCTAAGTTTTTTTGTTTGTTTTTTTTTGTTTGTTTTTTTTTTTTTTTTATTTCCAGAATTTCAGTATTTATTTACGATATTACGTAGAGCCAAATCTGTGCCCAGTACAACATTATAACTATTTGATGACAACTGCTTAAAACAAATTTCATAATCGCAGATATACTATTCGTTATCAGTAAAACAGTCTACATCTTCTCACATTTTTACTGTCTCTCAGATCGCTATTTTTTTGGTTTTACGATTTATGGTGTTCTCAAGGCTCATAGTTAAATGCTATATCATTTTTAATGAACCTATTAAAAGATTAAATTACAACTGAGATTTTTTTCCATTCCACAAAAGTTGAATTACCTGTGAAATAAAATTACACATTATGTTAATTCATTTTCATTGATAGTACAAAAAAAAAAGATATACCGAAAGAAAATTTAAGACTGCAACCACGAAATATAGCTGGGAACCGAATAAAATTGCAAAAATTAATAAGAGAAACTTTTGCCTTCAAACGAAAACAACTGAAGTGCAGATTCACAGTTGTTTCCAGAGACATAACACGACAAATTTTAGAAGAGATAGGCTATTTCGGTATCTCAGTATAACGTACCCTAATTTAGTATACGATGGGCTGTTAACATCCTAGCTTATTTAAATTGTAGCTTATTATGTTGCTTCAAAATTGCTGTTACCAAAGAATTTTATCACTAATTATAACAATTAATGTTGCCCCGAGCGCACAATACACTTGATTAAATACAGCTTGATGACTGTCAATCGATCTTATGTCATTACTTGGCGATTTCAAACCTATATGCTTATGAAATATGAACCTCGAACTTAGAAAATCTACGTTTGATGTCACAATATTATGACAGATGAGCAAAACGAACAAAAAAGACACACGTTAAATACTTTTTTTAATTTTTACATTTCAGCAGCCAACTTCTTATATCCGATTTTAATGATTATATCAACAGAGGGGAATTGCCCAAACTATTTCTGAAGAATCTATTTTTATTTTCCAGATAATTATTTATTAATTATTATGTATTTTAACTACCTAAAACTGCAATTTTACAGTTCAACAATAATAAAGGTGTGAGAATATAGCTTGCAGTCTACTAAAGAAAATTTCACGTGCGTTCAAACAAGAGAATTTCGCTTTCCTTCTCCACACAAGCTTACAAAAATTATTACATACGTTAATAAGGATCTAACATACAATGAATCATAGTGACTTTATAATTGAATACTGCCCTTGGCGTCCTCCAAATGCAGTTCTTTAATTCTATATGAAACGTATGAAATGGAATTGAATCGAATTTCTTCATTGTGTTTTCAGAATACATTTCGCTTCTATCACTAAGCATCAACAGGATTTTTTATTTCTATCTTTTATACCTAATTTATGTGTTGAAGCTTAAAAAAGTGCAGCTGAATTAAATTAAAGAGAAAGAAACAAAAACCGAAGATGAAGTTTTATTAAAAGAAACGAACACGTTCGTAGAACAGATCAAACTAAACTCAGAACCATTTACACAATATTACTTACACAGGTATAAAATTTTGATACAATTACGTAGGACTTTAGAAATATTCACCTTTTTATTTTTGTATATCATCAGTAATGGTTTAAATACTTTATTAACCATGAGGACGTGGCATTCCGAATGAATGGCCATGGTAATCTCGGTTTTCTATAATTTCGCGAAATCACTCGAAGAATATGTCGCGAAGATACTTTCAAAGTACAATGACGAACTTCCTTTCCGTTCATTGCCCCCTCATCTCGCTTCCTCTGTTCTGGTGGCTTTGACGTCTGCCACCGGTAACGCTCTTTTTTAAAAAGAAGAAATGAGAGGGGGGGGGGGGGGAGAAACAGAAAAATCTTAATCTGTGCGTTTTCTGATAGTTCATATATGATTGAAGGCAATCTGAAATTTGCACTATCTGACTTGATTACTGGATTAAGAAGTATTTGGACGGTCTATTCCCTGTTAAAATTAATGCAGGCCAGTCCTTATATTTGATCACCTACCCAGTTTCATGGGCTACTCGGCTTAGCTAGAATGCCTTAGTGCAGGGTACATGCTGTTTTACTTTATTTTTTTATTATTATTTTTTTTTTTTTTTGCTTATGATTTTAGGCATTGAAGACACTGCCAGAAAGGGAGGGCAGGGTACGAGCAGTAATTCGATTATGATCTTCTGAAGGAAAACCATGGAAAATCGAAATCACGATTGCCGGACGGGGAATTGAACCCACGCCCTCTCGATGCCAGTCCCCACGTTACCGAATACCCATCAGCCTCGGAGCTCTATGTGCTATAGTAGGATTGAATAGGCTGGAAAGATTTTTTCCTTATTTTATTGATACTAGGTGCACAGCGCCGGACCATTACTAACCTCTTACGGCAGACACAGAACTTCCTGCTGTTCAGTTTGTAGTAACTCAATATATGAGTTGAAAGTACTTGAACTAAACCAATATTGTCGCGGAAACTGTCATGTCGAATTATATATTAAATAAGTCTCGGTAAAAACTCTTTCATTATTCGGGCTGTTCATGAAAAAAAAAAAACCACCATCTGGCCACCTATCGAATATTAATTTGTCCTATTTGAGAATGCAAATAGTATTTATTTTGTGGTAAGAAACGAGTTGAATTTTATTTTTAGATTGACGAAAATGTACTTTTAAAAAAACAAAAACAAAAAAACATGGAAGCCTCAAACAAATTCCACAAAGTTTTGAGTCTATTTATAGTCGGTATTGGGATTAATTTCAACACAAGTTCAATTTTCTTGCTGTTAACAGTATTACCATTTTTGCTATCGTCCTTCCTCTTTTTCTACGATTGTTGTAGCCTACAACCTCTCAGGTAAATTCTACTGTATGCTTTTCTCCTTGCTTTTATTTTTTCAGATCCACTTATATTAAAAATTAGATTAATTTTCCTTTTCTCAAACGTAAAGATATTTTATTAATATAAATACTTGCAATTCGATAAATTTTCCGGTGAGGGAATGGAAAAATGATATTTCTAAAAAGTGTCACAGTCAAAATAAGAAGAAAGAGGGAGTGGAATCTAGATATAAGGAATGAACCAGAAGTGAACGGACGAAAAAAAAGAGAATATGGAAATAATATTACGAGATGGTTCCTCAAGAATATGGTGAGACAAAGACTTCCAAGGCAGACAGAAGAGCTGCAGGATTTAGGAAAGCGACAACAGAAAGCTACGACTTCTAGGTCGTAATTTAAAACAGTGCACACCGGAAGTTAAATCGATTGCATACAAGTCACGAGTGCGTCCTCACTTAGAATATTGTTGTTCTGTATGGGGTCCCCATCAAAAGGGGTTAATGGAGGCTTTGGAGAAGGTCCATAGAAGAGCCGCCCGATTAGTGACAGGTATATATAGTTGGAGAGTAAGCGTAAGTGTGATGTTAAAGGAGATAGTTTGGTAAGACCTGGAACACCGAAGGCGTTGCTCTCGACAGAAGGTAATTGAAAAATTCACGACTGACTTGTTTCGTAATGAAATAAAACAAATATTACTACCAGCAACGTTCATTTCTAGGAATTGCCGTGAAAATAAGAGAAATCTGGGCCAGAAAAGATTTATTTCTGTACTCATTTTTCTAAGAGCGATTAGGGAATGAAATAGGAAGCATTCACCGGGTGAGTAAACTTAAGTCTGACAGGAGTAGTTCTTGATAAATCATTTCGGCCATCCCGATTTGGGTTTTCTATGGTTTTCAGGATCACTCCGGGCGAAAGCCTGGGTGTTTCCTAAAAATAGCCCATGGGCACCTCCTGCCATATCCCGTATATCCCTTCCTATGCGTAAATGGTTACACATTATGATTGGTGCTAAACAGCCTCCATCACCCACTTCTAGTGAATCTCGTAGTAATAATAATGATAATAAAATAATAAAAAAGATGGGGGAATAGTGTTACGAGAGAAATTGTAAGCCTAGGTGGCAGGTGGTAATTATAGTGACTGATAAGTGTATTTGAACCAAGACTCACTGAATTGTAACCGGTCTCTCTATATGGATGTATCAGAAATCAATTTTAAACCATTTATTCCAAGATCAGAGGAAGGTATGCTTAGCGTACAGGTATATCAGTTAGTATGGAGAAAAGTATGGTCTGAAATTGTCTGTGGGATCTATATCGTGGCAGCTGGTGTAGGAAGATATTGGAATTACTAGTTATGGCATCGGTAATAGAATACAGGTGGCTTGGTGGGTTACACCCTACACATGAGACAACGTGCTGTAAACCTGTAAACGATTATCTCGTCTCCCATGACATTGGCCCTGTTTTTCTTCCATTTAGATTACACAGTACAGTCAGTAGGTGTGTTGTTACAGTCAATATGGGCGCTACCTTGTTGGAGCGGGTAAGAGGCCTCTTCCGGATGACATTAGTATGCATTAGGAGGCAGGTAACGGCGCCGCTTGTTATTTCAGCTTGCCGGGCAGCCTGAGCTGGTCAGAGGCCATCGGCAGCTCGCCGTGGCCGCACCTACCTCCCGCATACCAGACGAGGCACGTGCTGCGATTTGGCTGCCTCCGCGGAGAAAGTCTGCCCAAGGATGATGCCCGCTCACAAATAGAACATGACCTTCACAGGCTGATAAACACATACGATCACTAATATATGTTTGTTTACAAATATTTACCAAGAAAAAGGGAAAAATCTGGCGTAGTCGTAATGATGTGGTGACAGTTTTTTGTTTTGGCTGCACATTCCGCCTCAATTGTATCCTACCGGCTATAGTGGACCTTCAGTCTGAAGTGGTATCCGTACCACAGAAGCATTATGGCCAGTGCCACATCTAAGGAGGGGTCAAACCGGGGCACTTGCCCCGGGCGGCAATTTCTGGGGGCAGCAAAATCATGTTTGAATGGGTGGTAAATGGAAAATCCGTGTGGCGGCAACATTCTTTTTAGCTCTACTGCCCAGAGCGGCAATCATCAGAGGGGGGGGGGGGGCAAAATCGTAAAATATCTCTATACTTTCCCGTGAGGCAAATTCATATTTGAATGGGAGGCAATTTCAAGGTTTGGCCCCGTCTCGGAAAATTCGTAGATTCATTGGTTCTAGCGTACTTCGCATTTACACAGCAAGCTGTGTTAAATGTAAACGTCACGTTAAAGGACTTCGAAAATCTCCGACGAGACAGGGATTCGAACCGGGGGCCTTTCAATCTCCAACAGACGCCTTAACTACTCAGCCACTGGACCGCTCCACTAATATTTGTAAATTGAGTAAACCATACCGTAAGGACGAACTAGAAGGCTTCCTGACTAAAATAAGGACCTCCATGGATTTTTTTTGTTTTTTTTGTTTTTTTTTGTTTTTTTTTGTTAATGGCTTTTGGCTTTGAGGCCATACAGCCAACTCAAGTGTATTTCGAATCATACAGTGGACTTCAGTTTCTTCATAGCTTCACAGTGTATTATTTTGCAAATGGCTCTAGACACAACACGATGGACATGACATACAGACAACATATACACTAAAAAAAACCATGCCCTCGACCGGAATCGAACCGGCGACCATGGAGCTAACACTCTAGCTCCCACGCTAAGGAGGCTGGCAACCGTTTGATATTTAAGATGACTTGCTTAAATTTCTGTTTTAAATATTCAGAGATGACAATCATGAAATGATTTGCACCATCATGGTAATTTCCTTAGACACTTAAACATAATGAGGCCAAGAGAAAGTGATAAATGTGACTGCTTAGACACATTGTGTAGCTTAAATGACATTACCTTTTTCCTGTCAAAAGTATCGATTGCTGCAAGACAAAATGCTGACAGAATTAAACCGACCTTGGTAATCCCTTTCCTATTAATGCGACTATTTTACAACGTATTAACAGAAAATTAGGTTACAAAGTCTGCAATAAAAAGTGTACATTTTATTTCATAAAACGAATGCAGACAACTGATGATATTACATTAGGTTAGTTTTCGACATAGCCTCCATATCAGTTAGTCTCTTGTCGCATCGTGGGATTATGAATATTCCGACCTGGTAAAAATTCTGTCCTTGTGTGTTTCACCTCCTGGTCTGAAGCTAATCCTCGGTCTCCTAGGTGCTTCTTCAAGTGAGGACAAAGGTGAACGTCGCTTGGAGTTAGGTCGGTGCTGTAGGGATGATGATGCTGTGCTGGGTCAGCCACTACGATCCTCGTCGGTGATGTTTTCTCTACCGGCCGCAAAATTTCGACTCCATTCCGCGACATGGTGACGAGACATTACAGTCTCTCCACAAACCACTACAAGTTGCCGGTGAATTACTGCCGCGGTTACATGTTTCGCCACTGAAATCGAGCGAGCGGATTTCTTCGCGAAACCAGTTTTCCAAACAAGTCGCTATTTCTACCGCACATTACTAATTTCTACAACTTACGACACTCCAGGAATATTGACCTGAAACCTAAGTTGCTTATCACATCTCCCAATATTGTCTAAAGACAAAAACACTTACAGGACCTTAATGACCTATTATAAAGATAGAAATCTGAGCTTCCTTGTACATACTGTAAAATTGATTCCTTTAAACAGCTTGAACCATTTTCTTTTAATGCATGTGCATTCTTTTGCATTGTGTAATATTTATTTCAACGCACGATTGTATCTACCTTCATGTGTGTCAATTACAGTTGTATAAAGATTAATTTTAACTCATGACTGCTGGTTTGCTTAGAGTTAGTAGCTTAATAGCAAATTACTACATATAAGGAAAATCAAGTTCTGCTTTAATATCATAACTACCAGCACAGTTACCAGATGAGAAAAAGGAGTAGTTAGTAGAAGAAAACAATTTACAATTTCCCTACGGAACTACTTATTTATTTAAATGTACGCCTTTTTCTTTCCCAGCACCATCTTCTGTCTTAAAATAATTCACAAACTATTATATCATATACGAAATTTATTCTATGGTCATTTCCCCAAACAAATCCATCTACCGCTTTAAGCATTTTCTCCAACTCTCGTATTTCGTGATCCGATCCTACTGTACCGTGTTCAACTTATTGAATTTCTTGATTGCAAATGTAAGCCATAAGTTAAGTTTTAATTTTTAGGTAACGGAGTCAGTTAATGGGTTAAATTATTGAGCAAGGTTTTGAACTATTTTTTTCAAACAATGTAAGAATTTCAGAAAAAATTCCAACAGTGTAAAATTAAATGCCTATGGAAATTGTCTCCAATACGTGGGCTTCATCGGAATTAAATAACGGTAATCAAATATAAACCATTGATTGATAAATGTCGGAGTACTTTTATGTCGAAAACATAAATCGAAAATACTTAAACTTATTTTTTTTAGAACTGTATCATGTAGGTGTCATTTTTATTGTCAATATCAGTAGGAGGAGGTTGTCTTAGCAAGCCAGAAACCGGGAAAACCCGTGACGTCACTAAGTGGTGGGGGGGACCTCCCTCCCCTCCCCTCCGGCGGGCTTTTTGAATCAGCCAATCAGCGTTCAGGTGGTGGGGGTACCTCCCTTGGCGGGCGTTCAAACCTCAATTTAGTTCCTCAACCAGCCGCACAGATGGCGACACCGGGTGGGCTTGCGCATATGTTAGTTCACCGATCGGACGCACAGATGGCACCATCTCCCAAGGGCTTAATATCTTTGGGCGCAGATATTCCACACCGCCCACCCAAGCCCTGAGGCAATGGCTATTTCTGTTCTGGAATGCGCGCGTTGTGAAATGTGT